>JAJHSJ010000007.1:68639751-68922093 GCA_021015155.1 Magnolia officinalis
CTTGATGCACCTCATTCTCATCATGTCTTTCCTCATCCCTATGGTGAGGTAGTGCTTGAGGTTGATTTGCAGCCATAACCTCAATTAACTCAGGGGAATTCGAGCGATGTCTAGTCCTGCGATGGACAGTTAACCCCTCGACTAATCCTCCTTCAGTCAAGAGACGTTGAGTGTTGTCACGAGCCCACTTGGGCATGAAACACTCACAGCCCTCAATTAATTTCTAAACCGAATCCTAAGAAAGAAAAAAACTAGAAAGAAGAGAGGGTTGGAAGGAAGTTACCAAATTGAAGTCCCTAAGTTAAAACCTGTAAAATAAAATGAAATAAGTTAGTTTCTAAAGATAATAGGCCTAAGAGTAGAAAATTCCTAAGAAGAAGAATAGCAACCAACTAAGTTCTAAATTTAGAAAAGAGAAATCCTAAAAAGGAAAGTAGGAACTTCTAAACAAATTAGGAAAATTCTAAACTAGAAAGTGAGTAATGAAAGAGATTTGAAAAATATAGAAAGTAGAAGTCAGAAAGATCTTACTGAGTTAGAAAACCTACAAAACAAGAGGGTTAGTTTCTAAATAAAAAATCTAAAAATAGAAAATTTTTTAGAAATAATATAGGAAATAAGGTTAGATTCTAAAAAGGGAAAACTATAGGAAATTTCTAAAATTAAAAGAAATTAGAAAATTTTCTAAAACTCAAACCTTAATTCTAAAAATAGAAAGAAAAAAGATTTAAGAAAGAGCGTACCAATTTAGAAGGCTATCTCAGAAACCTATAAAAGAGAAACGTTAGTAAAATCCTAATCTTACTCTTAATTCTAAAACTAATTAATTTCAAATTATGTAGCCGTCTGTCCCCGGCAACGGCGCCAAAAACTTGTTCACTCCCCAAGTATAGGGTTGTGATGTAGTAATAAACTCGGTGAGACCGAGGTCGAATCCACAGGGACTGAAACCTGTACGTAATCTGAAGTTAACTAGGGCTAGAACTAGAATAAGATAAAATCTAAATCGAGTGTGATTTGAGGAATAAAGGTAAAATAACAATCTAAAACTGAAGAGAAATTCAGAGAAGGAACACTAGGGATTCAGAGGATCCACTTGTAGAGATCAGGGAGATCTTATGCCTGCTTGACGAATCATGGAAAATAACTGAACTGCTATTGATATAGTTCTCTAGAGATGAAGGGTATATGAATTAGAATGGATTCCATCACAAAACCATGCCCAGGAGACAAAGCAAACAACAAAATTAAACTAATTACCAACCAATCAACATGTTTATGAAGGTTAGGAAGGGTACCATCACCCAACCATGCTCAGGAGACGATGGTAAACAACAGGGCTTCCTGACGTCATAAACATTAAAAGGAAAAGAAATACTCAAAGCCATTACAGACCCATTGTAATTTCAGTCACAACAGACCATTAAAGACTAAAAATATTCCCTTAATAAAACAAATATCAAATTCAATTCATAATTAAAACCAAATTAAAAACATAAAATTACATCTCCCATCCCACTACAAGCTTCACCTCTTAGCCCTAGCTAAGAGGTTTAGCCTAACATAGATAGGCTATACATCTTAAAAAATAGGAAAAACTATATAAAAAAAAAAACTACCTATTGCTTTTTTTCTCTCTGCTTCAATCCACGTCCAGCCCAAAGCCTGCTGCCCTTCTTTACCTCTAGCCGTAGATCTCCAAGTTCTCCTCACGTCAGATCTGGATGCCCCTCACTCTCTCTCTCTCTCTCACGTTTTATAAAGGCAGCAGGGTTTGTCCAGTGCCAGAGGCTGTGGCTGGAGTTTTACGCATCAAAAGTGCTTACGCAGCAACACAACGCAAGTGAGTTGCGATTGGATTAAAAACAACGAAACTGATCATCCCAAAACTCCTTTATGGCTCCATGGTTAGGGAAAAGACCACCCTCTGATCATATTGGACGGTTCGGATCAGAGATCCGATGGTGATAGTGGACACAGTGGAGCCCACAGCGATCGGTCTTTGAGGACGCCTGCGAAACATGGACCGCGTAAGACTTACGCTGGATCCTAGTGGGGTCCTATGTCGGGATTTGACGAGAAATCCACTCTGTTCACTGGAATAAGAACGGAAAACCAGTCGAAAATGACTGGTTTTCTTCTGTTTTGGTGCGACCCACTGAAATCTTTATTTTACCGTTCCTTCTTCATTCGGATCCTTCAAATCCCTGCAACATCTGATGAACTCGGAACACAGATCAAAGAACGGTCGGTTTGACCTCGTGAACTCGCTGAACGGTGTGGATCTTCAAAAGGTTTGATGATGGTGGCCCGCCAGAAGTCGTTCGTAAGTCCTCTGCGTAAACAGAGGTTCGCATCCATCGCTGTGATGGCTGGTGGGCCCATGGTTGATGTTGGTGGGGATATCCATGCCGTCCAAATATTCCTGACTAAAAACTGTCCGGGAAGGGTGTAATTTGGAGTGAAATCTGTGCGGCCCACTTGATCTTTTGTTCCGCCGTCCATCTGTCTTTAAACGTCCAGGATATTCCAATAGCTTGTATGGGACTAGAAGATCACCTAGGTGAGGGTCGTGGGCACCCCCTGAGGCACTTGGACGGTTTGGATCATCGAAAAGGATGACAACTGGGGCCCACAAGTGAAAACGGACGGTCGGCCTGCGGACGCTGGGTAAAATCCCGTTTTTGTGAAAAATTCTCGGTCAGCGCCTGCTGACAGAGTTCTTGAATTGCGATGCATGGCTAGAGCACATGCACTGTGTACACGTGCTTCAAGTTTCAGGTCCACTGTGATGGATCTTGGAAATCCGTTCCGCTCATTCGTTTTGTCACCTTACTTCAGACATTGAGTTCAAAATTGAGGCAGATTCAGATATCAGGTGGCCCAGAATCATGATTCTGAGGGCTGATCTGTCCGTTAAGCCACCTCCACCAGGATCTAATGGTTGAAATTCAGCGTGTACGGTTAATTTATGCTCCTTAGGCCATGCATGAAGTCTTGAGCCGGACGGATGGTGGGAACCCCATGATCTTGCATTCTGGACCAGTTCCAGGCCCCTTGAGCTTCAGTTTCTTGATTTTTGCGGATCTTTGGTGTGTAAATTTCTTGATCTTGGTCCCCTGGAGTCCGTCCCTTGCTCTGGTGACTTTAGAATGTTAAATCCATGATTTAAACTCCCTTTTTCAGTTAACACTCCTGATTGAATCCTGCAACAAAACACAATTAAAATACTCCATTTAAGCAGTGTCATGTTCATAAATCTATGTAGTAATCGGGGTCTAATATGCAATATTCGACCCTCAACACCGACGGTTCTCATCTTGCACCTGCCGAATCCTCCCCTCCTCCATCCTTCTCAAAGAGTATGAAGCGGAAGAGTAAAAAATGAAATTCTTCAGGAGAAGATAAGAGATCACAATAAGAAATGTTCTTAGAATGTTTGGGACATGGTTAAACTCCAGGAAGATGTGATCAAATTCAAGAACCCTTATAAGGATGAAACTGTCATTATTCCTATGAATCTTCATCGTTACCTCTTCATGATTCAAAGTGAACCCTTTGATCACATGACCCAAAACCGGCTGCTTTACATTGCGAATTGGGTCATAAAAGAGCCGAAGATTCTAGAAGGTTTTGTAATGAAAGGAGGACTTGAGCAGAAGATAGGGCAGATATCGTATATATGATTCCTTATCCCCTGTTATAATCCCCACACTTTATATCCCACTCACTACTTCAAGACTGTCTAACAGCGCTTCCGTGACAGAGATTCTTTATGGGGAAGCAACAAATTCAGGACACGCAGCTTTCTTTCTTATCGTCAATATTATAATCAATGGGCTAAGGCAATTCTTCATAAATATACAGAAATCCTCCGTGACACCAATCTTTATGTTGCCATAGAAGCTACCTCAGATTTCTTTCACAAAGATACTATGATTTATAAAGGCTTGAAACACTGGTCTTTTGCAACAAATTCATTTCATCTACCAATCGGTGAAGTGAGCATTACTCTGTGGGATCTTCATCGCATGGCGGGTCTTCCTATCACAGGATCTTGTCTTAACGAATTTGTTCCCACGAATGCAGAATTTTCTTATTTTGACCTTGGAAGAGATCCTTTTATTTCCATTTCTACAATCAAGCTCTTCTGGGAAATGTCCAGATTTCTTAATATTCGCAAAGTCTCTCCATTCCAATGGCTTGCACACTTTACAAGATACTTGTGGTACGATCTTCCTTCTTTTCTTTTATATACATACTCATTCTTATATCTTTCCTCACATATTCTCTTTCTTTCTTTTCTAAGTTCTCTGGTAGTCATTCTCTAGACTTGGAATCTGCTCTTCAAAAGATAAGAGGATCAACTAGCTTTAGCCCTGAGACTGAACTTGTTGCATTCCTTGTATACTGGCTTAGTTTGGTAGTATTGCCAAGTTCAAAATGGACGGATGCTATTCAACCTACTTTATTTGTCGCTGCTAGAGCTATGGCAGAAGGTAAGAAGTATTCTTTGGCTCCCCCTATTCTTTGCTCTCTTTATAGGGCATTTGGAAACGTCGCTGCACATTGCTCAAGTCCGGCGATATTCTTTCCATGGCATTACTTCTCTGGCTGGTTGGGCATTTATTTTCCATGGACGTATAATGACCCTGAGAAGGCTTACGTCAACCCTAATCATCCTCATTTATATCATTGTCAGAAGCATAAGATGGCGAAGAAGACATATGCTTAGATCACAGATAAGATTGAGAGTATGAAATCCATCGATTTCTTCTCATTTTATCTGTCGTAACAAGCTGAAGATAGAGAAGTCATAGATAACAACGATCTAGAGCCAGTCGAAAGGACCTTTCTGATTTGCATTAGATCTTGCAGCCTTCCTCTTCGAGAGGGAAATGAATTTTGGCGAGAACCTTATTACCCTAGCAGGTTTGCAAGACAATTTGGCTATGATCAAACTATGCCACAAGCAGGAGAAGAAGTCACTCGTATAATACGGAGCTATGGAGTAGGTCCGTATAATTGGGCTTTGATATGGAAGCAATTCTTAGCGAGGAATTTCAATTCTTGCTTCATTCTCCCAGGCTACAATCATCAAGTACAGGCTTCGTATGCTTGGATGCGCTGGTGGGTGCATCAGTATTATTTGGTGCGTAATTACTACCTTGTTGATCGTCCTATCTAGATTCCTCCTCCCAGAATGAGGAACTACAGACCAGAAAAAGGAATTGACTATTTTGTTGAGTGAGATCACACAACGATTCCCTGTTAAGTTTGCCGATGAATTTCTCTGGAAGAGCATATACGGGAGATAAAGTTGGTTAATACATTGGAGGGATGGATAGCTTTCGGATCTCACCTAGATCTTATAAACTGATCAGGAAGACAATCTCCTCCTGCTAGTGAGAACTTGAAGTTCCTACCGCTCCTTCATATTCTCCCACCCACAGAATAGAGAATCAAACCATGGATATAGTCTCTCCTACTGAAGGTCAAGCTGTAACTATAGTCTCTCCTACTAAAGATTAAACTGTGGCTATATTCTCTCCTAATGAAGAATTGACTCGCTATTCTCCAATGACTCATTTAAGGGCCGAGTGTCTGTCTCCTCAGGTTCCAACTCAGCAAGTTTCTCCTCCTTCTTGGGGTACTCATCTTCTTCCTGTAAAAACTGTTTATAAAGGCAAATAAGTGGCTTCTGAAGATAGTTCGTCGGATTACTCTATGGAGACCGCAATCAATGAAACGTCTTCCTCCACGAGTTTAACTGACGAAGGAGATGTTTTATTAGACGATAATCAAGAAGAAGATACAGAAGTGGACATTGGCGAAGAAGGCGAGATTGGAGATGATATCCTGATTACTGAAGTTTAACGGGATGATCAAGATGCTTCTTCTCTTATTAGAATAACTCCTCTTCAGGAGGAACAACTTGATTATGGATGTTCTAGTTGTTCTCCAAGTGCAAATATATTCATATCTTATAATGATCTGTACTCTCCTTCTCCTGTGGGGGCTGCTGATGTTATTGAACAAAATCCTATCGTACATCCCACCATTGAGGAGGTATCTGCATCAAGAGAAGCTGAAATTTCTTTGTTAGAGGTGCATGCAGAGTTAAAAACATTATTTTCACCTCAAAGTATGGAAGTGAATTAGGATACTTCACATATTCAACCATCTGCTGACCTAATTATTGATATTCCGATTCATACTGAGAAAACTACTACTGGAAGTGAATTAGGATACTTCACATATTCAGCCAGTCTCTCGGAGTTTGGAATTTTTTTCTGATCCAGTCGACATATCAACTCCAATAACTTCGGACTCGAGCACTGGAGTCAAAGAACTCTCTTTCAATGTTATAGCTACTGCTACGGATATTCCTTATCTTCAGGGCTGGAAGCATCTTTTGTACCAACTATCTCTCATCCTACCCCCATAAATGGTATACCTTTCTTTCCATTCTTTCATTTTTTTTAAATATATTTTTATATTTATATTCCTAATTCTATTATTTCTTTTCTTTTTTTTCTTTTTCAGTTGCAATTATTCCTTCTTCAAGTGAATCAGTAGGTTTTAATTCGGTAGCCACAATATCTGACAGAATCTCTTTAGACAAAGTATCGCCTATTATGCTCGTGTTTTTCGAATATGTTATTTTTGTTATTATAGATGCATTCAAGTATCCTGCACAATGGCCTTACCTGGATAGTGCGCTGGCTGTTCTAGACCATTCAGCAAGACTGGCTCATATCAATTTTCTTCTAATGTATAATTCTTTATTGCAACTCTATGATTCAGTGAATAACCTGGAGCCAGCACGAAACATAGTTATTCGCCCAGAAATTTTGGAGTGCCAGAGAAAATTGTTATCTTTTAAGGAGAAAATATCTTGGACTGATATTATCATATCTGGTTATGACAGTTAATATCAATCTTTGCAAGAAAGGCTGAAAGCTTCTGATAAAAACAGTATAGTTATCAGTAATCAAATTGCTTTCTTAAAGAAAGAGATCACTCAACTTGAGATTAGGGAGTAGGAAGAGAAATTGAATATAAGTAAAATTAGAGAGGAAATGGAAGTTAATGTCCGTATTACTAATCTTGAGAAGTCTGAATTGATGAAAGATAAAGAAATTGTTGCTTCTTTGGAAAAGGAATTGGCTGATGTTCCTGATCACGCAAGATTATTCTCGAGACTAAATTGACAAATGCTGCAGCACAAATCCAATTGAAAGAGGATTTACAAAGATATGTAGAAGCCTTGGGGATGTCAGCGGATTTGTAAAATTTTATTCCTACCAATCATATACAATATTTTGATTTGTAAAGTTCAAGACGATATGAATGAATTTCGATATTTTTTCTAAAATATACTTTTGCTTTTGATCATAATATGATGAGCATATTTATTCATGAAATAAATAACTAGACATATATTTGTATGATGTTTAGTTTATCGATATTTATAATCATGTTTTGATAATATTTGTGACTTTTAGCATATAGTAAAGTAACACTTATTCTTGATCGTTAGTATGATGTGACCTATATGGTGTTCGTTTTGATGGGCGGAGCTAATTTTCAATCTTAGTTAGTTTCACACACAATTTAAGCTCTTGAGTAATGGAGCAATCATAGTTTTTTAGACTCTTAAGTAGTTGGAGTCGAGTCTTACGCAAATGGTCTCTGTAACTCTCATAAGTTCGCTAAACCATTGTAGCCGGGAAGTTCACAAACCGCGATCCATCAGAGGGGTCCAGTGAAGCTACCAGGGCAGTGAACTCGGTAGGTTTTACACATAGGGTTGGCCGTAGTAACTCTTTAGAGTTCACGAGGCTCACAATGCTACCTTAGGGGTACCAAATCCAAGGCCATCAGTCCATCGATAAAGGGGCAACTCGTTTTAGAGGCCCATCCCCATGAGTTTCTAATGAAATCAAGCCAAGAATTTGGGGGGTGTTATGCACATTTGTCCTATTTATGGATAAGTCAAAGAGCGCACATTGTCGCCCACTTTTTCTTCATCTTCCAGGTCTAACCAATTCATGGGAGGACATTTCTCTCACCATCCCTCATGGCGCTGTCAGGAGTTGTACAGACGACATTGGTCTCACGCGTGGTTGGCTGTATAGGCACACTCAGTTGCCCGCATGGGTCTAACCATGTGATGACCTTCGCAGACTTTTTAGGGTCACTGGCTTCTCACTGTTGCCTGCGTAATATTTGATGTATAGCCGATTACAATCGCCATCGCTAATGTAGGACTTATGTGTAGTTGTCCGTAGGTGTGCACCCCGCTGCTGTAAATGATAGGTCGATAAATGATATATCGTCATTACTAATAGTATTGTTGATAATATTTATGCTTAAAGTGGTGTATCAACTTGGCAATAATATCAATTTGACGATAATGGCTTTTGTAATAATAGTCAGCATCGGTTAGCAATGGCGATAATATCAATTTGACGATAATCATCGGCGTCGTTTGACGATAATTGGCGACAAGTTTAAATTTGGCGACAATTATCAGCGCTTGGCGATAATCGGCGATAAGTTTAATTTTGGCGATAATTATCGGCGCTTGGCGATAATCAACGATAAGTTTGTTACGCTTACGATAACTTTGACATTCTTGAGAATTTGCCTTTTATTCATTCATATATGGAGAAGAATACATGGCATTACCTTTCAAGGCTTTTTCATCATTCTGCTTGTCTTGCCCCCTTTTGATTGGGAAGTATTATATAATAATCTTCGAAATTAAAACTACAGTGATATTCAAGGATAATATATTTTGATGAAGCGAGCATTGACATGTATACCGATGCCTCGTCCATTCTGATCGACGACTCGATAGGCTCCATTCGAGTATACTTCAGTTATTACGTATGGTCCATCCCATTTGGGATCAAACTTGCCCCTGTTCTGCGAGTGACCACAATCGGTCTTTTCAACATTAGCACTAGATCACCTTTTTTGAAGGAGCGATGTTTGACTTTCTTATTAAAGGCAACGAAAATTCTTGCCTAATACAGTTCTAATCATTGTTAGGCCGTTAGTCATTTTTCATCAAGCAATCTAATTCGGTTAGCCTTATTCTTGCATTTTCATCGTCTGTCAGTGATTGATGTACTGCTACTCTAAGCGATGCGACTTGCGTTTCGATAGGAATGACAGCTTCAACACAATAAACCAGTAAATGCGATATGGCTTTTGTCGCAATACGATGAGTAGTCCTGTAAGCGCATAGTGCTTCTTGTAGCTTTTTGTCCTAATTACGCTTATTTCCTATGACGATTTTCTTCAATATTTCACAATCGTTTTATTGAATGTCTCTGCTAATCCGTTGGTTGGTGGATAGTAGGGTGTTGAGAATGAATGATAAATGCCAAATTTCTCACATAATTTCTTCATACCCCTATTCTTGAAAGGAGTACCATTATCAGTAATGATTCTTTTCGGAAAACCATGGTGATATATTATCGTGTGTCGTATGAAATTCACCACATCTTTCTCTTTGACAATTCACAATGTGATTGCTTCAGTCCATTTGGAGAAATAATCTGTCACTAGCAGGATATATTGTCGTCCTTTAGACGAAGGCGGATTTATAGGACTGATGACAAGAAGCGCTGCTTCTGCACTGAGCCACGGACTCGACCAAGCTTCGGTCTGAGCAGGGTCCCTCCCCTATCCAGAGAGAAAGAAGAAGAATGTGGAGATAATGAGAGTAGGAGTCAGGGAGCAAAACGAGAGAGAAAAGAGAGAGAGAGTGGTGCGGTTATGCTGCTGGTGAGTCAAGCTGAGTCGAGGAGTGGCTCCCAAATTTGGACTAAGTCCAGACCGAGTTTGGTTTGGTCTAATCGAGCCCAGAAACTGTCTAGTACAACTAGAAAAGAAAATAAGAGAGAAAGGGAGAGAGAGGATGTCGTCCTTTTTATTTTTGTTGTCCGCTACCACACTGAGTCTCGGACTAGGTTTGTCCAAGTTTGGGATGGCCTCTTAAGCATCCATGTCACGCCCCAAACCCAGAAATTGGATTCACAGGAATCCCGATCGCCGAATCCGGTGCCGACAGCCTCCGTAGTACCCCATTCTTGGCTCCCAGTGCCGATACGCCAGGTTCCAATCCTGGGATCCTACAAGGAGGATTTTCAAACGTACATTTGTCTCATAAGAAGCAAAACCACAAGCATACCCAGTTCACAAAGGCAACATCATCATCACATATCCACTAATATAATTAATTGAATACAATGCTGAAAGGGAAATACATATATCGAAATGAAAGCTCCAGAAGACAGCTGCATGCTCCAAGCTCAACGTTATTGCAACCTAACGCCACCTGCACACATCTATCGTGCATAAGCTTATAGAAAGCTTAGAGGGTGGTGCAAGTGTGTGTAAGGTAAGTGCCAAGTATATAATGAAGCACATGAATGATACATCATCGGGATAAATGGAAATACTAACAAGATCATGAATCATACGATATTAGAGTAAGCGGAAATATACTGGTAGGTCAATGAATCATTCAATAACAGAATACGCAATGCGGATCGACAATGCAAATGTGGAAGCCAAATATCAGATGTCAATGATGCAATGCAATACGCAAATCCTACTAAGTCCGTCTCGGCCATATAAGTGCGAAAAGATAATAACTCAAAATGCTAAGTACTGCGGATGCAATGTAATATGCGGTGCGAATGAAATGACCATGTTGGAATGTGAAGTTGGGATGATAGTACGAAGTATCATAGGCTATGGGGTCCATCACAAGGGACTTCTATCCAAACCAGTCCCATACCTAAATTTGGATAGTCAGACATAATGTGGTAAACTCCTGATCTCAGGTTAGTCGCTCGCTCAACCGAAATCCTGGCCATGTGATGGTACACGTAACAAATAGTTACACACTACCAGCCTGAGTGGATAGTGAATGAATGAATGAATGGATATGCAATTCCTGCTCAATAAGTCCACATATCAGTACGGTTGCTCTCTGGGGAAATCACTGGGGTCTATTACACTCCACTCCAACTGCCTCCTCCCTAGCTGCAGAGCCTAGTGAGTGGAAGAGACCTCACTATCCGCCTAGCCAGTAGTCTGTCAATACCTACCCGACTCATCGATAGCGGACCCATTTACGAGCTGGTCATACTCAGCCTAGCTTATAGCCCCCTCACTCTGGCGGATAAGGCCACACCTACCTGCCTGAGTGGATAGTGAATGAATGAATGAATGGATATGCAATTCCTGCTTAATAAGTCCACATATCAGTACGGTTGCTCTCTGGGGAAATCACTGAGGTCTATTACACTCCACTCCAACTACCTCCTCCCTAGCTGCAGAACCTAGTGAGTGGAAGAGACCTCACTATCCGCCTAGCCAGTAGTCTGTCAATACCTACCCGACTCATCGATAGCGGACCCATTTACGAGCTGGTCATACTCAGCCTAACTTATAGCCCCCTCACTCGGGCGGATAAGGCCACACCCACCTGCCAACCGACCACGACACAGTGGGAGACACGGCTTACTGGTATTTGGCACTCGGGCTCTCATGTTCCACTCGGTCCAGACGTTGGGGCTTCTCCTGGCCTCAGAGGTTCTGGGATTTTCACCCAAGGACATTCTAAGTGCCCATAGTGCTAAAACCAAATATTTTTGGTGTCCCATTTAGCCATCCACGATGTACCTGTGGAAGCCACGACCCTGATGTCGCTAGGGCGTATAATGATTAAGTCACATATATGCGAGATGCATGAGTCACACTATCTAGTCATGCAGCAATCCTGCGCGTACAACGCGATAATGTGGGCACTCCGTCTCATAAGGGGTCCCGTAAATAGTTTATCCAATGGCGTATGCTATGATCAAACATTCCTCATATTAGGCATACATATGATGTGTATGGGCATGAATCATGGAGTTATACTAATCATTTTATGAACTATCTTTACAACGAAGATGGCCTAGACGACCTACGCACAACAAGTACAGGCCTATCAATGGGCCCTAGGGAGAAGTACAATGCAGACATTTAACCAACATTATCCTTATAATGTGGACTTCAAACCAACATTGCTCCCAAGGCATGGCCCGCCATAAAGGTCAACACATAAACCACAGTGGAATCACATTTTACAATGGGCCTCAACCCATGTGCTCCAAATACATCACAATGGGCCTCAACCCATGGGCCCTATACACATCACAGTGGGTCTCAATGCACGGGCCTTTATACATCACAATGGGTCTCAACCCATGGGCCCTAATACATCACAATGCGCCTCAACCCATGGGCCCTATAATACATCAAAATGGGCCTAATCACATGGTCCTCATATATGTTAAGGTGGCCTCAACAACAGGCCTCATACACATGACGGTGGGCCTCAATAACGGGCCCTCATACACATCAAGGTGGGCCTCAATAACGAGCCCTCATGCATATCAAGGTGGGCCTCAATAATGGGCCTTGAATACATCACAATGGGCCTCAACCCATGGGCCCCAAATACATCACAATGGGCCTCAACCCACGGGCCCTTATACATCACAATGGGCCTCAACCCATGGGCCCTAATAGATCACAATGGGCCTTGACAAATGGTTGGACGATTTGGATACAACACATGCATCATGGTGGGTCCCATAGGGATGTACGACATAGATGAAGTACATACCTCATGGTGGAGTCCTCACTAATGAAAGGTGTGGATTACAAAACATACATCAGTGGTCCCATGTAGGGCTCACCATAACATGTATCTACCGTCCAATCTATTTAATAAGGTCACACAGACCAAAAATAAATAATAAATAAACATTATATTTATCAAGACTTATGGAACCAGGGAGGTTTAAGGGTAGACGTTCAATCCTCCACTACCTTCTGCTGTGTGGTCCACTTGATAGGCAGATCTACCTCATTAGTCTTAATCCTTAAGGCTAGCCCACCATCAGGATGGACGATTTAGATGGAACCCATACATCAAAGGCGGGGTTCACTGACCGTCCAGCGGCCCATGGCTAGATGGCATGTATAAAACACGTACACAGTGGGGGTTCCACCGTCTGTGGACGGTGTGGTGTATAACACATACATTCATGTGGGTCCAACGTCCACTGCCTGTGGACGGTATGAATAAAAACACATGCATCATTGTGGGCCCCACGCGGGGCCCACCATAACGTTTGCTTCCCATCCAATCTGTTGAGGAGGCCACGCATACCTGGATGAAAGGAAAAACAAATTTCATATGATCCAAGACTTCTGTGAAAAACCCTAAATGGGTTTCAATAGCAGACATTCAATCAACACTGTTTCCTGTGATGTGGGCCACCTGAGTTCCTGATGGAGCTAAGATTTGGAGGGGGGCCACTTCAAGAAGGGGCCCACCAAATCAACGGCTTGGATAACAAACATAATCATGGTGGGACCCACGGCTAGAGCCGTGGGTCCCTGCCGTCCGCCTACCCAACACAGTAGGTGCTGCCTGCGCCTCTGGTACCAGCAGCGTCTGCTGCCTATATATATATATATATATATATATATATATATATATATATATATTGAAATCCCATTTTCTTGCAGTTTTCATGCGTGGGGCCCACATCAGTCGAATCCACCTCGGCCACTGGTTTCCATGGCTTGAGACGGACTAAACAAGCCCAATATCTGATATCTTTCGGTGTATAGAAATGGCGGGGTGGTTTTCAACGGTAGAAACCATTGTTTTATATGCTATGGCCCGTTAGAAGATTGGATGGACTTCATTTTTCGGCTCAACGCCTAAAATGAGTTGGGAAATAGGATGGATGGAGTGGATTTGATCATTGCATCAAGGTGGGGCCTGTAAGAGTGGCCCTTCCCAAAGGGCTTTGAATCAAGCAAATATTTTTATTTTCATTCCACGTCCAGCGTCCCTGGATGCTGGACGGTCTGGGCTTAACACATGTACAAGGTGGGCCTGGCTCAGGTGGGCCACCAAATGCATGGTTGGTGTGGATAAGACATACACCAAGGTGGGGTCCATCCAAGTAGGCCACACAATCACATCATCACACACATTAGGAAAAAAAGGAAAGAGAGAGGGAGAGAGAGAGAGAGAGAGAGAGAGAGAGAGAGAGAGAGAGATGGGACACGTGTGATGGAGGGACCCCGGCACTATGGGCCCTCCCTTTCAAGCATCCAATCATTCATCGGGTGGGTCCCAATACATGTGGGCCACCAAATCAAAAATCAACGGTGGAGATTACTTCTCCACCAAGATAGAACGTCTAGATGACCTCGTTTCAAGCTAGAAGGTAAACATCATGGTGGGGTCCATGGAGAATGGCCCCATCATGGAATGATCATGATAATCAAGGTGGGCCATCGGCCACATCTTAGGGTCCAAAGTGAGATCCATACCATCGATCGGTAGGCCTCACTTGGCCCATCACAAAAAAAAATGAAAACTAGCCTATAGAAGCACCCACCATTTGATCTTCTCAGTCTGATGGAACGCCAATCTCCTTGTGCTTCACTTTGATAGAGGGGATGAGAAATGAACTGCTAGGATGGTGGATCTTGGGATGGGAAATGGGCCACACACCACATTTTCTCTCATAGAATAGCTTGGACGTGCACCACTTCTCTTGTTTGGAAAATGTGAAGAGAAGAGGGAGAGAAGGGATGGTTGTAAGAGAGGTGATGGGTGATGGATGTGAGGTGAGTGATGGGTGAGGTGAGAGATTGTTGACTTTTGGTGGTTGCTTGACTTGTGGAGAAAGAAAGCATGGGTTGCTCTTGTACTTGACATGAGGTGATTGATTGATTGATTGATGGGACATGTTGTAGAGATTCTCTTGGGATTGCAAACGAGCGGCATTTCTTCGAAATAAGCGGGCAACATCTTTTAACCTGGGTATCGGGTCGGTGCGCGAGTCGCAGCGTTGGAACCGCGGAGACGACGCGGTCGTACTGGTACAAGTCTCGAGTCAAGCTGACTCTGGAATACAGGATATGACTTACGGTCATGCCCAAACATCGATGATAGGTCGCGGGTTACCAAAATTCGACGGGAAGGATCGCGGGAGTCGACGGAATAGTATGGATTAGGATACGGGTCTTACAATCCAAGTAGTAGAGGAAGAGGAAGAAAAGCAGGGAGAGAGAAAGGAGGAAGGAGAAAGGGAGCTCGGGTATCAGGTATATCTTTAGAACTCTTATGCCGAGTCGCGCAACTTGTTACCATGTTGACTCGATCAGATGCTTAACCAGGATGGATTCATGCCAGTATCTAATATTTCTGAACATAAGCTCGGTGAAACCTTGTTATTCCATGCTTTGGCTTTAACCTGCTAACTAACTAGAATTGATTCTCTTCAAGATAACTAGAAATTTATCCTAATTAAGGTAACCCATTTGACTAAACCCTCATTCAGTTCCAACCCAATGAATCTTAGGGCTTACCAAATTCTCCAAATATTTTCAGCTAATTGCCTTAGAATGGTGGGATTGTGGAAGATTCGAGTTGGGAGCCCGATTGACAATGATTTGAGTCAAGTGACTCAATGCATGGTGCATGGGAAAACTCATTCCCTAACCACTCCATTGTGCCATTTAAAAACCTTTCGTTACGCAAAGTTTGATCGAGCTAGGAAATTAATAGACTCTACATTGAGGCTAGTGTAATCAAGGAAAATCTTCTTGGAGGTGAGGACTCACCCTTTGAGCTTTCCACTTAAGTTCATCAATCTGGACATAGATGATAATATGATTTCTCTCATTGAGTTACTTACCTCACTATCAAATATGCTAATTTGTTGCATAAATATTTCATGTGTTTAATTATAGTAAGCATAAATGGTTTGATGATAACATGCTATCTTTAGTTGTTGTAACATCTCGAATTTTCACAGCCAGAGTTATACTCGTGCTCGCGAAAAACTGGTGTTAATAATGTATAAATTGGATGCTTTGAAAATCGCACCTTATTTTTTTCATTTGGATCACATCCAAATACATTCATGAAGGTATCATTCACGAGAATAAAATCAACTGTATTGAATGCCCTCTCAATGGGAGCTTATTACAATATCAGAGTTCGTAGCGGAAATAAAAAACTAATTCATAAAACTATCTTCTCACTCTTTTAGTATAATCTTTTATAGGGAAGTAGTCCTCTAAGTCTTCAATCTGTATGTCACGTGCATCATCTGTACGGTTGGAAGAGGGTTAACGGCCTACTCATAGTGATGGCTATCCTTTAAGATTAACAATAATTCAAGTGATTAATAAAAGTAATGTAAGGGTTTTGATACGTCTTGTACTCCACTGATACTTGAGATATCAGTATGCGCAAACAACCTACATGAGATGCATGCCTAGCAAAGTGTGTGCGGCTCATCATACATAGTGATCATCATAATGTGGAATATAATTCATAGGAAACACGACTTGACCCGTACTCTCACTATAAGGATATTTGTCGGCATGGCCAATGCTAACGTGGATTTACGCGAACATTTTAAGGCGACACAACAACGCGATTGGGGGATTTACGTAACATGATGTGTTCATGGAGCGACTATTTGCGACATCCAATACAAAAAAGTGATGTAACACGTATGACGATTTACATACATCAATTGTGCACCACGTCAACCAACCCATGGAATTACATGCTAAACAAGAGAGTCGCTACACGTAACACATTATGTCCATGATAAATATTGAGTCACTAGTTGTGATACATCTTAACACATCACTTGCACTTATAGAAAATGTAAATCGAATCATGGAGGTTCTGGAATATCAAGACACATGCCCAAGCCTTAACGATAGATAACATAAGGCCAATATAATAAAAAGAAGAGTGACAATGGTCAACTCAAAAAGTGGCAATGGCCAATATAATATAGAGGAGAGTGACAATGGTCAACTCAACAAAAGAAGAGTAACAATGGCTAACTCAATACATAGAAAGTGGCAATTGCCAACTCAATAATAAGGAGAGTGGCAATGGACAACTCAATAAAGAGAAGAGTGGTAAAGCCAACTCAAATAAAGAGACGAGTGACAAGGCCAAATCAAATACAGAGACAAGTGGCAGGGCCAACTCAATAAATTTGACAAGGCAAGGGCAAGGCTTGTATCCATGGCCCCACATAAATTCAGGAAGATCACTTTTAATTAACATCATACCATAATCCCAAAAGGGCTAATAATTGTTGATGAGAAATTAGGTAAAATAGAGAGAAAATCATAGTAGTTCAAGAACAGGTAAAAGGCATGAAAAAAAAAAAGGATACGTAAAAGGCGAGATAAAATGCATCAACTCAATTAAGGTAAGTTTAAAGGATAAAATCTTTATATAAGATTTTGAAAGGCTAGGAATGATTAGGAAGGATTCAAAGCATGTGAAGGAACAAAACAATTCATATTATCTTAAATTATTGTAAGCTTAAAGGATAAAACCCTCACCTTATAAATCTCGATCTCTCTTCCTTTCTTTCTTTTCCTTCCTCTTTCTTTCTTTCTTTCCTTTTTGTTTTCTCTCTTTTCTTTTTCTTTTCCTTTCTTTCTCTTCTCTTTTTCTTTCCTTTATTTTCTTTCTTTTTTCCTTTCCTTTCCTTTTTCCTTTCTTTCTTTCTTTCTCTTTCTTTCTCTTTCTTTCTTTCCTTACTAGTACGTCCAACAGAGGGCTAGCCGTCTTTCACTCCCTCACATTTTTCCTCTCTTCTTTCTTGTTTTATTTTCTTGGAATGATAGTGCCTTTGCCTTTTTATAGGCTATCTGAACGCAAAAATCTTTCTGTGTAACCTTTTTTACGCAGCAAGAAAATCGGGCATAAAAGCTTACGCAGTGGGTTTACACAACAAGAAGTTACGCAACACGATTGGAGGTAGCGTGGAAATCCTGGCTTTCATTTCTAACCACAACAGCCAACGTGGGAGGGATCGATTTTGTATGACTGATAGGGTGGATGGTTTGGATTTCGTGATTGGTCAGTTGTGTTTGCCCACAACTACTCGCAATCAGGCGTTAGTTCTTGCGGTGGGGTTTCTTGTGATTACCATTGCAGGCACATGTGCATGCATGGGTGCATGCGATCGGTGAGGTTTTGGTCGAACCCACCATTTAGACATGATGGACGGTTCAGATCGTCTGAAATGATCACGGTGGTGGGCCACAATGTCATCACAACGGACGTGTGTCCGTAGAAGCCTGGTACTTGTGCGAATTTCATCGGGATGTGTTCGCACGTGGAAGCCTGGAACTTGTGTGAGAAACCTAAGGTCCAGTCTTTTTCTTAGCATGGCTTCAAGATGGACAGTCCCGATCACATTGAATAATCATGGAAGTGGGCCACCAGACCCCAAAATGGTCGCTGTTCATTACGCAGTAGTAGGGAGAAATCCCTTCGTTATTTTTGGGATTTCGTCAGGTCGAACATGGTTTGACCCAACCTTTGGTTCGGTGCACAGCCGGAGTGCGTGTGCTGCATGCGTACACCACTCAAGGTGGGGTCCACAGTGGTGTTTCTAAGGGATCTACTCCATCCATCCATTTTTTTTCATCTAATTTAAGGGGTTGATCCCAAATTTGAAGCATATCCAAAGATCAGGTGGCCCCAAAATCGACGGTCAGTGGCTGATCTGTCCATTGGGTTATTCCTACAATGATCTAAGGGCTAAAATTCAACGGGTATAGTTAATATAGGATTTATAGGTTTGGTATAGAATTTCATATTAAATAGATAGTGAGAACTATGTGATTTAGAATTTAGTGGTCTCGGTTAATGGCATTTTCATAATTATTACTGATCCACTACTTTTGGGAAATCTAATGGCTCCACATGCTTCTAGGCACATTTTTACAGAATTCTTACAAAAGAATGTATATTTAAATCATTATGGATAGGGAGTTTTTCATCAAGTCCTTCATGACAAAGTACTTGCGTCAAATCACGTGATGGAGGGTCCTATCTTGAACTCAATGGTCAGATGGTTGGATCTATTGAATAGATGTAATTCCCAACAGTTAGATTTGTGTCAGGGCTATGATGTAAGGCCAGGATAGTTAGATTGGTATCGTACACACGTATATATTATGTTGAATCTTATGGTAACGCTCGAGGGTTTTTGATGCTTGAGTATCGAAAAGTTCAGGGTCTTATAGTTGTACACTTGTTAATTAATTGTGTAAGGCTCATGACCTAGTACCATTCCATTTTCTAGGATCCCGCGATCCTCTCCGTCGAATTCCGGCGACTCGCGGCCTGTAGATAACATTTGCGAGTGACCTCAAGTCGTATCCTGTGAACCCGAGTCGACTCAACCTGAGAACTATGCCATTGCGACCGTGCCATTGTCGCGGTTCCAATGCTACATCTCGTGCGCCAATGTGACCCTTAGATTGAGAGTTATGGCCCACGCATCATGATGGCCGTGGACCATACATTGTGGGGCCATAGCCATTCCAGTTAGTGCATATACCTAGACACCATCATTTGGATGATGTCACCCTAGGCTACTAGCCTAGGGGTGACATCACCCTATCCTAGCAAGCATGCTTGTAATCATGCTGGGCATGCTATCCTCTTCCCCATGTGTAATGATTACCCTAGCAGTCATTGCCTAGCCTAGCTACCTCTCCTCTCTCTCTTATCTCTCTCTCTCTCTCTCTCTCTCTCTCTCTCTCTCTCTCTCTTCTCTCCCTCGTTTCTCCCTTGCTAGCAACCCCCAACTGTCCAAGCAACCTCCATTTCTAGCCCCATTGCAAGCTCTAGCCTCACTAATCTAGCCCTTATGAACTTGTCTCAACCATTAAAATCCTTCCTTTAAAGCTAAGAAGACCCAAGGTGGAAGGAGTAGAAGATCTTAGGTGGGTGCTTCTTCGGGGTTAGTTTTGATGTTTTCTTACCTAGATCTTTAATTTTTCTTGCATGAGGGCATGTAGGTCCCACCAATCAATGGTGGAGATCCTACTTGACCCCCTAGGTGTGGCCAATGGCCCACCCTTGATGCATGTATAAGCCATGATGGGGCCATTCTCCATAGACCCCATCATGATGTTTTGATTGAATCCAAACCTGTTAGTGCTATTATATGATACCTCTTTGGTTGTCAAATGTTGTTAGGTGTGTTCTATGTTTAAGACACCATATCAACTTATGGACTCTTCAAGCGGCTTCAAGGTACATTTCGAAGATATAAAGAAGACACAGTATTCTTTATTTAAGCAAAGGTTATTCAAGTCAGGTTTGAAGGTGTGAAGCTCAAAAGCAAATTCAAGATAAATGTTGGTGTCAAGTCTTTTGACGACTCGTACTTCAGGCTTCAAGTACTAAAAGATTTATCATACGTTGAATGAAGTAGAGTTCAATGTCCATACTTCATTATTCAGGTTTGATAGACCAAAGTCATTGACCTTAGGGTAGGTCATTTTGGATACATTATACAACTGTGTTTAAACATGTTTTTGATATGCTCTTAGACTAGTCCTGGTTCTGGTTCGACCAGTCCTAGCACTGGCTCGACCTGTCTAAGAATTTCCTAGGCTAGTCTTGGACTTGTTGAATTTTATCAGATTTTCTGGTTCGCTCACGACCAGTCTTGGAGTCTGCTCGATAGGTCGTGGGATGTCCTCGACTCGAACCTCGACCAGTCGTGGAGCCTCGATTCAAACTCCAGCGACAAAATTCACTGTCGCTCGACCAGTCGAGAAGGGGTCTCGACCGGTCGTGGACGACCTTCGACCAGTCGTGGACTGCCTACGACCGGTCGAACATCGATTTTCCTGATTGCGCGCAGAAATTCAAAAATCTGTTTCTTCTAAGACCAGTCGTGGGAACTCCTAGACCAGTCGAAGACGAATTTCTGTAGCTATAAATAGCACACGAATTTCAGAGTTTAAGAGATCGAAAAATCTATCAAAGCAAGTATATTCTAGGCTCCACTCTGAGATAAGTCTTGTTTATTTTTAAGCTAATTTGCGCTTCATTCTAATTTCTTTTGTTAGTTTTTTGCATTTGATTTTATTCTAAATTCCAATCGTATTTGAAAAGGGGAAATCGTGTATTCCTTCTTCTTGGAATTAAAATCAAATAGAGCTAGCCCTTTGTGATTTCATTAAAAATCAATTAGAAACTTAGAACCTCAATAAAGTGAGTATTGGACATTGAACTATCATTATTGAATCTCTACTCTGATCGGTTCTTCTGGGCTACTGCAAAAGGATAAGATCCAGGTATTCTACAATTCCTGTAATTTCTATTTTGGTTTTGTATGAGATTTGCCAAAAAATCTCTATGTGTATGGTTATCTGAGGAGAGCCAGAAAACTCAGATTGTGGGGTTTTTTGAATTGTGTAAGCCCAAGTGATAAAGATACAATTGTGAAGGTTTTTGGTGAACCTGTGAAAACCAGTTTTATTAGAGAACGCTAATATCCCTGTGTGAGGATATTAGGAGTGGAGTAGCATTCTGTGTGGCTGTTTGAGAACAGTTGGTGAACACACAGGCGAACCACTATAACTTCTTGTCTTGTGGATTGAATGGTTATTTAATTCCTTATCTTTTATCATTCAGTTTTATTTTCCTTGTGGATGTGAATGTTGTAACAGTTTGAAATTTCAAGCAAGTGTGGGAATGTTGTAATAATTTAGTGATTTATTTCTGCAATTTATTTCCAGCAATTCCCTTTATTGATTCAAGCTTTAAATTCCAAAATTGTTCCAGCAAGGTTGCCCTGCCATTTTTATGGTGTATGGTTGTCCCTAGAACAAGACATTTGTAAATTCAATTTATTCAGTGCAGTTTGTATTCCTCTTTGATTTGAGAAATTGATACAAAGACATTTCTAGATATAAGGTTGTCCTACCATAAACATTGGGTTTTTGGTGAAAGGTTGTCCTTAGAACAACGTTTGTATCAACCTCTCAAATTCAGTAGTTTGTCGTTGCATTTCATTTATGCATTGCAATTTATCTAATTAGTTCATTGGCTATCATACTTTGTTTAATTCCGCTATTATAAGTTTTTATTTGGCATTGTCCTATTCACCCCCCCCCCCCCCTCTAGGACATATAGCTTGGCCATTTCAAGTGGTATCAAAGCCTAATAGCTCGCCTTTATTTCTTTATATTTGGATTTACTTCCTGAGCTAACGATCTAAGCTATATATAATAATGTCAAATTTTGATAGCCTCTCAGTCACTAGGCCTCCACCATTTGATGGCTCGAACTATGCTTATTGGAAAGCCAGAATGAGGATCTTCCTCAAATCAATGGATGAGAGTGTGTGGCATGCCACAGTGAATGAATGGAATCCTCCTGTCATGGAAGTAACTGGAGTTGATGGTTCTAAATCTATGAGAATTTCACCATACTTTCAATAGACCACACTTCAGAAAAGCGAGAGTAGTGCTAATGCTAAAGCACTAAATGCAATTACTTGCGCACTATCACCGGATGAGTTCAAAAGAATCATATCCTGTGATACTGCAAAGCAAGCTTGGGATATTTTAGAAATGACACATGAGGGTACATCGATTGTCAAAAAATCTAAAGTCCAACTCCTCACAACTAAATTTGAAGAAATTCATATGGAGGAGAATGAAATGTTTATGGACTTCTATACTAGATTAAATGACATTGTAAACTCAATGTGGGGTCTTGGTGATAAAATCCCAGAAAGTAAAGTGTGTGCAAAAATACTACGCTCTCTTCCTGAACGGTTCAATTCTAAAGTAACCGCGATCCAGGAACTTCGTGATACGGACAATATGAAGGTGGAAGAACTTGTTGGGTCTCTACAAACTTATGAATTAAATTTTAAAGCTCCTAAAGGAAAATCAATTGCTTTGAAATCTTCCAAAAATACGGTAGAAGATAAATCCGATTCTGAAGATGACTTAGCTCTTATTGCAAAAAGATTTTACAAAATTTTTAAAAGTAAGAAAAGAGTTGATTTTCAAAAATCAAATGATAAAAAGAAGTTTAGATCTAAAACTCAAAAATCTTTGAAAGACAGTCAGTGTTACAACTGTCATGAGTATGGGCATCTAGCAAACAAATGTCCTAATAAGGACAAACCCAAAAAGAAGGGTATGTTGGCTACATGGGATGAATCATCTGACTCTGAAGTTTCTTCTGAATCAGAAGATTTTGAAACCAAGTCGGGCAATGAGGTAAAAGCCCTTATGACTCTAGCCAAGTTTACCTTCTCTGATCACGATGATTCTACTAGTGAAGAAAATTTGGATAATGATCATGAGAATGAAGAAGATCTTCAAGATGCTTACAATGCCTTATACAAGGAGAGTTGTAAAATTGCTGTGAAGCTTAAACTTCAGAGAGAAAAATTTTCTAAACTTAAAGATTGTTTTGACTTACTTGTTTTAGAAAAATCTCAAATATCAGATTATTTTGAAAAATCAAAAAGTGATTTAGAATTCAAAAACTCTCTAATTGTTGATTTAAAATCTGAAATTGAGAGACTAAAAAATGAAGTGTCTTCTCTTCTGAATTCAAAGGAAACTTGGAGGTATGCCCAAGGTGATTCAAAATTAGAAAAACTCCTATCCGGTTCAAAAAAATGTGGCGATAGATCCGGGTTGGGTTATGATAAAACAATACCTCATAAACAGAAGAATTCTCCACCTAAATTTGTGAAAGGAGAATCCTCTAATTCAAAAGAGAAAAACACTTCACAAGGTTTTGTCAAAACAACAAAAAAATTTCAAAAACCTAGAAGCAGCTATGTCAACTTCAAAAATCAGATGAAAAATCCTTTAGCTGAAAAAATAGTTGATTTACTCAAGGAACTTTTAAAATCTAACTCTGTAAGTCACTCTTACAAATATAAACAAAAGAAGACCAACTATGTTCCTAAACCTAAAACCGTTATGAAATGGGTTCCTAAAGTTGACTGCTTGGTTGTTCACACTGCTTTCAAAGCAACTAGCCTTTCAAAGTGGTACCTAGACAGTGGTTGCTCCAGGCATATGACTGGTGACAAAGCTCTTTTCACCGATCTACAAGATATGACTGATGGGTCAGTCACATTTGGTGATGGTAGCAATTGCAAAATTATTGGCCAAGGTACGGTTCAACTCTATAATCTTCCCATATTTAAGAATGTTTTATATGTTGAGGGTTTAAAACACAACTTGTTAAGCATATCTCAAATATGCGATAACAATCATAGTGTGAAGTTTTCCAATCAAGGTTGTGAGATTATAGACAAAAAGGGGTCTGTGATATTAACTGGTCTCAGAACTTCTGAAAACTGCTATATAGTGAGAAATGACAGCTCATCTAATCAATTGTGTTACATGGTCCATACCGATGAAACAGAATTATGGCATAAACGCCTTGGACATGTACACTACCGAAATTTATATAGATTGAGCAAAGAAGAACTAATAAGAGGTCTACCAAAGATTCAAAAAGTAGATAAAATATGTGGTGAATGCCAGTATGGTAAACAAACTAGGAAATCTCACAAAAAGGTGAACTCCAATACCACATCAAGACCACTCGAACTTCTCCACATGGATCTAATAGGACCAACTAGAACGGAAAGTCGAGGTGGTAAAAAATACATTCTGGTTATTGTAGACGATTATACCAGATTCACTTGGGTTTTATTTTTAAAGGACAAATCAGAAACCCTTGATGAAGTGAAAAAGATAATCAAACGGATCCAAACTGAAAAATGTTCTCAAGTGAGTAAGATCCGAAGTGATCATGGATCCGAATTTGAAAATAGCGGTTTTGAGAAATTCTGTAATGATCATGGAATATCACATGAATTCTCTGCACCTAAAACTCCACAGCAAAATGGCATTGTGGAAAGAAAAAATAGAGTTCTTCAAGAAATGAGAACTGTTATGCTAAATAGCATGAAGGTTTCTAAGAATTTATGGGCTGAGGCGATTAATACTGCTTGTTATATTATTAATCGTGTTTATACTTGCAAATCAAATAATAAAACGCCCTACGAAATGTGGTTTGACAAAAAACCTACAGTCAAATATTTTCGCGTTTTTGGCAGTAAGTGTTATATTTTACGTGACCGGGAAAATTTGGGAAAATTTGATACTAAAAGTGATGAAGGATTATTCTTAGGATATTCTTTAAACAGTCGTGCATATCGTGTACTGAACAAAAGGACCGGAGTTATTCAAGAGTCAATTAATGTGGTCATAGATGATCACTTAAATACTTCGGCCTCTAGTTCAGATAATGATGAAGTTCTCATAATTGAAAAACCAGAAACTTCATCAAGTGAATCTAATCATGATGTGAGGACTGTCAAAGATCATCCAACTACACAAATCCTTGGAAATCCTCTCACTGGTGTACGCACTCGTAGACAATTAGAAGATTTTTGTAATTACGTGTGTTTCACATCTCAGATAGAACCGGTTAATGTAAAAGAAGCTCTTTCTGATGAAAACTGGATAGTTGCGATGCAGGAAGAACTTAATCAATTTGTTCGTAACGATGTCTGGTATCTTGTTCCAAGACCGAAAGATAAACATATTATTGGAACAAAATGGATTTTCAAAAATAAGTCTGATGAATTGGGAAATATTATTCGAAACAAGGCAAGACTGGTTGTGCAAGGGTACACTCAAATTGAAGGTATCAATTTTGAGGAAACTTTCGCTCCAGTTGCACGCCTTGAATCAATCAGATTATTTATATCCATTGCATGTTTTAGAAAGTTTAAGATTTATCAAATGGATGTAAAGAGTGCTTTTCTTAATGGTGATTTACATGAAGAGGTTTATGTCGAACAACCTACAGGGTTTGAAGATCCTAAGTTTTCTAATCATGTTTATCGCCTTAAGAAAGCTCTCTATGGGTTGAAACAAGCTCCCAGAGTATGGTATGAAAAATTGACTAAGTTTTTACTGGGTCACAATTTTCAAATGGGTAGTGTTGATAAAACACTTTTTGTTAAAAAGCAGAACAATGATATTTTAATGGTTCAAATCTATGTTGATGATATAATTTATGGATCAACTTGTACTGACATGACTGTTGAGTTTGCAGATCTAATGAAATCTGAATTTGAGATGAGTATGGTCGGAGAATTAAACTATTTTCTAGGATTGCAAGTTAAACAGCAATCTGATGGAATTTTTATTTCTCAAACTAAATATGCTCTAAATTTAGTTAAGAAGTTCGGGTTTGAAAATGGTAAGAATTTTGATACTCCTATGAGTACTTCTCTAAAACTCTCAAAAGACTCTACAGGTAAAGATATAGATCCTAAACTATATCGAAGCATGATTGGTAGTTTACTGTATTTAACAGCAAGTAGACCTGATATTGCTTTTACTGTTGGAATTTGTGCTAGATATCAGTCTAATCCTAAAGAATCTCATTTGACTGCTGTTAAACGCATTATTCGTTATGTTGCAAGTTCAGTTAATCTGGGTCTTTGGTATCCCTATGATACTAGTGTTCAATTGGCTGGGTTCTCGGATGCTGATTGGGCTGGTAATATGGATGACAGAAAGTCAACCAGTGGTGGTTGCTTTTACATTGGAAATTGCATAGTTTCTTGGTTCAGCAAGAAACAGAGTTCCATTTCACTCTCAACTGCTGAGGCTGAATACATTGCTGCAGGAAATGCATGTACTCAGTTAGTCTGGATGAAACGCATGTTAAGTGATTATGGTATTGCACAAGACTCGATAGTTTTATATTGTGATAATTCAAGTGCAATTAATATTTCCAAAAACCCAATCCAGCATTCACGAACTAAGCATATTGACATTAGATTTCACTATATTCGTGAACTTGTTGAAGAAAAAGTAATTTGTTTAGAATATATTCCAACCGAGAAACAACTTGCTGACATTTTCACCAAACCACTCGATAAATGCAGGTTCAATAAATTGAAATTTGATCTCGGTATGTGTAATATAAGATGATTGATTATGCATTTTGTATATTATAAATATCTTCATAGTTTTTTTTTTAAAAAAAAATAAAAAAATAAAAATGCATGTTTTGGTCTTACACGACCAGTCGAGGATAGTCTCGACCAGTCGTGGTTCGACCGGTCGAGGTCTAATCAAGACCGGTCGTGTATCGCGCTGGTTCCTTTATTTGGGGGAAAAATCACTTTTTCCTCATTTCCCTCTTCTTCTCCAACGGGCTTAGCTTCGACCGGTCGTACCCATCTTGGGATTTCTCCAGGTTTGAGTATTTCTCTTGATTTTGTTGAAGAATCTTGAACATTGCTTCTTGTCTTCCTTGTTTGTGTTGATTATTTCATATTTCCTTCAAGGGTTTGGGGTTTTCTTCCTCATTTTCTGATTTGGTTGAAACCCATCTTGTTTTTCTTGAAATTTCTTCAATCTTTTCAAGAATATGGATGTTAGAGGTAAAAAGCGAACTAGTAGAGGTGCTTCTTCATCTAGGTCTAATGTTATTTCTCGCCGTCATCTTAGAGATCCTAATGATGACCCTCCACAAGTTCGTGATTTTCGTACTAAGAAGGTTATTGTTGAGAAAGCAGTTAGTATTAATCATATTGCTCAATTTAATCTTGTTCCTCTCCTTCAATCTGTTGGTTGGGTTAACATTTTGAACTGGGGAGGGCCGGCATTTCAGTCAATTGCTCAGGCCATGGTTGCATGTATTACAGACTTTTCTCTTGAGGAATTAACTTTTATTGTTACTACAAGAGAAGGGCCTTTTGCTGTGGATCGTCATTTGATTTCTGGCTTAATGGATATTCCAGTAAATGATGATGGAATTCATCCTACTACATTGGGTGATAAAGTTACTGAATCTGAAAAACGTCTATTTACTAGAGCCCTTTGTAATATGGATGCACCTTGGTCTGTCAATGGTACTGTTCTCAAATCCAGGTGGCTGTTGCCCAGATACAGAGTTCTTCATCGTATTTTTACGTCTAATGTGTATCCTCGGGCTGGTAACAAAACTGAGTTAACTCTTCTGATGGTTCGTATACTGTACTCAGTCATTAGTGGTGCCAATGTTTGCTTGCCTTCGTTGATCTGTTCTTCTATTATTCAGTTTCGTTCTCAGCCAGGTCATGGTGACATTCCATTTGGATATTTGTTAAATGTCTTAGCTACTCATATGTTGGTCACTATGCCTGTTGGTGAAGCTCCTATCCAACACCTTATTTTCAACAACTCCAACCTAAACAAAATGAAGTTGAAATTGGCCGCTGGTCAAGTTGATAATGTCGAAGGTGGTGGAGCTGCTGGAGTTGGAGATGAGAATGAAGGCGATGATCTTCCTGATGAGGATATCAACATGGATGATCTTTTTGATGATATTGAGTCTGCATCTGAAGATGATCCAGATTTTGTTCCTTCTGATTTCGATGCACGTTTGAGTGCATTAGAAGAAAAGGTAGAAAATATGCATGTTGGCCATGATGCGCAATTTAAGAAAATGCATAAGTATTTGAGGCGCTTACAAAAAGGCCTTCATCATATTGATGCTACCATTCCTGCTCCTTCTTCAGGGTCTGATTAAATGTTTTATAACTGAAGTTTGAACTGATTTCACTTTGGATTTCTTTTGGTACTGTTGAACTTATAACTGTGACTTTGGTTTGTAATATCTTCTCCTAACTCTTTTATGCTTATTTTCTATTTTACTTCTTGAGCTTATGGATCTTCCTTTGTCATATTTTTGACAAAAAGGGGGAGAGAAGAATGGTATATATGTTGTCTGTTGTTGATGTTGTGTGTATCATTCCTTAATGGGGAGTCTTATTGAGGGGGAGTGATTCATCTCTCATATTGTGTATGGTTGTCATGTGTTGACAACTGGTTCATGATTCTCTATTATGAATTTATTGAGTATCTTATTAAAAGTTATATATATGTTTTGTCACAAATTTGACAAAGGGGGAGATTGTTAGTGCTATTATATGATACCTCTTTGGTTGTCAAATGTTGTGTGTCAAAACCTTGTCTTAGGTGTGTTCTATGTTTAAGACACCATATCAACTTATGGACTCTTCAAGCGGCTTCAAGGTACATTTCGAAGATATAAAGAAGACACAGTATTCTTTATTCAAGCAAAGGTTATTCAAGTCAGGTTTGAAGGTGTGAAGCTCAAAAGCAAATTCAAGATAAATGTTGGTGTCAAGTCTTTTGACGACTCGTACTTCAGGCTTCAAGTACTAAAAGATTTATCATTCGTTGAATGAAGTAGAGTTCAATGTCCATACTTCATTATTCAGGTTTGATAGACCATAGTCATTGACCTTAGGGTAGGTCATTTTAGATACATTATACAACTGTGTTTAAACATGTTTTTGAGATGCTCTTAGACTAGTCCTGGTTCTGGTTCGACCAGTCTTAGCACTGGCTCGACCTGTCTAAGAATTTCCTAGGCTAGTCTTGGACTTGTTCAATTTTATCGGATTTTCTGGTTCGCTCACGGCCAGTCTTGGAGTCTGCTCGATAGGTCGTGGGATGTCCTCGACTCGAACCTCGACCAGTCGTGGAGCCTCGATTCAAACTCCAGCGACAAAATTCACTGTCGCTCGACCAGTCGAGAAGGGGTTTCGACCGGTCGTGGACGACCTTCGACCAGTCGTGGACTACCTACGACCGGTCGAACATCGGTTTTCCTGATTGCACGCAGAAATTCAAAAATCTGTTTCTTCTAAGACCAGTCGTGGGAACTCCTAGACCAGTCGAAGACGAATTTCTGTAGCTATAAATAGCACACGAATTTCAGAGTTTAAGAGATCGAAAAATCTATCAAAGTAAGTATATTATAGGCTCCACTCTGAGATAAGTCTTGTTTATTTTTAAGCTAATTTGCGCTTCATTCTAATTCCTTTTGTTAGCTTTTTGCATTTGATTTTATTCTAAATTCCAATCTTATTTGAAAAGGGGAAATCGTGTATTCCTTCTTCTTGGAATTAAAATCAAATAGAGCTAGCCCTTTGTGATTTCATTTAAAATCAATTAGAAACTTAGAACCTCAATAAAGTGAGTATTGGACATTGAACTATCATTATTGAATCTCTACTCTGATCGGTTCTTCTGGGCTACTGCAAAAGGATAAGATCCAGGTATTCTACAATTCCTGTAATTTCTATTTTGGTTTTGTATGAGATTTGCCAGAAAAATCTCTATGTGTATGGTTATCTGAGGCGAGCCAGAAAACTCAGATTGTGGGGTTTTTTGAATTGTGTAAGCCCAAGTGATAAAGACACAATTGTGAAGGTTTTTGGTGAACTGTGAAAACCAGTTTTATTAGAGAACGCTAATATCCCCTGTGTGAGGATATTAGGAGTGGAGTAGCATTCTGTGTGGCTGTTTGAGAACAGTTGGTGAACACACAGGCGAACCACTATAACTTCTTGTCTTGTGGATTGAATGGTTATTTAATTCCTTATCTTTTATCATTCAGTTTTATTTTCCTTGTGAATGTGAATGTTGTAACAGTTTGAAATTTCAAGCAAGTGTGGGAATGTTGTAATAATTTAGTGATTTATTTCTGCAATTTATTTCCAGCAATTCCCTTTATTGATTCAAGCTTTAAATTCCAAAATTGTTCCAGCAAGGTTGCCCTGCCATTTTTATGGTGTATGGCTGTCCCTAGAACAAGACATTTATAAATTCAATTTATTCAGTGCAGTTTGTATTCCTCTTTGATTTGAGAAATTGATACAAAGACATTTCTAAATATAAGGTTGTCCTACCATAAACATTGGGTTTTTGGTGAAAGGTTGTCCTTAGAACAACGTTTGTATCAACCTCTCAAATTCAGTAGTTTGTCGTTGCATTTCATTTATGCATTGCAATTTATCTAATTAGTTCATTGGCTATTATACTTTGTTTAATTCCGCTATTATAAGTTTTTATTTGGCATTGTCCTATTCCCCCCCCCCCCCCCCCCTCCCCCCTCTAGGACATATAGCTTGGCCATTTCAAAACCATAAATGGGTCATCTAGACCTTAGATTGTTTAGTGGGGATGGCATCCCCACCTCAGATTTTTTTTATGTAGGGTCCATGCATGCATGAAACCCATTGATGTATGGTTTGATTTGTTTGGAGGGGCTCATAGTGGCAGAACCCCCTCCCATGGCCGTGGATCTCTCTCTCTCTCTATCTCTCCTCCCTTCTCCCTCTACTCCTATCTCTTTTTCTCTGATGGTGTGGCCCACCTGGAGTGGTCAGGATGCCCAGACCGTCTAGCAAGGTGGGATGATCTTGCTGTCCATTTTCTAGATGTTATATGGCCCACCTTGCTGTCCATTCTGACATGCAAGGTGAAATGCAACTAGTAGTCTGGTCTGGGGTCTGTGTAGCCCACTAAGGTAGGCCATATCATGATCTATGTGATGAATATCAACCTTCCAGCAAGCTTTATGGGCTGGAATGTGCAGCAACATGCAGCCGTCCAGATTCTTTTCTAGGTCCATTTGCTGTCTATTTGGAATGGAATTTATCCCCGTTTATTTGTTTGATTTTTTCCTTGTAGTGGGGTGGTTCACTGAGGAGTGGACCCCACCTTGATGTATGATGGAACTCACACCATCCAGCCCTTGTTGGATGCCCATGGAGCAGGCCCAGTAGGCCTGGACGGTCTAAATTTCTAGCTCGTCCAGCAGTCCTATTTGAAGGGAAAACATAAATTCCAGCTTGGTTTTGGGGATGGTGGGCCGCTTTTGTGGACCCCACCTTGTTTTATAATTATGGGTGCATACCATCCGCCCACTTTCCCCTGATTAGGCAGCCTTGGGCCCACTCCAGAGGAAGAACAAATTAGGGCCAGCAATATCATTTTTCTAGCAACATGTTTTCCATCTTTTGTGTATATGTTTTTGTCTCTCCTTTTCATCTCCTCTATGGCCCTCCTTATTAAGGCCCACCTCAGGTACATGTTGGCTATCCAGGCTGTCCATCTTTGGGACACCTGTAACATCCCGGATTTTTGCCAACCTGGGATTAGACATCCTTAGGCATTGGGTCAATCTTAACACCTGATTAACTTTTCAAACGCTCAATTCAAAGCCTCAAATCCCGTCTTAAACCATTTTCTTCACAAATCCCACCCTTCACTACCTTGTGCTTTCAATTTTTCAAAGCACTTTCGCCCTAGACACTATCTTAAACTAGCTAAGTAGTAAGACTTGGATCACTTTATATACAAACTGCAAAGGCCTAATTACCATCTCAACCAGAAAACAATTAGGATTAAATCCTTTAGGAATTTAACAAAGTTAACTAAGTGCAAACTCGATTAGCCATGAAATCCGTTGGGATCGCTTTAAATACGATCTGCAAGACCCAAAACTTGCAAAATCAGTGACTCTAGGTTTCCCTAAAGTCTAGAGCCAAACTCATTACCCGTCTGCTCTCGGGACTGAAACGAAACTTCGTATGAGGTCTAGATCGCACATCGGGATTCCGATTAACACGAAGCTAAGGAACCAGGACCGCCCCACTGGGCTTGACAATCATCTCAAAAATCAGATGATTCCGATGTCCCACGGCCATTGTTTTCACTCCGGAGCGAGGGAGTGTGAAAAACACTATTCCCATCCAAATGAAAATATCTGGAATAGTGATCTGGCATCTTTTGGTTGCGTGTCAGTATTAAGCAACCTAACCGTCGGAATCAGACCAAATTACACCCTCGGATTAAGAAAAATTTTAGGAACATTTACATGTACTTAGAAATTCTGATCGTGGCCCACGGACCGTTGAACTGAAAGTGGTCCGCCACGTGCGATCTGGGAATCCGATCGAGCCGAAAACGTAATCCCACGTAGATCCGCAGAGGGTGAGCTTAAGTCTGACGTTTGGCTCAAAGAGGGCTACCAGAACACACCTTTTGAGCTTAGAAAGTGGCGAACTGCCTATATATGCAGCCACCCTTGAACCTGAGTCTATTTTGGACATGTTCTAGGCTATAAAAGGGGCTTAGAACAGCCCCTCTCACAGCCATACGAATTTGGGTCCAAACCCTTAGAGAGAAAGAGAGAAAAGAGAGAGAAAGTTTTGGAGATCGAGGCCGATCTTCCTCCTGCTGCTTCCACTCCTCCCACGGCCTACACCGCCCTATTCCAAGGGATTTCCCGGCGGTTTCCACCCCATTTGAAGGTAAGAAACCCTAACCCTAGGTCTGATTTGAGCTTGATTAGTGATAGGTTATGGGAAGACTAATCGAATGCGCTCTTTAGGCTAGGAAACTCCCGTATACGGAAGCTCCAACACCCTTGCTGATTTGTTGGAATTCCAAGGGCTGAGGTGCGGACTTTAAGTGTATAAGTTACGTTTTTCAACGCTTTCAATGTCAGATAATGATAGATTCATGATCTGCGTGTAAATGCACATGTACAAAGTGCTTTCCGTTTCCTGTTTCGATTAACGTTGTAGAATATGGAATTTCACATACTCTAGGTATACATAGAAATACCGTATACGTATTTTTTTCGGAAAAATGCTTGACATGTTTATTTAATGTATGATTATATAGTATATGGATAAAATACTAGTTTGGCGAAAGGAATCGCTGAAATACATGCTCGTGTGTAAATGCCTAGTATGTTGAAATTGTGTATTCTAGAAATACCGCGTATGTGTAAATTTTGGAAATATAATTGTCATGATTAATTGTTGTATGAATATGGTATACGCGGATAAAATAACCGCTTAGCGAAAGAATAGCCCTAATACATGTTTGTTAACATACACTATGTATGTTGGAATAGTGTATTCTAAGTGTTTGTGAAAATGGCTGAATGAGTATAGAATTCTCAATAGAATTCTCATTCGTGCTCGCCATGACTAATTGTCATGGATATATGATTGTTGTAATGACGATATCCCTTTGACGAAAGGATTTGCCCTAAATCACGCCACGGCCAGTATACACTATATGTGCTAAAATGTGTGGCCCAAGTATTTGTGGAAATAGCTGAATGAATATGGAACTTGGGTTCCTGCGTGCCATGACTATCCGTCGTGGGTGTACGCGTGTTATGATTGGGGCAACTCCCTAGCGAAAGGATTTGGCCTAATGCCTATGTGATCGACATATGTCATGTATGTTGATGTATGTTTGTTTAAGTGTTTCTTGAAATGTCTGAATGTGGAGTAGTTAGCAAATTGTAATATATAAGGGTGTTGAGATATGATTCTCAACCTCTTTTCACTATGTGTATGATCTCCTTTGATAGTTGTGTGATTAGGATTTGAACATGTACAAACTCATGCTTGTGTTGTGATTCATAACATGCTCAACTGTTTTATGATTTTAACTATGTAATGCATATGTTTAAATTTATATTTATGTTGTATGATCCGTCATGGGTGATGGGGGAGCGGAGCAACGAGTGCGTGCAACAGCCCTGGCAGCCCTAAACGGATAATACCAGACTGATTGTATGATTTGAATCCTGATCCATTACTGCTTTATATCTCTGTAATTGATTGTGTTTGGGGCTATGATTATAGCCCAGGCAATCGGTAACGAGATTGAACTCGTGGCTGAGATTCATTTGCCACGTGGGATGTGTTCGACGAACTCAAGTCGTGCGTTGCCTGTCGGCAGTGGCTAGGCCACACGAAGTTGTTTATGCACTTCATGTTGTGCAGCTCAACGGGCGATCGTGCTAGTCGAGCTCGTCAAGTAACCCGATCTGCCTTATGCATGTTCACCCTGTTTGGACGCTACTGCTTGAACCTAGGGTACCAAACTTACCAGTGAAACCCCTTTTAACCATGGTACCTCGATCCGCTAAGACGCATGAGCCGGGCATGGTGGTATGGGACACCGTGGTCGAGCTGTCGGCCTACGCTGGGGCCATGTGCCTCCCCGTAGTGACCATTGCGCAACCAACTCGTGAGCCGAATACGGTGGTATGGGACACTGTATTCGAGCTGTCGATACTTCGGCGAGAGCCGAGCACGGTGAGATCTGTGCTCGTGCTGACGGGCGACGAGTCCTCCGTGGTATCATCGAGTACACTCCAAGGGTCTGTGATTGGCCACGAGTCTTTCACAGCAACTAGAGTGTGAGTTGAGCCGAGTACGGTGAGACCTGTACTCGAGCTGACGGCTAGTGATTGAGCCGAGTACGGTGAGACCTGTACTCGAGCTGACGGCCAGTAATTGAGCCGCATACGGTGAGATCTGTATCCGCGCTGACGGGTGACGAACCCTTTGCGATGCCTTCACTACGCTTCTCAAACCATAATATCGTATGAGAATAACTAGGATTGACGACCCTAGAATGGATCATGTTTGGGAATGATACAAGGGTGGTACCTTAGTTTCCCAATACTGCTGTTTGAAATGGACTAATAAAAACTTGGTAATCATGAGCATCATTGCACCGCATGTGCTTTGTAGATGTGGCGCACTGAGGGAGTAAGCATTCGCGAACGTAAGATGATGTCGCTTGAGGGTGGTTTGGCAAGGGCATACAGCATCATGTCATATCATTTTTGCACTTAACAAGAGTATTTAGAAATGTTTGATTTGTACTGCTTTATCATTACTGCTTGATTGAATTGATAACATGTTAACCTATGCTTTACTGTTCCACTGAGTTGATCACTCACTCCCACGTTACGGGACGGTGTTCCGAACACCCACCAGATTTGTTGAGTTTCAGGTGATGGCGATGCTTATGAAGCAGAGCCGGACTTCTATGAGGTGGAGGAGGAGTTCTCCTACATGTAACTTTCTGACAGGCCAATGAAGACCTGGTATTGTGTTGACGGGGTTATGGTTCTTGGGATAGAAGGCATTACACTTCCTCACATTTGGTAAATTTTAGAACTGCACTTGTATTTATTTAACCTGGTAATGTTATCACACTCTGGAGACTCATCATAAGTTATATATTTTATCTATCTATCACAGTCTTCCGCTTGCAAACTTAACTGTCTCTGGAGTATGATATGTTGTTTTGGCTTAATCTCACTCATGTTCAATGCACGAATACAGTCAACATTCAATCATCATTCATTTTGTTGCATAAGTGATGTTCTGGAACTCAGGAGTTGAGTTTATGCTCGACCCCCGATTTTCAGGGTGTTACAACACCACAGCTGGGCAAGTAGCCACTTGCTGGATGTCCCAACTGGGCTAACGTCCAGCAGGAGGGTTAACCGCCCACGCTCCTTTGTGGCCCACCTTGATGATGTGTTATATCCATGTTGTCCTCCATTGTGTGGCCCACTTAGACATGGCCCACCCTGGTGGGATGTCTAGAGTTGGGGCCCACTCTGAGTGCATTTTGGGCAAGTTGTCTAGGCCCCTTGGGACATCCAAGCTGGTTGGGGTGCTGCTGGACCTACAGTCTAGTAGCAGTCCCACCTTGGTTTATGTGTTGTATCCCTAACTTCCATCTAATGGGGCCCACTGTAATATTTAAGGGCCACCATAAAGTATTTGTTTTACATAGATGACCTATCTACTGGACCCCAGCAGGCCCAGAAAGTTGGATGGGCTGGATGTCCAGCAAAGGCCCGAAGTTGCTGCATATTGGCTGAATATGCTGGAGTAGTGAGGCCCACCAAATTGGGGGTATTTTGTATACACACCATCCATGTATTTTCTGAAACTATGGGCCCCGTTTATGCCTTGTACGGCCCACTAACCATCTGATTGAATGAGGACTAGCCTGTCCAGATTTTTGGACGTCCAGGCAGGCCCAAATGGGCTGGATGTCCAGCCTTAATGCTTCTCCGTATGTATGTGCTGCCCATCCATTGTGTTGGGCCTTGTGGGTTGGTTGTAAGCCCAATATAATGTATGTGATTGTGCCTATATTGCCCAACCCATTTACCAAATTTTGGGGTTGATCTATAAGGCCCACATGTTAGCTATTTATTTGGGGGCATATGGGCTACCCATGAGGCCCACCATAATGTGTGTATTGTATGTTTTCTTTGGCCATGATATTTTTGGGTTATGGGTTACCCCATATTATAGCCCATCTTGATGTACATAGGCCTTGGGCCATTTCTTGAGGTGCACTAAGATGTGTGAAATGTTAAATGCTGCCCATTTATTTTCCAAATAGTATTCGAGCCATAGGGCCCATGGTGAGTTAGACTTCTTGATGGGCCGATCTCCAGGGGACAATGGTGATTGAATGTCCACGTTGTAAGCCTCTCTAGCGCCCCACTTTAGGAGGCGATGATGGTTAAATGTCCACGTTGTAAACCTTCCTAAGACCCTTTGCTAGGCCCATCCTCATCACCTCTTATTGGGCCATCCCAAGTCATTGGCCCCCCATAAGTATTACTGTAACATCCCGAAAAATCGAGGGTCGAGTAGTAACTCAACTCTCGAGTTTCCAGAACATCACTTATGCAACATAGATAATGATGATTAAATGTTGACTGTTTTAGAGTAGTGAACATGAGTGAGATTAAGCCAAACAACATATCATACTCCAGAGACAGTTAAATTTGCAAGCGGAAGACTGTGATAGATAGATAAAATATATAAACTAAGATGAGTCTCCAAAGTGTGATAACATTACCAGGTTAAATAATTACAAGTACAATCCTAAAATATACCAAATGTATAAGGTCCTCTAGTCAATATCCCAGAAAGCCCCGCCAGTCAGGACATGACTCACTGAAAGCCGTCGGAAGACAACCAATACAAGCAGGCATCGTAGCCATTGAAGAGGTCCGGCTCCGCCTCAGAAGTAGCGTCGCCATCTGAAATCAGACAATGTCTGGTGGGTGTTCGAAACACCATCCCGTAATGTGGGAGTGAGTAGCTAACTCAGTGGAACAATAAAGCATAGGTTAACATGTTATCAATACAGTCAAGCAGTAATGATAAAGCAGTAAAATCAAACACTCCTAACTACTCTTATTAATGCAAGTATGGATGCGAGTATGATGGATGCCCTCACCACACCCTCCCTCGTGCGACACCATCTCACGTTCGCGACATGCTTTCATCCCTCAGTGCTCCACATCTTCCAGGCACATGCAATGCATGATGAGCATGATTACCGAGTTTTTAATTAGTCCATTTCAAACAGCAGGATTGGAAAACTAAGGTACCTCCCTTGTATCATTCCCAAACATGATCCATTCTAGGGTCGTCAGTCCTAGCTAATATCAGAAGACGGTATGTTTTCTAGGTCACTGCAAAGGCAGCCAGGGCTGTTACACACAAAGGTTACACCACTCCCCCATCACCTCTTAAACGATTCATCACAATACAAAAATAGGCCTAGTTCATACTCTATATACCGCGACAAACCCTAAGGCTCACTGCGATATTAGAGTATGCTCGAGGTCACTACAAAGGGCTGTCAGGGCTGTTACGCACAAAGGTTGCACCGCTCCCCCATCACCTTATCAATGTAGGCCGACAACACGAATATAGTGTCCCATACCACCATAATCGGCTCACGAGTCTGGTTGCTCACTGGTCACTACGGGGAGGCACGTAGCCCCAGCGTAGGCCAACAGCTCGACCATGGTGTCCCATACCACCATGCCCGGCTCATGAGTCTTAGCGGATCGAGGTACCATGGTTAAAAGGGATTTCACTGGTAAGTTTGGTACCCTAGGTTCAAGCAGTAGCGTCCAAACATGGTGAACATACATAAGACAGATCGGGTTACTTGACGAGCTCGGCTAGCTCGAGCGCACATCAAGTTGAACGATATGAAGCGCATCAGCACTTCATGTGGCCAACCACTATCACTAACCGAAGTACGACTCAAGTTCGTCAAACACATCTCATGTGGCAAATGAATCACAGCCACGAATTCAACTCTGATACCGATTGTCTGGACTATAATCATAGTCCCAAGCACAATCAATTACAGATAGATAAAGCAGTAGTGGATCAAGATTCAACTCATACAATCAAGGTCTGGTATTATCCGTTTAGGGCTGCCAGGGCTGTTGCACACATTCGTTGCTCCACTCCCCCATCACCCATGACGGATCATACAATGTAAATATGAATTTAAACATATGCATTATATAAATAAAATCATAAAAGTAGTTGAGCATGTTATGAAGCGCAACACAAGCATGAGTTTGTACATGTTTAATTCCTAATCACACAACTATCCAAGGAAATCATACACATAGTTAGAAGAGGTTGAGAATCATATCTCAACACCCTTATACATTACAATTGCTAACTACTACTCATTCAAACATTTCAACAAACACTTTAAAAATACATACATCAACATACATGACATATGTTGATCACATAGGCATTAGGCCAAATCCTTTCACTAGGGAGTTGCCCCAATCATAACACGCGTACACCCACGATGGATATTCATGGCAAGCAGGAATCCAAGTTCCATATTCATTCAGTTATTTCCACAAACACTTGGGCCTCACATTTTAATATAAGTAGTGAATATTGGCTGTGGCGTGATTTAGGGCAAATCCTTTCGTCAAAGGGGGATCGCCAATACAACAATCATATATCCATGACAATTAGTCATGGCGAGCACGAATGAGAATTCTACACTCATTCGGTCATTTTCACAAACACTTAGAATACACTATTACAACATACATGGTGTATGTTAGCAAAACATGTATTAGGGCTATCCTTTCGCCAAACAAGTATTTTACGCATATATAATATATTTATACAACAAATAATCATGGCAACCACATCTCTAAAATATATATATATATATATATATACGGTACTTTCTACAATACAGTATTTCTACATACATAGTGTATATTAGTAAAACATGTATTTGGGCGAATCCTTTCGCCAAACAAGTAATTTATCCACATATAATATATTCATACAACAATTAATCATGTCAAACACATTTCCAAAATTTATACGTATACGGTACTTTCTTCAAATACCTAGAGTATGTAGAATTTCATATTTTTCATCTTTAATCGAAACGAAAAACAGATAGCACTTTGTACATGTGCAATTGCATGCAGATCATGAATCTATCATTATCTGACATTGAAAGTGTTGAAAACCGTAACCTATACACCTAAAGTCCTCACCTTTTGTCGTAGAATCGTAACGAATTCAATAGGTTTGCTAGGCTTCCGTATTCGGCAGTTTGGCAACCTATAGAACGAAATAGGTTAGATATTTCATAACCTGCAACTACCAAGCCCCAAATCAGATTAGGGTTAGGGTTTCTTACCTAGAAACGGAGCTGGAATCGCCGAGAAAGCGATTAGAACGGAGCGGTGTAGCTCGTAAAGCGGTAGGGAAGAGTGGCAGGGAGGTTCTCCCACTGCTCCCACACTTTCTCTCTCTTTTCTCTCTTCTCTCTCTAGGTTTTCTCTCAAAATCGTATGGCTGCAATGAGAGAGGGTTTAAGGTCCTTATATAGCCTAAAAACTCACCGAAACAGACTCCAGGTTAAAGTATACTTATGTTATAACCAAAGCGGGTCAGTTTCAGCTCAACGGAGGACTTCTGGCGGGCCTCCTTGAGCCAAAGGTCGGACTTAAGCTCACTGACACCGGATCTACGTTTTATTAAGTTTTCGTTTCGGTCGGGATTCCAGATCACGTGTGGCGGACCAGTTTCAGTTCAACGGTCAGCGGATCTCGATCGGAGATTCCGAGTACATGTAAATGTGTATGAAATTTCTCCTGATCCGAGGGTGTAATTTGGTCTGATTCTGACGGTCTGGTTGCTTAAAACTGATCCGCAAGCGAGAGGTGCCAGATTACTATTCAAGATATGTTATTTTGAATTAATTTCACATTTCTCACACTCTTCGCTCCAAGCTCAAGCGAATAGCGCTGGGACACTATCTGGATTTGATTTTCGAGATGGTTGTCAAGCCCAGCAAGGCGATCCTAATTCCTTAACTTCGTGTTAATCGAACTTCCGACGTGCGGTCCAGATCTGATACGGAGTTTCGAGATGCTCCCTAGAGCAGCCGGGTAATGAGATTGATTCTAGATTTTAGGGTAACCTAGCATCAATGATTCTATAAGTTTTGGGTCTTGCAGATCGTATTTAAAGTGATTAGTGCTAATTTCACAGGCACTCTAGTTTAACACTAGCTAAATCTCGCCTAATTTCTAAAGGATCTAGTCTTGTAAGATTTCTGTTTGAGGTGGTACTTAGTCCTTTGTAGTTTGTATATAAAGTGATCCAAGTTATACTACTTAGCTAGTTTAAGATAGTGTTTAGGGTGAAAGTACTTTGAAAAATTGAAAGGTCAAGGTGGTGAAGGGTGGAATTTGTGAAGAAAATGGTTTGAAAAGGGATTTGAGGCTTTAATTGAGTGTTTGAGAAGTTAAACCTGTGTTAGGATTGACCCATCGCCTAAGGACGTCTAATTCCAGGTTGGGAAAAATTCGGGCTGTTACAATTACCCATCTTACCTTAGTTGGTTAACCCAAACCGTTGGGCCCCATTGATGCTAGAAGGATTGACCAAACCGTGAAGACCACCTTAATGGATGTATCATATGCACATAGTTCATCCATTTTAGACCATGGGGCTATCCCGTGTGGCCCACCATATTGTGTGTATATGCCCACTATTTGTCCATTTTCTAGGCTTTGGGCAGCCCATGTAAAACCCGTATCCTAGTTCGTACTGTTCCGATGAATCCTGCGATCCTTTCCGTCGAAGTCCGGCAGTCCGTAACCGATAATCAACGTTGCGATCGATCGTAAGTCATATCCTTTAGATTCGAGTCGGTTTAATCCGAGACCTGTATCAGTGCGACCGCACCGTCGCTGCGGTTCTAACGCCGCGTCCCATGCGCCAATCCGACGCTTAGATCATAAGATGCGGACCATACATTATAATAACCGTGGACCGCACATTGCGGGACCCACCCATCCCATGTGGCACCAATCCCTAGGTAATTATGAGCCTAAGCTATAGCCACCCTACACCCCTAGCCTAAGCTATAGCCACCCTACACCCCTAGCCCTTCTTACAAGCATTTAATGCTAGCCACCCTCTCTCTTACACCACCTACCCACATCCATCACTCACCTCACATCACCCATCACTCACACCATCACTCACATCTCTCCTTATCTCTCTCTCTCTTTCTCATTTCTCCACAATTCCAAGCAAGGAAAAACCCCACGTTGGAAGCTCTTCCCATGGAGAGAAAAATGTATGTGTGAGGCCCACCTTTCCCTTCCCAAAACCTCTCATCCTAGCCCTTGATTTTCAATCTCCACCGTCAAAGAGGAGCACAAGAAGGTTGACGTTCCAACGGACCGAAGAAGATCGACGGTGGGTGCTTCTATAGGTGTAGATTTCTTGTTTTGATGATGGGCCAAGTGAGGCCTACCGATCAATGGTATGGATCTCATTTTGGACCCTAAATGTGGCCAATGGTCCACTTTGATTTCAAGATCAATCCATGATGGGGCCATTCTCCATGGACCCCATCATGATGTTTACTTTCCTTGCATAACGTGGCCATTTAGACCATCCATTTCGGTGGAGAAAGGATCTCCACCGTTGATTTTGATCGGTGGGCCCATATGAAATGGGACCCACTTAATGTATGTTGTAGATCATGTAACGGATGACCCATAATATCGGGGTCCCTCCATCACACGTGTGTCCCACTTTCTCTCTCTCTCTCTCTTTCATTTTTCTTTTCTTGTGATGTTATGATTGTGTGGCCCACTTGAATGGACCCCACAGTGGAGCATGTATTGGATCCAAACCATCTAAAGGTGGGGCCCACTTTACATATGTATGGTGACCACACCACATCCCCATGTGGTGGCCCACCTAGGAAGGGCCCACCTCAAAGGCGTTGCACGCCCAAACAAACAAAAAAAAAGAAGAAGAAAAAAAGAGTCCAGAGACTCTCTGGACGTGAAAAGCAAAAGAAAGCAAATTTTGCCTTTGTGAAGGCATTGGAAGTGGGCCACTTGAATAGGATCTACCTTGATGTATGTAGATGGTCCACGCCGTCCATTCTATTCTCCCGCCCATTTTAGGCGTTGAGTCAAAAGATGAGGCTGATCCGATAATCGAGTGGGCCTTACCATAGGAAACAGTGGTCTTTGCCGTTAATACTTTGGAAAATGATTGCTGGGGTCCACGTGGAGCTTGGACCCACATTAAATTTAGTTTGGACGCTTAATTTTGTGGGACACATACAATGGACGGGGTAGATCTGGTTAATGTGAGTCCCACCTAGAATAACAAATTTTTTTACATTTGAGAAAAAGGTGGCAGGGAACCTGGCTGCCATGACGTAACAAAAAAGGTGGTCCCCATTGGCCCTAGTTGTGGACCCCACCATGATGTATATGTTGTATCCAAACCGTCCATGAGGTGGACCACCCCCTGAGGTGGATCCCCTCCAAAAATAAGCTCGATCCAACGCTCAGGTGGCCCACACCAGAGGAAACAGTGTGAATTGAACATATACCATTGAAACCCACTTGGGTCCACAGAAGTTTTGGATCAAGCTGAAATTTGTTTTCACCCTCCATCTGGGTATGCGTGACCTTATGGGCGGGTTGGATGGAAAATAAACATTACGGTGGGCCCCACATGGGACCCACAATGATGCATGTGTTTATTACCACCGTCCGCCTGGACGGTGGTACCCACTGTGATGTTTTGTTTCCAAAACCCACCGTCCAGGGGACGGTGGGCGTGTGGGGTGTGCACGTGTGTGTGCATACGTGTGGGGGTGTGCACGTGTGTGTGCACGTGTGTGGGTGGGTGCATGCGTGTGTGTGTGTGAGTGTGTGATGTATATATATATGTATGTGTATATATATATATATATGTATATATAATATTATATCATATATAATATTGTATATATATATTATATATAAATTATATGTTATATTATTTATATTATAAGGGATGGTGGGCCTTCATGTGGGCCCGACCATGATACTTGTGTTGCATCCCAACAGTCCACCATTTGGCAAGCTTGTATTAAGGCTTGGGGCCAAAAATAAGATAGATCTAGTTATCATGTGCACCACACTGTTTAGTGACGATTGAACGTCCACCATTAGACCCTTGGGCCACCAAGTTCTTAGTGACCCTATGAACAGATTGTATGAGAAATAAATGTTATGGTGGGCCCTAGGAATTTTAATAGTGGAATTCTTTATCACCACTTACATTGGTGCGGCCCATTGATGTGGCCCATTTGATATGTATACGGCCCACTTGATGTATACATGGCCCATGTGATTAGGCCCATCTGAATGTATATTTGTGGCCATTGTTGAGGCCCACCTTGATGTATACATGGCCCATGTGTTTAGGCTCATTCAATGTATTGGTGGCACATGTTACGAGGCCCATTATGATGTTTCAAAGGCCCATGGGATATGGCCCATTGCAATGTACCTAAGGCCCATTAATGTGGCCCACTTGATTTATATAAGGCCCATATGATGCGGCCCACTTGATGTATCCAAGGCCCATAGGTCGAGGTCCTTTGGGTCCATTGCAATGTATGATTTCCCCATGGTTTGTGTAATGATGTCTTATAGTGGGCTATGCCTTGAGAGCAATGTTGGTTTGACGTCCACATTGTAGAATAATGTTGGTTTAATGTCCGCATTATAACTCTCCCTAGGGCCCATTAGTAGGCCCACATTTGTTGATAGTTCACTACTTTATAACATGCTTAGTATAGCTCCATGATTCATACCCATACGCATCATATGTATGCTTGATATGAGTAGTGACTGAGCATAGCATACGCCATTGGGCAGACCACTTAGGGGACTCCTTATGAGGCGGAGTGCCCCACATTATCGCATTGTACGCGCATGGATTGCTGCATGATTTGACGGTGTGATTCATGCATCTCGCATATGTGTGACTTGATCACTGCACGCCCTAGCGACATCAGGGCCGTGGCTCCACAGGCACATCGTGGATGGCCGTATTGGATACCGGAAATACTTTGTTCTAGCATTGTGGGCACTTAGGATGTCCTTGGGTGAAAATCCCAGAACCTTTTTGGTACCAGGAGATGCTCCAACGTCTAGACCGAGTGGATACACGAGCGCCCGAGTGCCGAATACCAGTAGGCCGCGTCTCCCACTGTGTCGTGGTCGGTTGGAAGGGGGTGTGGCCTTATCCGCCTGAGTGAGGGGGTTATAAGCTAGGCTGAGTTTGACCAGCTCGCAAATGTGTCCGCTATCGACGAGCTGGGTAGGTATTGGCAGACTACTGGTCAGGCGGATAGTGTGGTCTCTTCCACTTGCTTGACTGTGCAGCTAGGGAGGAGGCAGTCAGTGTGAGGTGTATTAGACCCCGGTGATATCCAGAGAGGAACTATACTGATATGTGTACTTATGAGTACTGGCACGCTTGCTTTGCATCTCGCATATGACCTTTGGCTACATAGGCCTCGCATCGCATGGTCTTGGTATGACCGACAGCATTCATGCCTTGCATTACATAGCTTTAGTATAGCTGATAGCATTTATGGACTTACCGCATATTTCCGCATTACTCTGATATTGTACACTTGGCACTCGCCTTACACACACTTTCACCACCCTCTAAGCTTTTGTAAGCTTATGCACGATAGATGCGTGCAGGTGGCGTTAGGTTGCAGCAGCGTTGAGCTCGGAGCGTGCAGCAGTCTTCTGGAGCTTTTGGAGTTTTCTTTGATATCATTGCATTGTATTTCCCTTCCCGCATTGTACTTAAAAGTTTTTGATATAGTGGATATGTGGTGTTGTTGTTTTGTGTCTTGGTTATGCTTGTGGTTATGCTCCATTACAAAAAAAAAAATTCATGCTGAAAATCCTCCTTGTAGGATCCCAGGATCGGAATCTGGCGTATGGGCGCTGGGAGCCGAGAATGGGGTACTACGGAGGCTGTCGGCGCCGGATTCGGCGATCGGGAATTTTGTGAGCCCGGTTTCCGAGTTTGGGGCGTGACAGAAGTTGGTATCAGAGCATAACTTGGGAATACCTGAGATCACAACACATATCTGTTATGAACTTAGAACGAATAGGTTTCGAGTCTTGATAATTTAGCAATTTTCCGACTTAGCCCTATGACGTTTATGCCTTCGAGAATTCTCAAGGCTGATAGGCCCTTGTTGCTTCCTGTAGGACGTAATGGCTAGAATACCGACCCGAGCGAATCCCGCTCCACCACCTGCTACTCCTGCTCTACCACCTGTGACTCCCGCTTCATCACCGGATATTCCTGATTTTCAGCCTGTAGATGCCACTCCTTTACCCGAGACCGGTGCGGATCCGACCGTACCTGTGAGTGCCACCCAGTTGCAGCAGATGCTTCAGGCGATGACTGCCATTCTTCAGGGGCAGAGTAGGCGTCCCACTGTTACACCAGCCGAGGCCGAGCAGGAGCGAGCGAGCGCCCTTCTTAAGGACTTCCGACGGCACGATCCTCCACGTTTCAGGGGCGAGCCAGACCCTACTGCAGCAGAGATATGGTGCTCCGAGGTGGAGAAGATTTTCGACACCATGAGATGTACTACCCAGCAGCGTGTCCCATTAGCCGTATTTCTTCTACAGGGTGAGGCTCAGTATTGGTGGGCATCTGTAGCCCGATCGGTAGCGTCGATTTCGAGTGGACCTGGAGGACTTCGTAGATCGGTTTCGAGTGGACCTGGGAGACTTCGTAGATCGGTTTGACCGGAAGTTCTTTCCCGAGCATGTGCGACAGCAGCGCGCACTAGAGTTCGAGACTCTGGTCCAGGGAGACATGACTGTGTCCCAGTACGAGGCTCGTTTCGTCGCATTATCGAGATTCGCGACGTATCTTGTTGATGATGAGGGGCGAAAGGCCCGCCGTTTTGAGAACGGTTTTCGTCCTGCCCTCAGGAGTCGTGTGATCGGACACATGCTTCCGACGTTTGAGCAAATTGTAGAGAGAGCCATGATATATGAGACAGATTGGGCTAGTGTGCAAAGAGCCCGTGATCAGAGGGGAGATCAGAAGAGGAAGGCGCCCTCTGGTAGTTCGCAGCCGCAGCAACATCGTTCACAGCAGCGACGTACGACCCGCCCAGCATTCCGAGCACCAACAGTACCCCCAGCACCACCTTCAGGACCGTTCACAGGTACTTGCTTTGGATGCGGTAGGACAGGACATCGCGTGCACGAGTGTCCCCATCCGCAGCAGCAGCAGCCGAGGGCACCGCATCCACCTCCTCGATAACCACCACAGCATCAGCAGCCGAGGGCACCGTATCAGCCTCCGCGACAGCCCCTAAGCAGCTGCAGCGACCGCAGCACCAGCCTCCGATACCTCCCCCGCAGCAGCAGAGACCTCAGAGGGGACCTACACCTCCCCAGCAGGCCCAGGGTAGATTTTATGCCGCCCAGCAGGATCCTCAGTCATCAAAAGCAGTCGTCGACGATTCATGTGACTTGGCCCCTACACCGTCTTGCTAGATTGCTGATGAATGATGTGTTTTGGGAGTTAGAGCTTGAGATTCATGGGCGTTATCCCTATCTCGTAGGTGTTTTGATTATGATATTATGCTACGTTTTGACTATATATGATGATATATTTCTTATTCCCTTGAGAGTTACGCTTAGCTGTGATGGTAGTACAAATTTCGAGGACGAAATTTTTATTTAGGTGGGGAGAGCTGTAAAACCCGTATCCTAGTTCGTACTGTTCCGATGAATCCTGCGATCCTTTCCGTCGAAGTCCGGCAGTCCGTAACCGATAATCGACGTTGCGATCGATCGTAAGTCATATCCTTTAGATTCGAGTCGGTTTAATCCGAGACCTGTATCAGTGCGACCGCACCGTCGCTGCGGTTCTAACGCCGCGTCCCATGCGCCAATCCGACGCTTAGATCATAAGATGCGGACCATACATTATAATAACCGTGGACCGCACATTGCGGGACCCACCCATCCCATGTGGCACCAATCCCTAGGTAATTATGAGCCTAAGCTATAGCCCCCCTACACCCCTAGCCTAAGCTATAGCCACCCTACACCCCTAGCCCTTCTTACAAGCATTTAATGCTAGCCACCCTCTCTCTTACACCACCTACCCACATCTCACTCACCTCACATCACCCATCACTCACACCATCACTCACATCTCTCCTTATCTCTCTCTCTCTTTCTCATTTCTCCACAATTCCAAGCAAGGAAAAACCCCACGTTGGAAGCTCTTCCCATGGAGAGAAAATGTATGTGTGAGGCCCACCTTTCCCTTCCCAAAACCTCTCATCCTAGCCCTTGATTTCAATCTCCACCGTCAAAGAGGAGCACAAGAAGGTTGACGTTCCAACGGACCGAAGAAGATCGACGGTGGGTGCTTCTATAGGTGTAGATTTCTTGTTTTGATGATGGGCCAAGTGAGGCCTACCGATCAATGGTATGGATCTCATTTTGGACCCTAAATGTGGCCAATGGTCCACTTTGATTTCAAGATCAATCCATGATGGGGCCATTCTCCATGGACCCCATCATGATGTTTACTTTCCTTGCATAACGTGGCCATTTAGACCATCCATTTCGGTGGAGAAAGGATCTCCACCGTTGATTTTGATCGGTGGGCCCATATGAAATGGGACCCACTTAATGTATGTTGTAGATCATGTAACGGATGACCCATAATATCGGGGTCCCTCCATCACACGTGTGTCCCACTTTCTCTCTCTCTCTCTCTTTCATTTTTCTTTCTTGTGATGTTATGATTGTGTGGCCCACTTGAATGGACCCCACAGTGGAGCATGTATTGGATCCAAACCATCTAAAGGTGGGGCCCACTTTACATATGTATGGTGACCACACCACATCCCCATGTGGTGGCCCACCTAGGAAGGGCCCACCTCAAAGGCGTTGCACGCCCAAACAAACAAAAAAAAAAAGAAGAAGAAAAAAAGAGTCCAGAGACTCTCTGGACGTGAAAAGCAAAAGAAAGCAAATTTTTGCCTTTGTGAAGGCATTGGAAGTGGGCCACTTGAATAGGATCTACCTTGATGTATGTAGATGGTCCACGCCGTCCATTCTATTCTCCCGCCCATTTTAGGCGTTGAGTCAAAAGATGAGGCTGATCCGATAATCGAGTGGGCCTTACCATAGGAAACAGTGGTCTTTGCCGTTAATACTTTGGAAAATGATTGCTGGGGTCCACGTGGAGCTTGGACCCACATTAAATTAGTTTGGACGCTTAATTTTGTGGGACACATACAATGGACGGGGTAGATCTGGTTAATGTGAGTCCCACCTAGAATAACAAATTTTTTTACATTTGAGAAAAAGGTGGCAGGGAACCTGCTGCCATGACGTAACAAAAAAGGTGGTCCCCATTGGCCCTAGTTGTGGACCCCACCATGATGTATATGTTGTATCCAAACCGTCCATGAGGTGGACCACCCCCTGAGGTGGATCCCCTCCAAAAATAAGCTCGATCCAACGCTCAGGTGGCCCACACCAGAGGAAACAGTGTGAATTGAACATATACCATTGAAACCCACTTGGGTCCACAGAAGTTTTGGATCAAGCTGAAATTTGTTTTCACCCTCCATCTGGGTATGCGTGACCTTATGGGCGGGTTGGATGGAAAATAAACATTACGGTGGGCCCCACATGGGACCCACAATGATGCATGTGTTTTATTACCACCGTCCGCCTGGACGTGGTACCCACTGTGATGTTTTGTTTCCAAAACCCACCGTCCAGGGACGGTGGGCGTGTGGGGTGTGCACGTGTGTGTGCATACGTGTGGGGGTGTGCACGTGTGTGTGCACGTGTGTGGGTGGGTGCATGCGTGTGTGTGTGTGTGAGTGTGTGATGTATATATATATGTATGTGTATATATATATATATGTATATATAATTATATCATATATAATATTGTATATATATTTATATATAAAATTTATGTTATATTATTATATTATAGGGGATGGTGGGCCTTCATGTGGGCCCCACCATGATACTTGTGTTGCATCCCAACAGTCCACCATTTGGCAAGCTTGTATTAAGGCTTGGGGCCAAAAATAAGATAGATCTAGTTATCATGTGCACCACACTGTTTAGTGACGATTGAACGTCCACCATTAGACCCTTGGGCCACCAAGTTCTTAGTGACCCTATGAACAGATTGTATGAGAAATAAATGTTATGGTGGGCCTAGGAATTTTAATAGTGGAATTCTTTATCACCACTTACATTGGTGCGGCCATTGATGTGCCCATTTGATATGTATACGGCCCACTTGATGTATACATGCCCATGTGATTAGGCCCATCTGAATGTATATTTGTGGCCATTGTTGAGGCCCACCTTGATGTATACATGGCCCATGTGTTAGGCTCATTCAATGTATTGGTGGCACATTGTACGAGGCCCATTATGATGTTTCAAAGGCCCATGGGATATGGCCCATTGCAATGTACCTAAGGCCCATTAATGTGGCCCACTTGATTTATATAAATAATAGGAGCCCATATGATGTGGCCCACTTGATGTATCCAAGGCCCAAGGTCGAGGTCCTTTGGGTCCATTGCAATGTATGATTTCCCCATGGTTTGTGTAATGATGTCTTATAGTGGGCTATGCCTTGAGAGCAATGTTGGTTTGACGTCCACATTGTAGAATAATGTTGGTTTAATGTCCGCATTATAACTCTCCCTAGGGCCCATTAGTAGGCCCACATTTGTTGATAGTTCACTACTTTATAACATGCTTAGTATAGCTCCATGATTCATACCCATACGCATCATATGTATGCTTGATATGAGTAGTGACTGAGCATAGCATACGCCCATTGGGCAGACCACTTAGGGGACTCCTTATGAGTCGGAGTGCCCCACATTATCGCATGGTACGCGCATGGATTGCTGCATGATTTGACGGTGTGATCATGCATCTCGCATATGTGTGACTTGATCACTGCACGCCCTAGCGACATCAGGGCCGTGGCTCCACAGGCACATCGTGGATGCCGTATTGCGGATACCGGAAATACTTTGTTCTAGCATTGTGGGCACTTAGGATGTCCTTGGGTGAAAATCCCCAGAACCTTTTGGTACCAGGAGATGCTCCAACGTCTAGACCGAGTGGATACACGAGCGCCCGAGTGCCGAATACCAGTAGGCCGCGTCTCCCACTGTGTCGTGGTCGGTTAGAAGGGGGTGTGGCCTTATCCGCCTGAGTGAGGGGTCTATAAGCTAGGCTGAGTTTGACCAGCCCGCAAATGTGTCCGCTATCGACGAGCCGGGTAGGTAATTGGCAGACTACTGGTCAGGCGGATAGTGTGGTCTCTTCCACTTGCTTAACTGTGCAGCTAGGGAGGGGTAGTCAGTGTGAGGTGTATTAGACCCCGGTGATATCCAGAGAGGAACTATACTGATATGTGTACTTATGAGTACTGGCACGATTGCTTTGCATCTCGCATATGACCTTTGGCTACATAGGCCTCGCATCGCATGGTCTTGGTATGACCGACAACATTCATGCCTTGCATTACATAGCTTTAGTATAGCTGATAACATTTATGGACTTACCGCATATTTCTGATTACTCTGATATTGTACACTTGGCACTCGCCTTACACACACTTTCACTACCCTCTAAGCTTTTGTAAGCTTATGCACGATAGAGTGTGCAGGGTGGCGTTAGGTTGCAACAGCGTTGAGCTCGGAGCGTGCAGTAGTCTTCTAGAGCTTTTGGAGTTTTCTTTGATATCATTATATTGTATTTCCCTTCCCGCATTGTACTTAAAGTTTTTGTTATAGTGGATATATGGTGTTGTTGTTTTGTGTCTTGGTTATGCTTGTGGTTATGCTCCATTACAAAAAAAAATTCATGCTGAAAATCCTCCTTGTAGGATCCCAGGATCGGAATCTGGCGTATGGGCGCTGGGCGCCGAGAATGGGGTATTACGGAGGCTGTCGGCGCCGGATTCGGCGATCGGGAATTTTGTGAGCCCGGTTTCCGAGTTTCGGGCATGACATAGGTGCTATGATGTTAAGCACACAAAGATTGTCAAATTTCGTAAGACAAAAGTGCTTCAAGGTAGAACCTGAAGATCAACTCAAGATCGGCTTATGTTCAAGAAAAGATCGGCATAGCTTCTCAAAGAAATCTTTGCGAAATTGTCACTCAAATTCAAGATAAAGTTTAAGATGAAATTCAAGAGAAAGTTCAAGTCAAAGTGACTCAGATCTTTGATACATCTCAAGTGGTATAAACCCTAAAAAGACCTTAGGAGTAGGTGCTTTCAAAACAGTTTTATCATGGTTCTTTTCTAATATTTTTGCCTGGAATTCGGCCAACCTAACTTCTAGTTCGGCCAACCTAAACTTCCTCGGCCAGCCCAACTTTAAGCCCAAGCAAAATAATAACTTTTGTTGAAAATTCGGCAAGCCCGAGTTTTGGTTTGGCTAGCCCAAAGCTTGAAATTTGGCCATCCCGAGAAAGTTCGGGTGAAATTCCAGCAATACCAACTTTTGGAACTCGCAGGAATTCGGCTAGTCGAATTGTGATGTTCGACCAGCCGAATTTGAACTAGGGCCAGCCAAATTTTAGATAGTTCTTATCCCGTGCAATTCGAAATTCGTTGAACTGAATCCTGTGAACTCGAGCTAGTTGAAGGCTAACTCAGGCTAACTGAAGTTCTAACTTCTTTGCCTATAAATTGATTCTTTCTCTCATTCTAATTAACAACAAAATTTACTTTAATTCTTCTACAAGAGAGAGAGAGAAGCTCAAGTCCTCGGCAAGCTATTTGTTAGTATTTATAATTTATTTTAATAGCTTATTCAATTTCTTTTATCTTAGATTTTTTAAGTCTTAATCTAAGAGAGTAAACTATATTCATCTTTGAGATCAAAGAGAATTTAATTAAGTAGCATTTGGATTTTTCATAATTAAAATCTATAGACCCTAGACTCTTTTTGTTTGATTAAGCACTGTGCTATTTACGTTTTTACTTTCAAGAAAGAGGACCTTCTATTACAAGCTTCTGTTACGTCTTCTACATTTGAAGATAAGTATACCTTCTAAAACTCTGTTTAGGTTTTTCTGAGATATCCTATGAAAATCTCAGTTGAGGTTTTGTCTGAGATGGCCTGTGAAAATCTCAATTGAGTTTTTAATGTGATAGCCCGTGAAAATTACAAGGAACTATATCAAGTTATTAAGGTGACCATGTGAAAACCTTTTTATAGTGAAAACCAAAATTACAAGGGTAGTAATTTTGGGAGTGGAGCAGGTGTGGTTGTTTTACGCACTGAACCACTATAACTCCTTATGCCATGTGGTGAATGCTTTATTATTTTTGGTGATTGGATGTATTTTATTATTTCATTTCAGTTGTGAATGTTGTAATCCTTTTATATACTCTTCCTAGTTTGAAAGTTTGATTTTAAAGACATTCGTGAAATAAGGTTGTCCTAGCTAATATTTTAGGTGAAGGTTGTCTTACAAATTATTTGGAATCAAAGTTTCAATACTCAAGTAATTGAGATTTTTCTAATATTTACATATTCCTCATTTATTTCAATTATTTGGCAGTCCTATTCACCCCCCTCTAGGACATCGCTAGCTCTCCACTTCAGAAATACATTAAAACCTATTTCTATTGATTCCTTGCACATAAAGAAATACGAACGGACAGATGAGGTTGTTTCTAGCTTGACGGTTTAGGATTTTGAATATTCGGAGTGACTTGATGAGAATTTAAGTTGGGTTCAAATGTAAAACTCGGCCACTCCAAGCGTCATTATGTCAGTTAGTTATGGGCCCTACTTGATAGCCATAAATGACTTGGATCTTTCTTTCGAAGGCTATCTTCAAGTTTGTGTGTGTTACAATTTCTTATAATGGAAAGTCCAATGAGAGATTCTCTCCCCATAGCATTTTTCGCGTGCAGGAAGACTCGTTTGGATGATGCAAACGCGAGTTGACTGCAGGGATCAGGTGGGGTCCACTGTATATTTGTTGGAAGATTTACTCTGTTTATCCATTTTGCAAGATTTTTAAGGACATACAATAAAATGAGGTATATCTAACACTTAGGTGGGGGTGAGCGGCTGCGATATGTTGATGTGAAGGTCTTTTATTAGGGGTTGTGATTTAAGATTTGGAAGAACTTAGATTTATTGAATGGAGGTCTTTTCGATTTGTAGGTGAATTCTTTTTTGGATGAAAAATAGAAATTTTGTTTAAACAACCATTCGAGGTGTTGTAGTGGAATTCCATACTCACAAATATGCCATTAGTTGAAACCTTATTTTGCACCTAAATTAGCTTTAGCATGGTGTAAATCATAATCATTGGTCATATTATCCAGTGGCCCACTCAATGATCGGGTTGGATTAATGACAATTGATTTTTGATTGTTTAAATCTACTTCATATGGCTTTAAACGTCTAAGTTTGAACTTTATTGGAAGATTGATTTTAATTCAAGGATTAATGGTCTATAGGATTCTGTTAAGGCTATATGGGAATAAGTGAATGGTCAATCTCACAATTAAACGGTCGGGTTGTGTTTCAATTATGTGATGGTGCATGTTGTAGAGCGTACGCATGAGTACTGCATCTTTTTATTATTATTATTATTATTATTATTATTTATTTTAAAAAATTATTAGGATTCCTAGAATTCCTCACGAGGATATGGGCTCTTTGGAAATAGGTTTAGACAGATCGGAATGCAAAATGTAATCTAAAAGATTCATCGGGAATTGTCCAAAGATCATAACGGTAGCTGTTATATGATTTTCGAGTGGATCATCCAACGAATATGATGTGAAATCCGATGGACATTTGATCTTATTAGTTGGGTTTCAAAATTAATAATGTGCAGTTTAATTTGTCTAATAAGGAATTATCAAAAATTTCATCATGATTAAATTATAAAAAAATTGATTTTATGAGGTTTAGTGTTAAGTTTAAATATATGCACATAGAAAGTTATGAATGATCAATGGTGCATTTCAACTCATTAAAATTTGATATTAATTGTATACAATGTTCATCAATATATTAGGGTCATGATCTAACATTCAAATTCATTGATGATCGGGTTTAAAGGGCTTAAATTGCGTTTAATGTTGATTCCATGATGATGAGACGATCCATATCAAAATTTAATGGCTAGAAGTCTTCTTGACAGTTGAATGGATATATAATTATGTATACATGTTGATCTTAAGGTTGATTATATGAATGATAGTACATGTTAGTTTAGGACAAAAATTGAGAGATTGGTTCATCTTTGTAATTGGATCGATTTGAAGTGTTCAGGTATAATATTTGTCACGCCCCAGACTCGGTAACCTGACTCACAAGGATCCCGATGACCGGTTATGAGCGCAACAGCCTCCATAGTACCCCATTCTCAGCTCCTGAGGTAGGTTCCGATCCTGTGATCCTACAAGGAGATTTTTCATAATAGTATAATCATTCCAATACGAGCATACCCAAGATAACAACAAGTAAATCTGAGAATAAAAAAGGGCACACATCACAAAATCTACTGAGAATTTGAACTTTTATAATCATTTATAAGGTCCAAAAGGACATACATGAGATAAAAGGAAAAGAGAGAAATGTCAGCAACACTGGAGTCCTCAAATGCTCAGCTCTACTCCACAATCTGTTCTACGACGCCTGCCTAAAGTCTCTTACACGCATTAATCGTGCATAAGCTTATAGAAGCTTAGAGGGTGGTGTAAGTATGTGACAATGGTGCATAGAACAGTAGTAGGAGATGTAAGAAGGGAAACAAGCTTAATGAGAATATCACTAGCCTTACCAAGGCTTATCATGAATACGATGCGATGAGTACTAGATGCCATACCAAGGCAATGCATGAAGGGGCTTACATAGCCAATGCTAATGTGATGCAAGTAATGTCAGTGCTTATATCCAAACCATATGTCAAGTACATTTCCAATCATAAGGAAATCACTGGGGTCCATTACACTGCTGAATGACTGCCGCTCTATAGACCCCACACAGTCAAACGAGCATAAGAGACCTCACTACCCACCTATGGACAACCAATCACCAACAAGGCCTGATGGTAGTGGACCCATTTACGAGCTGGTCAGACTCAGCCTAGTAATGCTTCCTTACATCAGGCGAGTAAGGCCACACCCCTATCCAACTGACTACATGACAGTGGGAGTCACGGCCTAACGGTATAAGGCCCTCGTGCACTCATATATTCCACCCGGTCACGGCGCTGGAGCAGATCCTTGGTACCATAGAAGTTTTGAGAATTTCACCCATGGGCATCCTATGCACCCGGTTTGCTCAAGTATATTTCTGGTGTCCACTCATACAGCCATCCATGAATATCCCTATGGAGGCGAGGCCCTGATGAAGTAAGGGCAGTATCATCATGAAATGCTATGCCAATGCATGAGTCACACACACAGATCATGCACTAGCTGTAGGCACATAATGTGCAAAGGGGAGAAACTCCATCCTTCAATGACCACCATACAATACAATCAATTCATACAAATGATGTATATGGGTCATAATGATGTAAGTATGCTACCTGTAGAATGTATTCCTCCGTCCTAAGGAGGGACAAGGTCTAGGTACATAGATATGTACTAAGAAGAAGCGAAGTCCTCTAGTGGGGGCTCAATACTTTGGGATAACCCACAAGCTAGGAGAATCATAAAGCCTCAAGGATGAGACGGGTCTAACAAGGTCCAAGGTAGGCCTTCAACCACCTCTATAAGGGCGTATGGGCCTACCTTAGGGCCACCAAGGAGGATATCTAACCTCAACTGGGTCCCAAAGGGTAGCCTGCTACGTATGTAAAGAAGGATCCAATGCACAATCAATTCATAGCCTAGTGGGCCATACACTAAGCCCAATACATAGGCAACCTGGTGGGCCCTTAAGCAAGGTTAGGGCCCAACCATAAGGGTCATGGGTTCACTCATTGTGGTGGGCCTAATGGGTAGCCCATTATCCCAATCATATGGAAATCCTTATTTTTAACACAAGGTGGGCCTCACATCTCAGCCCAAGTATGGATTTACTATAGTGGACAAGCAAGGGCCCAACTACTTGAGTATTTGGCCCATAAAACATATAATAATGGCATGGTAAACATAAGACCTAAGGGTCCAACGGGCCTATCAAAAGTTCCAGTCCAACCAAGGCTATAAGGCCCATTAATTGACTAGAAGACTAGCCCAAAAATAATCCAATTGGAATGGGCCTTTAATCATGCACTAATTAAATCTAAAAATAAAATTAAAATGGTAAGGTAATTGACTTAAATCCTCCTCAAATCTAGTGGGCCATACTACCCCAAAACAGACATTTATGGGGCAACAACATTGGGCCCATTGCTGAATTTCTTGCCCACCCCCTTTCTGGGTTTGTTGGAGTCCAGCAAATGAATTAATTTATAGTATTTATTTTCTGATGACCCACACACATCACTGTGGGCCCCACCAGATAAGAGGAGAATGCACAACACACACTAAAAGTGGCTCATACTGCTGGAATACAGGCCCAGCAACAGCCTAAGGTAGGGGCGTCCCATGGTGGGTAGTCTTACGGGCATGGGTATTTGGCCCAAAACTGACCCAAATTTGCAGGCCACACCATGGTTAGCTCGAATGTCTGTTGGGTCTAAAATTTTGTAAGATAACACTTCCGTGGGTGGGTCATATCCTCACAAAATTTTATAATTTTTAGATATTCCTAAGTATTTTAATTAATTTAAATAAAACTGTCTGTCCGGAAAATCGGACTGACCTGGATGTCCCAATGTGGTGGGTTAGTACAGCCCTAGCCACGGTGTACACAGGGGTCCATTGGCCTTAAATTTTGTATTTGGGTCCTACTATGAGTGGACCACACCTCCACAAAATTTTATAATTTTAGGACACTCATAAGTATTTTAATTAATTTAAAGAATACAATCTGTCCAGGGTGAAATATTGCTAGAATATAATTGTCCTAAATTTGGGCCATTCAAATGGATAGGTTCTGGGCCTCCAAAATTACTAAAATTTGGACCCAAGGTTCCTCCCCAAGCTTATAATAAGGTGGGACCCAGAAATATGGCCCACCTTCTGAGAAAATATTTTTTAAAATTTATTTTTATGGAACTATGCTGCTGGATTGCATAGCAGAAATTTCTGGCAGCCCAATATATTGGCCCACCCTTTTGGATACCCAAATGGGGTCCATTGGCCCTAAAAATTTTCAGGTAGGCCCTACCATTGGTGGAACACCTCTCTGCAAAATTTTAGAATTTTTGGGATAATAAAAGTATTTTATTTAACTCCGACAATTTATGGACAACAAGGTATTTCTGAAAAAATATTTGTTGCTGAAACAATGTTGTTGCCCCTGATTTGTGCACCCCATTAGAGTGGGCCCAGGTCTGCCAAATTTTAAGAAAATGTAGGACCAACATCCTACACAAGTATACAACAAGGTGGGGTCCACAAAGGTGGCCCACTACTTCAAAAATAAGCTATATTTATGTTTTTACAGCCGTAGAATGGCTGGACAGTCCAGAAAAATCTGGACCGTCCAACCTTCTTAGCCCACCCTTTTAAGTGATCAAATAGGGATGGATGAGGGTGAAATTTGGGGGACATCTAGGTGGGGTCCCCACCTTCAAGAAGCATATATCAAATGGGACCAAACACCCCACCAATCATCCCTAAAACTGAGCTCAATACAGCTCAAAAATCTGTCCAGATAGCTTCTGGACAGCAACATAATACTGAATTAAAATAATTATAATCACTATAAAAAGAGGAAATCAATCCATAGAAATTGTGGTATGGACCACCCCAGTGGGCCCCACAAACATCTAGATCATTCCCATCAATAAATACCATTTGCATGTATCCTTTTTTGGTACATTTAGGGCCCCAACGTCTAAGGGTGGACTGTCAAGGACGTTCTCCCTCTTTGGACGGTCTGGATGGTTCCAGGCTGAAAGGTGGGCCACACACATCTTGCTTTCAGAGATATAAACAGGAAAAATAAAAGAATTCGGCCACAAGGGAAGGAGCTCCGCCACTTTGAGGCCCTTCCCGTCATCACACAATCGCAATCGTCCACTATATCAGGATTTACATGGTTCCATATGAGCATAACTCGTCCTACTCAAGATCTACGGTGGAGATGTCATCTCCACCAAGGATCAAGGGTCTAGATGACCCAAGGATCCTTGATCAAGGAAAGAAAACCATGTTTTGGGGGGGGGGGGGGGGGTCCATGGAGAATGACCCATTGCATGCACAAAGGATGGGCTATGAGCCACATCCACGAAGACATGGGGGCCACCACCATCATTTGATGGGCCCCACAAGCTTCAAAATGAAAGGAATGGAAAGAACATTCATTGAATCAAAGAAATCAGAAATTTCCATTTAAGGAACACCCATCTTAAGATCTATCTTCAATCCTACACCACAATGATCCTCTAACTCCAAGGAAAAGCTTCCTATGGTGGAGATGAGTTGGGAATGGTTAGATTGGAGGGGATTAGAGAGAAGGAGGGCTGGAGATAGGGAGAGGGTGGGGACGGTTTGGGCTCTAGCAAGGAGAAGAGAATGAGAAAATGAGAGGAAAATAGGATTTGCTAGGGAGATGTAACTAAGAGAAATGATTAGTTTCTCTAAAAGAGGCTAGCAATGATGGTTTAGAGAAGATAAAAGTAATCATGGTCATGGGAGAAGCAACCCATGCCTAGTCTAGGGAGGCTATAGGGTAGGCTATAAAGTAGCCTTTTTAGAAAGCTATGCATAGGATGATGTCATCAATCATGGAAAAATGTGCAATACTAGGGTGGGTCCCACCAAATCACACATCAATGGCCTAGAATGAGCGCGACCCACAACTCATGATCTATAACTTGGATTGTTGCACGAGATGCGACGATGGAACCGCGGCGACGATGCGGTCGCTATGGTACTAAACTTGGGTCGATCCGGGCTGGGTCTATGTGATCGGACTTGAGGATGACCACAAACATTAATCGAAGGTCGCGGGTCACCAGGATTTGACCGGTAGGACCGCGAGATCAAGAGAAACGAAATGCATACCTACACACACACATGCATACTCATGAACTCGGGTCAGGTCTCACAATATCACTGCCTCAGTGGGCTAATTTAGATCATGGGTTAAATGATCATTTGTGATGTTAACCTACATTGAGAAATCAGGGGTCAAATAAGGAGTATTAATCTCAAACTTAACGGATACGATGTGCATTGTCATGGTTTAAGATCAGACGGTTAAGATGGGCGGATTATGAATTATCGGGTGATGGTGTATACAATAGTTTATGTGTTTCCATATACATATAGATTAAATTAAATTTTAATGGTAACACCTGAGGACTTACAATACCTGAGTATTAAAAAATTTGGCGTGTTATAGTTTACTCTCTTTACAAAGAATTTTATCCTCAAAATTCACACATTTTTCCATGTATATATATAAGGATACTTTAATTCATGGTGTGTCTAATGCTACATTCCTTGTGAGGTAGGTTTATGTGTGTACAGGTGTATATACTTTAAATCAACATTGACTAAAGGTCAATCGATCATGGGATTTTCTATTGTGCAGCTTATAGTTGCATGGAAGAAAATTATAGCCTTAGGTAACTATCATTTAGTCGTATCATTATTATGATATCATGTACAATATTGTCTAGGTTGAGTCTGACATCTACCCCAGTCGGTCCATCGTTCTTGTCTCGTCCTATAAACTGTATCGGTTTGATCTCATTTCCATTTAAAAAAAAAAAAAAAAACCCCAAGCACGTTGACATGGCTAAGAATGGTTTGTTTTTGGCTAAAACCAATTTTACTCTATCCTGGTTCTATAAAATCACAAAAACGATACAGTGATAATGGAATACATGTGAACGAATGAATCCAATATCTTCCAAGTAAAGCATTATAGTTTGACGAAGTGTCAATCAAAAAGAAAGCGTCCAACATTTTCTTGGTTCCCACCATTAATTTGATCCGTAAAACACCTTGTATTTGCATTACGTCTCCAGTAAAATTACTTGTTATGACTTCGGTTAGAATAAGGTCATCTTTAGTCTTTCCCAATTTAGTCATCATTTTGGATGGGAGAATATTAACAGCAGCTTCATTATTGACCAGAACCCGAGTGATTGGGACACTCTTCTAAGTGTATGGAGATATACAATGGCTTCAAGTGTTGGGTCATTGTAAGAGTTGGTATTTTGATAATTATCTTCCCAGAAGAGGATCCTGGTTTGACCGTAATAGTTGACACCTTTTTTACTTCATCCTCAAAGTCATAAGAACTATTTTGCATGATTATAGGAGGACCCAATTCTTCTACATCTCCTTTCATCTTGTTGGTTGAGATTGTTTATCTTAGAAACTCAATGGTAGTTTCAGCACCATATTGCAATCTAACGTAATCAATGGGAATGAGCCAAACTGTATCACCAAATTAGGAAGGAATAAGCATTCTGGGCGAAGAGCTACTTCTTATAGAATGCCGAATTGCCCCCCAAGTGTCTTCAAATTCAGTTGTTTATCAACTTATTTGCATCTACATTCTCCATTCCCTCATTCTGTTTATATGAGGCTTTTTCTAGTGATTTTACTTTTACTAGCAATTCTTCAATCAGCAGATCATCTGAGAAACAATCATCACTAAAGTATTTTGTTGATCTTCAATATCCATACTTTCATTTTTAAGATTTTGGTCATTCTTAACTGACTCTACATGAAATTCATCCATATTGATCGATATTTGTTCCTCTTGAAGTTCTGAAATTACCAACCTTGATCGCATTTGTGGGAACTTCATATAAGTTTCACCCCATATAGCAACTAATTATCTTCATTTTGTTACTTGCTGCATTTGCCAACGTCGTTTTTGAGTACGTGACATCCCCTCTAGCACTGTTGAAAACTTTAGATGAGTGAGCCTTTTCCAAACTCCTTTCGAGTAAGCAATGATTTAACCATTCTTTGCCCTAGGATGAACCTAGGGTGATCGCTAACATGTTTAACCCTTTGTGGGTGAAAGGAATCTCCTTCTTTAATGTTTCAACTGAATGATTGGCCTACCTGCTAGTTTGGTCGGTAAAACCATATGTTTGGCTGAATCAACCTTACACATTGCTCAAGTAAATATCTACCATTGAACATTACTGCGTCCGTATGTGCTTCGGTCTGTTTGACTATATCCTTAGGCCTCATACTCATCTTGCTAACATTCCATTCTTGGCTTAATCCATTTGAGTTCCAAGATTAATTTTTTGTTGTGGCTGAACTAACCTTTAAGGATTAATAGTGGTCATATTGATCTCTAAATTGCACGAAAATGGATCAATATCGATCAACATCGCTTCCTTTTCTTTTTCAGGAAACTTTAGCAATCCCTGGTCGATGTTGTCTTGAATAATACATTTGTTAGTGGAATGTGGCCGAGTTCCATGCCATTTACAATAACTAATTATCTTTAATTCCTCAGTTGTTGGTATCTTATGGGTGATAGGGACTTTGATAAATTTCCTTGCTAGCATAATATCAAAGGTATTCACACGTTGAACTTTCTGATTGGACGGTGCAGTTGCCTATATTTTAATTAAATTTTAGCACGTAAATGATTATTTGGCCACAACTTCAGTCACTACAACATCATCATTAATATGATCATAATAGTATGTCCATGTTGATACATTCTTTTGTCACATCGACTCCTAAAGCAATGTTTCATATCGAGATACCATTTTAATTATATCATAGACATCTGTGAATTTTGTCCCAATAAACTTCTTTCCAAGCTTAAACTCTAGACCATATTGAGTCAATTGGATAAATTCTACGAGGTCGTAACTACCTTACATCGTCTTTTTGCCCTCTTGTCACGCCCCAAACTCGGAAACCGGGCTCACAAAATTTCTGATCGCCGAAGCCGGCGCCGACAGCCTCCGTAATACCCCATTCTCGGCTTCTAGCGCCCATACGCCAGATTCCGATCCTGGGATCCTACAAGGAGGATTTTCAGTATCAATTTTTTTTTGTAATGTAATGGAGCATAACCACAAGCATAACCAAGTCACAAAACAACATCACCATATATCCACTATATCAAAAACTTTTAAGTACAATGCGGAAAGGGAAATACAGGGTGATCAAAAACTCCAAAATAGTCTGGTACGCGCTCCTGCCTTAGCGCTGCTGCTATCCAACGCTACTTGCACGCAACGGTCGTGTATAAGCTTACAAAAGCTTAGAGGGTGGTATAAGTGTGTGCGTAAGACAAGTGCCAAGTATACTATATCAGAGTAATGCGGAAGTATGCAGGTAGGTCCATGAATGCTATCAGCTGTAACAAAACTGAATGATGCAAGACATGAATGCTATCGGCCATACCAAGGCCATGCGATGCAAACATGAATGCTATCGGCCATACCGACGCAATACAAGGCCTACGTAGCCGAATGTCATATGCGAGATACAATACAAGCATGTCAGTCCTCATCATGTACACATATCAGTACAGTTCCTCTCTGGATATCACCGGGGTCCAATACACCTCACACTGACTGCCTCCTCCCTAGCTGCATAGTCAAGCAAGTGGAAGAGACCACACTATCCGCCTGACCAGTAGTCTGCCAATACCTACCTGGCTCGTCGATAGCGGACACATTTGCAAGCTGGTCAAACTCGGCCTAGCTTATAGCCCCCTCAATCAGGCGGATAAGGCCACACCCCCTTCCAACCGACCACGACACAGTGGGAGACGCGGCTTACTGGTATTCGGCACTCGGGCGCTCGTGTATCCACTCGGTCTAGACGTTGGAGCATCTCCTGGTACCAAAAAGGTTTTGGGACTTTCACCCAAGGACATCTTAAGTGCTCACAGTGCTAGAACAAAGTATTTTCGGTATCCGATACGGCTATCCACGATGTGCCTGTGGAGCCACGGCCCTGATGTCGCTAGGGCGTGCAGTGATCAAGTCACACATATGTGAGATGCATGAGTCACACCGTACAATCATGCAACAATCTCACGCGTACCACGCGATCATGTGGGGCACTCCGTCTCATAAGGAGTCCCGTAAATGTCTCAGCCCAACGGCTTATGCTATGATCAAACATTTCTCATTTCAAGCATACATATGATGCGTATGCGCATGAATCATGGAAGTGTACTAAGCATGTTATAAAGTAATGAACTATCCTTACACCGAAGATGGGCCTAGACGGCCTACACATAACCAGTATGGGCCTATCAATGGGTCCTAGGGATATTTATAATGCTGACATTAAACCAACATTATTCTTATAATGTGGACGTCAAACCAACATTGCTCCCAAGGCATGGCTCGCCATAAAATATTATTACACAAACCATGGAGAATCACACATTGCAATGGACCCTAAGAACAACCCTTTGGGCCTCGACCCATGGGCCTTAGATACATCAAATGGGCCGCCTCATATGGGCCTTTTATAAATCAAGTGAGCCACATTAATAGGCCTTATGTACATTGCAATGGGCCATAACCCATGGGCCTTCAACACATTAAGACGGCCTAATCATATGGGCCTCGTATATATACCAAGTGGGCCCCAACAAACGGGCAACAAATACATCCAGATGGGCCTAATCACATGGGCCTTACATGTATACCAAGGTGGGCCACACAAAAATACAAGTGGTGATGATGATTTCCACCATTAAAATCTCTAAGGCCCACCAACAAATATATATTAATAATATAATATAATATATACAATATAACATAATATATATATATATATATATATATATTTATATATACACACACACACCACACACACACACACACCACACCACGCATGCACACCACAGCACGCACGCAGCACGCACACACACGCACACCAAATCACCGTCCACGACAGTGGACGGTGAAACACATGCATCACTGTGGGTCCCACGTGGGGCCCACCATAATGTTTATCTTCCATCCAAACCGTTCATAAGGTCGTACGGACCTGAAGGAAGAGGAAAAACAAATTTCAGTTTGATCCGAAACTTCTATGGGCCCAGAAAGGGGTTTCAACGGTAGAGTTTAATTCACAATGTTTCCTATAATGTGGGCCACCTGAGTCATGGATGGGCCTAAAATTTGGAGGGGACCCACTTCAGGATGTGGCCCACCAAATGGACGGTGTGGATATAATAAATACATCATGGTGGGGCCCACGGCTGAGGCCGTGGAACCTGTCCGCCCGCCTACGTGTAGGCGCTGCCTGCGCCCCTGGCGCTGTCAGCGGCAGCAGCAGAAGCTGCTGCCTTGTTTTTTATTTATTTATTATTATTTTTTTGAAAATCGTAATTTTTTGTGGTTTTTCGGTGGTAGGTCCCGCATCAAGTGAATCCGACCCAACCAATGGATTCCATAGTCCATAGTCCATCCATCAAGCCCAATATTGGGCATCTTTTGGCTTGTAGAAAAATTCAGGTGACTTTAAACGGTGAGAATCAGTGTTTGCTAAGGCATGGCCCACCAGAAAGCTGGATTAGCTTCATTTTTCGGCTCAACGCCTAAAATGAGCTGGTAAATAGGATGGACGGCGTGGATTGAATCCATTCATCAAGGAGGAGACTGTAAGAGTGACCCACCCAATAAGCTTGTGAAACAAGCTCATATTTGTGTTTTCATTTCAGTCCAGGGACGTCCCTGGACATGGAGGGCCTATGCATAATGCATGCACAAGGTGGGCCTTGCTCCTGTGGGCCACCAAATGGATGAATGGTAAGGGTAAAACATACATTAAGGTGGGGTCCATCCAAGTGGGCCACATGGCCACCCCACCACACACAAAGATAATTAAATAAATAAATAAAAGAGAGGGAGAGAGAGAGATAGAGAGAGAGAGACGGGCCATGCATGATGGAGGGCTTCGCCACTATGAGCCCTCCCTTACAAGCAATCATACATCGAGTGGGTCTCATTGCATGTGGGCCCACGAAATCAAGAATCAATGCTGGAGATCCCTTCTCCACCAAAAATGAAAGGTCTAGATGACCCTTTACAAGCTAGAAAATAAACATCATGATGGGGTCCATGGAGAATGGCCCCATCACGGAATGATCATGAAGATCAAGGTGGGCCATCGGCCACATCTTAAGGTCCTAAGTGAGATCCATACCATTGATCGGTAGGCCTCACTCGGTCCATCATCAAAACATGAAAAACCTATCCAATAAAGCACCCACCGTCGATCTTCTTGGTCCGTTGGAAAGCCAATCTCTTAGTGTCTCACTTTGATAGTGGAAGATGGGGTTTGAATGGTTAGGATGATGGTTAAAGGGATGAGAATGGTGGGCCCCCAAAATCACTCTTTTCTCTCCATGGAAGGCTTGGACGAGAGCTTCTTCTCTTGCTTGGGAAAAAGTGATGAGAAATGAGGGAGAGAGTGTAGTAAAGAGAGGGAGAGAGTAGCTTAGGTAGGCCATGATTATTTGTAAGAGAGGGTGGCTTGCAATAAATGATTGTAAGAGGGCTAAGGGTAGGGTGGCTAGTCATAAGTACTTGTAAGAAGGCTAGGAGGTAGGGTGGCTATAGCTTGGTTAGGGTGGCTATAGGTAGGCTAGGGTGGCTATAGCTAGGGTGATGTCATCCATCACTCTCATTATTACCTAGAGATTTGTGCCACATGGGACGGGTGGGTCCCGCAATGTGCGGTCCACAGTCATTATAAGGTATGGTCCACATCTTATGATCCAAGCGTCGGATTGGCGCACAAGATGCGACGTTGGAATCGCGGCGACGGCGCGGTCGCTAAGATACAAGTCTCGGGTTAAGCTGATTCAAATATACAGGATATGACTTAGGATCGATCGTAAACATTGATTATATGTTGAAGGTTGCAGGAATTCGACGGGAAGGATCGCAAAGTCGACGGAATAGTACAAACTAGGATAGGGGTCTTACAGCTCTCCCCACCTAATAAAAATTTCATCCTCGAAATTTGTACTACCATCGCAACTAAACGTAAATCATAAGAAAATAGGAAACATAACATCATATATAATCAAAACACAGTACAACATACAATCAAACATCGAAAAGATGGGGATAACGCTCGCGAATCTCCGCCTCGTGCTTCCAAGACGCCTCATCTACACTATGATGGCCCCATTGCACCTTCACTAAGGGGATTACCTTGGTCCGCAAGACCTGTTCCTTCCGATCGAGGATACGAACTGGCTCCTCAATGTAAGAAGCGTCCTCATGAACCTCCAACGGCTGCCAATCAATAACAGGAACGATGTCTGCCCACACTTCCTCAACATAGAGACATGGAAAACGTTGTGGAAGCCATACAACTGAGATGGCAAGGCAAGCCGATAGGCCACGGCGCCAACGCGCCTGGTGATCTCGAAAGGTCCTATAAATCTCGGGACAAGTTTGCCCTACGTTCTAAAACGAACCACACCCTTCATGGGTGAGACCTTGAGATACACATGGTCCCCGACGACAAACTCCAAGGGACGACGCCGACGGTCAACAAAACTCTTCTGCCGGCTCTGAACTGTACGCATCCTCTGCATGATGATATCAATAGCCTCTGATGTCTGCAACACAAGCTCAGGACCTAGGAGATGCCGCTCTCCAACCTCGGTCCAACAACTCGGAGATCTGCACGGTCTGCCATATAATGCCTCAAAAGGAGTCATGCCAATGGTCGCCTGATAGCTGTTGTTGTACGCAAACTCAGCCAATCACAAGTGCTCATCCCAACTACCCGAGAAGTCAATCGCACAAGCCCGAAGCTCTGCCCATCGGTCTGCGGATGATACGCGGTGCTGAGCTGTAAATCAGTGCCCATCGCTCTCTGGAAGCTCCTCCAAAACTGAGACGTAAACCTCGAGTCTCGTTCTGAAACGATCGAAACAGGAACACCGTGCAACCTCACGATCTCATCAACAAACATCTTGGCAAGCCGGTCCGTATGCCAACTTTCACGAATCGCAAGAAAATGTGCTGACTTCGTCAGACGGTCCACAACAACCCAAATGGCGTCATGACCGCGCTGAGTCCTCGGCAAACCCATGACAAAATCTGTAGATATGTGCTCCCACTTCCACATCGGGACGCTTAACGGCTGCAATAGACCAGGGGGTCTCTGGTGATCGGCCTTGACGCTGCACGTGTGACACGACTGGCACGTGTCGACTCTTCGGCCAGGTGGAAACTCGACCTCATCTCGACGCTAACTCATCTCCTGACTATACGCTGACCCTCATATCGCGACCTACATCGACGACGTATAGCGATCGATGTGCGACTCGGTCCATAAATCGCAGCGTAACTCAGGAATATCCGTGACACATAATCAGTCTCTAAAGCGAAGTCCACCATCAGAACCAATCTGCCAATCTGTCTGACTCTCATATGCTGCCTCTACTCGATAATTCTGTAATGACTCGTGTGCCTGCTGAGCCTCGATCACCCTTGCGACAAGAGAGGGTTGAATCGACAGGCTCGATAACTGGACGATAGAAGACTGCAGACCAAACTCGAAGTCGTACTCTGCCACATCCTCGAACATCCTCCACTCCTGAATCATCAAGTGCGCCACCAGGCCTCGTGGCTGACGGCTGAGGGCATCTGCCACCATGTTCGCCTTGCCCGAGATCAAAATCATAGTCCTTCAGGAGCTCCATCCAACGCCTCTGCCTCATATTCAGCTCAGACTAAGAGAACAGATACTTTAAGCTCTTGTGGTCGGAGAAGAGCTCGAACCTCACCTCATAAAGATAGTGCCTCCACACCTTTAGTGCGAAGACCACTGCCGCCAGCTCCAAATCATGCGTAGGGTAGTTCAGCTCATGGACCTTGAGCTGGCGAGACGCATAAGCCACCGGTTTCCCGTGCTGCATAAGGACAACACCCAAACCAACTCGTGAAGCATCGGTAAATACAACAAATCCATCACTCCCAGAGGGAAGAGTGAGGACAGGAGCGGATGTGAGGCGGTCCTTTAGCTCCATAAATGCATACTCACAAGTGTCACTCCATACTAACTCGGCACCCTTCCGGGTCAACCTGGTCAACGGGGCTGCAATACGAGAGAATCCCTTAATGAAACGTCGGTAGTAGCCCGCCAAACCAAGAAAACTGCGGATTTTGGATGCGTTCGTAGGCTGGCCCCACTGACGCATGGCATCAATCTTCGAGGGGTCTACAGCGACGCCCTGCCTTGTCACCACATGACCGAGGAACTTCACCTCCTCCTGCCAGAACTCGCACTTCTCCAGCTTCGCGTAAAGCTGGTGTGCACGGAGGGTCTGCAATGTAATCTCTAGATGTCGCTCATGCTCCTCACGGGTCCTCGAATATATCAGAATGTCGTCAATGAACACCACAACAAACTGATCGAGATACGGACGGAAGACCTCGTTCATCAACTGCATGAATACTGCGGGCGCATTGGTCAGTCCGAAGGACATGACCTGGAACTCAAAATGACTGTAACGCGTCTTGAAGGCTGTCTTCGGGATATCCTCATCTCGAACCCGAACCTGATGATAACCGGACCGCAAGTCAATCTTCGAAAAGAACTGCGCCTCCTACAGCTGATCGAACAAGTCATCGATTCTCGGAAGTGGGTACTTGTTCTTGATCGTGACCTTGTTGAGCTCGCGGTAATCTAGCAAAGCCTCAACGAGCCATCCTTCTTCCTCACGAAGAGTACCGGCGCTCCCCACAGCGAACTGCTCGGACGGATAAATCCTAACTCATGCAACTCGTCCAACTGCTTCTGCAGTTCCCGTAACTCCAACGGTGCCATACGATATGGGGCCTTCGAAATAGGCACGGTACCAGGCACGAGATCAATCTGGAACTCGATGTGTCGACGAGGTGGTAACCCTGGAATCTCCTGAAATACATCGAAAAAACCACAAACAACCGGCAGCTGGTCGATACATAAAGCAACTGGCTCCTCAACGGCACACGATAACCGGCAAGAAAGCTGCTCTCCTCTGTGCTCGGCAACAAACTGGAACTCTGGCATGCCGGGTATACAGAACGTGACTATCCTCGCAGAGCAGTCCAATATAGCATGGTACTCGGCGAGCCAATCTATGCCCAGGATGATATCAAACTCGGACATCGACAATACAAATAAGTCAGCAGGCAAAAAGATATCCCCAATCAGAACGGGGCAAGATGCGCAAAATCGGCCCAACACTGCAGTCTTCCCTAAGGGCATCAATACTGACAAACCCTCACGGGCAGACTCCATCGGCAAACCGGTCGATCGACAGAAATCATCGGCAACAAAAGAATGCGATGCACTAGAATCAAACAATACACGTGCAATGCATGCAGAAACAAGGAGAGTACCCTCGATGACCCCTCCTGATGACTGTGGGTCCTGCTGTGCAGCATAAAACCTGCCTTGGGCCTGCTGGGGAGGTGCAGGTCCCCTCTGAGGTCTCTGTTGCTGCTGTGGCCACTGTGGGGGCCTAACCTGCTGTCTCTGCTGCTGTGGTGGAGGTACAGGAGGTTGATACTACGGTCGCTGCTGCTGCTGTGGTGGCTGTCGTGGAGGCTGATGCGGTGCCCTCGGCTGCTGTCGCTGCGGATGAGGACACTTGTGCACGCGATGTCCTGTCCTACCGCACCCAAAGCAAGTACCGGTGAATGGTCCTGAAGGTGGTGCTGGGGGTACTGCTACTGCTCGGAATGCTGGGCGAGTCGTACGTCGCTGCTGTGAACATGTTGCTGCGGCTGCGAACTACCAGAGGGCGCCTTCCTCTTCTGATCTCTCCTCTGATCACGGGCTCTCTGCACACCAGCCCAATCTGTCTCATATATCAGGGCTCTCTCCACTATCTGCTCAAATGTCGGAAGCATGTGTCCGATCACACGGCTCCTGAGGGCAGGACGTAAGCCGTTTTCAAAAGGCGGGCCTTCCGCCCCTCATCATCCACAAGATACGTCGCGAACCTCGAGAGTGCGACGAAATGTGCCTCATACTGGGACACAGTCATGTCCCCCTGGACCAGAGTCTCAAACTATAGTGCGCGCTGCTGTCGCACATGCTCGGGAAAGAACTTCCGGTCAAACCGGTCTGTAAAGTCCTCCTAGGTCCACTCGAAATCGGCCGCTACTGATCGGGCTACAGATGCCCACCAATGTTGAGCCTCATCCTGGAGAAGGAATACAGCTAATGGGACTCGCTACTGGGTGGTCCATCTCATGGTATCAAATATCTTCTCCACCTCGGAGCACCATATCTCTGCAGCAGTAAGGTCTGGCTCACCCCGAAAACGCGGGAGATCGTGCTGATGGAAGTCTTTGAGAAGGGCGCTCGCACGCTCCTGCTCTGCCTCAGCTGATGTAACAGTGGGACGCCTGGTCTGCCCCTGAAGAATGGCAGTCATTACCTGAAGCATCTGCTGCACCTGGGTGGCACTCACAGGTACGGTCGGATCCGCACCGGTCTCAGGTAAGGGAGTAGCATCTACAGGCTGGAAATCAGGAATATCCGGTGGTGGAGCAGGAGTCACAGGTGGTGGAGCGGGAGTGGCAGGTGGTGGAACGGGAGTCGCAGGTGGTGGAGCGGGATTCGCTCGGTTCGGTCTTCTAGCCATTACGTCCTACAGGAAGCAACAAGGGCCTATCGGCCTTGAGAATTCTCGAAGGCATAAACGTCAAGGGTCTATGTTGGAAAAATCGCGAAGTTATTCTGGCTAGAACGATTTATTTTAAGTTCATAGAAGATATGTGATGTGATCCTTAGGTATTCCCAAGTTATGCTCTGATACCAACTTCTATCACGTCCCAAACTCGGAAACCGGGCTCACAAAATTCCCGATCGCCGAATCCGGCGCCGACAGCCTCCGTAGTACCCCATTCTCGGCTTCCAGCGCCCATACACCAGATTCCGATCCTGGGATCCTACAAGGAGGATTTTCAGTATCAATTTTTTTTGTAATGTAATGGAGCATAACCACAAGCATAACCAAGTCACAAAACAACATCACCACATATCCACTATATCAAAAACTTTTAAGTACAATGCGGAAAGGGAAATACAGGGTGATCAAAAACTCCAAAATAGTCTAGTACGCGCTCTTACCTCAGCACTGCTGCTGTCCAACGCTACCTGCACGCAACGGTCGTGCATAAGCTTACAAAAGCTTAGAGGGTGGTGTAAGTGTGTGCATAAGACAAGTGCCAAGTATACAATATCAAAGTAATGCGAAAGTATGCAAGTAGGTCCATGAATGATATCAGCTGTAACAAAACTGAATGATGCAAGGCATGAATGCTATCGGCCATACCAAGGCCATGCGATGCGAACATGAATGCTATCGGCCATACCAACGCAATGCAAGGCCTACGTAGCCGAATGCCATAGGCGAGATGCAATACAAGCATGTTAGTCCTCATCATGTACACATATCAGTACAGTTCCTCTCTGGATATCACCAGGGTCCAATACACCTCACACTGATTGCCTCCTCCCTAACTGCACAGTCAAGCAAGTGGAAGAGATCACACTATCCGCCTGACCAGTAGTCTGCCAATACCTACCCGGCTCGTCGATAGAGGACACATTTGCGAGCTGGTCAAACTCAGCCTAGCTTATAGCCCCCTCACTCAGGCGGATAAGGCCACACCCCCTTCCAACCGACCACGACACAGCGGGAGACGCGACCTACTGGTATTCGGCACTAGGGCGCTCGTGTATCCACTCGGTCTAGACGTTGGAGCATCTCCTGGTACCAAAAAGGTTCTGGGACTTTCACCTAAGGACATCCTAAGTGCCCACAGTGCTAGAACAAAGTATTTCCGGTATCCGATACGGCCATCCACGATGTGCCTGTGGAGCCACGACCCTGATGTTACTAGGGCGTGCAGTGATCAAGTCACACACATGCGAGATGCATGAGCCACACCATACAATCATACAGCAATCTCACACGTACCACGCGATCATGTGGGGCACTCCGTCTCATAAGGAGTCCCGTAAATGTCTCAGCCCAATGACTTATACTATGATCAAACATTTCTCATATCAAGCATACATATGATGCGTATGCGCATGAATCATGGAAGTGTACTAAGCATGTTATAAAGTAATGAACTATCCTTACACCGAAGATGGGCCTAGACGGCCTACATATAACCAGTATGGACCTATCAATGGGTCCTAGGGATATTTATAATGCGGACATTAAACAACATTATTCTTATAATGTGGACGTCAAACCAACATTGCTCCCAAGGCATGCTCGCCATAAAATATTATTACACAAACCATGGGGAATCACACATTACAATGGACCCTAAGAACAACCCTTTGGGCCTCGACCCATGGGCCTTAGATACATCAAATGGGTCGCCTCATATGGGCCTTTTATAAATCAAGTGAGCCACATTAATAGGCCTTATGTACATTGCAATGGGCCATAACCCATGGGCCTTTAACACATTAAGACGGCCTAATCATATGGGCCTCGTATATATACCAAGTGGGCCCTAACAAACGGGCAACAAATACATCCAGATGGGCCTAATCACATGGGTCTTACATGTATACCAAGGTGGGCCACACAAAAATACAAGTGGTGATGATGATTTCCACCATTAAAATCCCTAAGGCCCACCAACAAATATATATTATATAATATAATATATAATATATACAATATAACATATATAATATATATATATATATAGATATATATATATATATAATATATATATATATATATATATATATATATACACACACACACCCACACATATATACACACACACCACACGCATGCACGCACACAGCACGCACACACACACGCACACACACACGCGCACACAAATCACCGTCCACGACAGTGGATGGTGAAACACATGCATCACTGTGGGTCCCACGTGGGGCCCACCATAATGTTTATCTTCCATCCAAACCGTTCATAAGGTCGTATGGACCTAGAGGAAGAGGAAAAACAAATTTCAGCTTGATCCGAAACTTCTGTGGGCCCAGAAAGGGGTTTCAACGGTAGAGTTCAATTCACACTGTTTCCTATAATGTGGGCCACCTGAGTCATGGATGGGCCTGAAATTTGGAGGGGACCCACTTCAGGATGTGGCCCACCAAATGGACGGTGTGGATATAATAAATACATCATGGTGGGGCCCACGACTGAGGGCCGTGGAACCTGTCCGCCCACCTACGTGCAGGCGCTACCAGCGCCCCTGGCGCTGTCAGTGGCAGCAGCAGAAGCTGCTGCCTTGGTTTTTTTTATTTTTTATTTTTTATTTTGAAAATTGTATTTTTTTTTTGTGGTTTTTCAGTGGTAGGTCCCGCATCAAGTGAATCCGACCCAACCAATGGATTCCATAGTCCATAGTCCATCCATCAAGCCTAATATTGGGCATCTTTTAGCGTGTAGAAAAATTCAGGTGACTTTAAACGGTGAGAATCAGTGTTTGCTAAGGCATGACCCACTAGAAAGCTGGATCAGCTTCATTTTTCGGCTCAACGCCTAAAATGAGCTGGTAAATAGGATGGACAGCGTGGATCGAATCCATTCATCAAGGTGGAGCCTGTAAGAGTGATTCACCCAATAAGCTTGTGAAATAAGCTCATATTTGTGTTTTCATTTCAGTTCAGGGACGTCCCTGGACATGGACGGCCTATGCATACTGCATGCACAAGGTGGGCCTTGCTCCTGTGGGCCACCAAATGGATGAATGGTAAGGGTAAAACATACATTAAGGTGGGGTCCATCCAAGTGGGCCACATGGCCACCCCACCACACACAAAGATAATTAAATAAATAAATAAAAGAGAGGGAGAGAGAGATAGAGAGAGAGATGGCCATGCATGATGGAGGGCTCCGCCACTATGAGCCCTCCCTTACAAGAAATCATACATCGAGTGGGTCCCATTGCATGTGGGTCCACCAAATCAAGAATCAATGGTGGGGATCCCTTCTCCACTAAAAATGAAAGGTCTAGATGGCCCTTTACAAGCTAGAAAATAAACATCATGATGGGGTCCATGGAGAATGGCCCCATCACGGAATGATCATGAAGATCAAGGTGGGCCATCGGCCACATCTTAAGGTCCCAAGTGAGATCCATACCATTGATCGGTAGGCTTCATTCGGTCCATCATCAAAACATGAAAAACCTATCCAATAAAGCACCCACCGTCGATCTTCTTGGTCCGTCGGAAAGCCAATCTCTTAATGTCTCACTTTGATGGTGGAAGATGGTGTTTGAATGGTTAGGATGATGGTTGAAGGGATGGGAATGGTGGGCCAGCAAAATCACTCTTTTCTCTCCATGAGAAGGCTTGGATGAGAGCTTCTTCTCTTGCTTGGAAAAAAGTGATGAGAAATGAGGAAGAGAGAGTGTAGTAAAGAGAGGGAGAGAGAGTAGCTTAGGTAGGCCATGATTATTTGTAAGAGAGAGTGGCTTGCAATAAATGGTTGTAAGAGGGCTAAGGGTAGGGGCTAGTCATAAGTACTTGTAAGAAGGCTAGGGGGTAGGGTGGCTATAGCTTGGTTAGGGTGGCTATAGGTAGGCTAGGGTGGCTATAGGTAGGCTAGGGTGGCTATAGCTAGGGTGATGTCATCCATCACTCTCATAATTACCTAGGGATTTGTGCCACATGGGACTGGTGGATCCCGCAATGTGCGGTCCACCGTCATTATAAGGTATGGTCTACATCTTATGATCCAAGCGTCGGATTGGCGCACAAGACGCGATGTTGGAATCGCGGCGACTGCGCGATCGCTAAGATACAAGTCTCGGGTTAAGCTGATTCAAATATAGAGGATATGACTTAGGATCGATCGCGAACGTTGATTATATGTCGTAGGTTGCAGGAATTCGACGGGAAGGATCGCGAAGTCGACGGAACAATACAAACTAGGATACGGGTCTTACACCTCTTAAACTGATTAATATAATTTTAGATTGATTCTCCTAGCAATTGTCGAAAATGGGCAAGATTGACCATAGAAATTTTTCTGTCCTTATAAAAATACTGAGCATAAAACTTTTCTTTCATTTCCTGCAAGGTTTGTATGAAATTTAGCACCAGATTAGAATACTAAGTAAAGATTACCCCAGTTAGAGAATGGTCGAATAATCGTAATTTATAGTGATCATTATTGGCTAATTCTCTATAGTATATGGTAGAATGACCTATCTATTCTATGGTCAATTAACCGGTATCACCTATAAATAGTGTAAAAGTCCAGTTAATAATTTCTCAGCAATAGATATTGCTAGTTGATCCAGCCAAGATAAGGCTTGTGATAAATTATAGTAGTTTGGTTAAGAACTTGACCTGCTACTTCCTGAACCATTTGAACAATTTGATTATGATCCCAATATTACTATGCAACAACTGGAGGTGGTTTAGGACTAACCTAATATTTCTCCTCATTGATTCATGGGCACCCCCCCCCTTCCCCAAAAAAAAAAATAAATAAATAAATAAATAATTAATTAATTAATTAAAATGATCCATTGATTCCTAGCTTCAAGGATCAAGTTCCTATCCTCACGTTTAAGATGTCTGAAATTAACTAGCGGTGGTGAATTTCAAATGTCCTGAACAAGAACATGTTCAGGACGTCTAAAATCTATAGGCGGTGGTGAATTTCAAATGTCCTGAACAAGAACATGTTCAGGACGTCTAAAATCTATAGGCGGTGGTGAATTTTGTACATCTTACACTGGAATAGAGACAAGAATAGGTGGTGTATTTTACCTAAAAGAAAATATCTATGACGCTGGATGGACTGTTGGTACAGGTATTAAATTCTCAACAGAAATAGTATTGACCTACTACCGAGGTGCAACAGGTGCTCTTTTAGTTAACAAAACCACCAACCAATTCATGCTCTCAGTATGGCTGACCATCCACCTATTAAATGCTTCAGTCTGAGCCCGTGATTGCTCAGCCTGAACTCGCAACAATTCTGCGATGTGCCAAATCTCTCTTTGCACATCAACTATCCATGCTGACATAATTACGAGAGGTTAAACATGGGGTGTTGATGGTCTATCTGGATTTTGTGGAACATGCACCAGACTAAGTAGTTGAGTTACTTGCTCAAGCGCCTATTGAACTTGCAACTCTTCCTCCCGAATAAGAAGCTCATTAATTGCAACAACATTAGTGGTGGCTACTAAAGCATTTTGGCCACCCCAGTGACTAATGATTCCAAGAAATTACTGCACAGGTAACTATAGCTTGTAAATGAGTCCCATCGGGCATGCCGAAATTGTTCTTTTGCACGGCTAGTGCAAAATAAATATTGATGACAACCGAGTAGTTTTTCGGTCCCACCAGCGTGCCAAAATTGTTGGTTCTCGGTTTATTTTCTTTCACGTGTAGTGTGTGTAGGCATGCCAAAATTGATAAAGTGGCTCGATCCAAACCGATCAACTTTGACCCCAAGCATCGAAATAAGCAGATGCGTCCAATATGAACATATATGACCAAATTCTAAGAAAATCGGTCACTTACTCAGCCACTTACAAAATTTTATAACGATTAGGCGATAATTAAAAGGTAGGGTTCTTCCTCTAAAGATGGGTTGTGCTTTGCCTTTCACAAGAAATGACTTTTCATAATAACGATGCAATCAGATAAAAGGAAAAACTCACAATCGTCAATAGGAGAGACTGCAAGAATGCATTTCTTGAAAGAACTACGTGATATTAAATAAAGAACAAATCCAGCATATGATCATAAAATTATATTATAACTAAAAACTATAGCTAAGAATTATCGCTACTGGATTATCCCTATGCCTAGGATAAGCTAAGAAAAAAGATAGAATTGTTTTGATTTGATTGTGTGTTGGATTTGTAGATGATTGGGTTGTTGCTCCATAGATTTTCTCTCTTATTTATGGATTTCTGTTTCAGCTTATTCTTCTAGATGCTTCTTTCATTACTCCAGCGGTTACAATAGTTGAAGGGTCTCTCTCTAGATTTTTCTCTTGTTATGTTTTCCTTTTGTGACTGTTCCTCTTCTGTTGGTCAGGTTTTGTATATCTCGGTTACCTACCATATCTTGGACTATTCGACCATGTTTTTATCTCTGCTCCTTAAATATTAGATAACTTGGTAGTACTACTTTGTCGACCATCCAATGATGTGTAGTATAGGATTTATGCTAGCTATAATTTCATTTTAAAAAAATGCTCCAAGTATTTTGAAGATATTTTCATTCATCTCCCATATCTCGTGCAATGCCATGTGTCACATTCTTATTGCCCTTTTCCAGAATAGCCAAAAATAGAGTACAAGAATAACATGTATAAGAAACGAGACTTATACAAGTTTCTATAATTTTACAGACCATCCAAGTTCATAAATAAGACAGATTTTTGTCAATCCATCTAAGTTTAAAACATGCAGAGCTAGCCATCTCTAAGCACACACTTAAAGGAGAATTGTGAAAAAGTTGAGCCATGAGCATTTACCATGCAAAGACACGAGCAAATGGTCAGAGGCATTAACCATTAACTCCAACCAACTAAAGAAGTGATGTAGAGTGGGTCGCAGACACTTTTATATCCAAGATGGATCAAAGAAGGATCGATATGCAGAAGTCATCAAGACTATCAGAACCTTAAAATAGACATATCTCACAAATCAGAATGAGTTACTCCTGTGTTGGGAAATAGATCGCCTTTCGAAGTTATTCTGGGACCCATGCCGAATTTGCGAGATTTCATCAAATTGATGGTCGAATTCCCTGTTTATTTTTATTTTTACTTTTTATAGTAAGTTTTAGTTTGATTATAACTATTTATCCTTTGACTTTTAAGAGTTGTGTCCAACATGAAAAGTACTGTTTAGAAAAATTAGGAGAATAACGTGGTTAAACTACATAGGACACTTACTATAAATATTAAATTTACTATTTATAGTAAGTTGCGAATTTTAGTGAGTTTTAGTTGTAATTTAATTTCGAAACTTCTTCTAATACTTGGTATCTCTATTTAAAGGGTTGTACATCAATCAATTTATGAATTTTCATGAATATTATTTCTATTTTCTTGCTTTTTTTCTCATGGATTCAAGAAGTCTTTGTAAGGATTCCAAAAAAGCTTCATGGATTAGCAGTTATCCTTGAAGAAGACGGTGATCGATCTCATCACATTCATCCCTGCGTCAAGAAGTGTACAGCATCATTGGCTCAAGATATGCAAGCTAATCTCACATCAAGTTATTAGATTTTTAGTTGATAACATTGGGTTTGTATGCATTATACTCCTAACTATCGAATCATGAACATTGTTTCCATTCCTAAAAGGTTAATACAGCCATCGATAATAATTTATATTGGTGGACTGCATCAAACCAAATTGCTACCCTGACCACAACATCTTAAACACTAATCAATCATTGGACGTTTTTTAAAATTGAATGTGGACCAAGTAAATACTCCTGTTCTTAACTATCTATTTGTGAGCCACAGGTCCAAATTTTCAGGCCTTAGTTTATCAAGGCAGACGCCCGACTGACCAGTGGCCTAGATTACTCAACCATGGGCCCCACTTATCATATCCAACAGCCCGTAAGAAAAGGACAATATGGAAGATTTTTAAAAACTACCATAATAGGTACGTGTCACTCATGACACGTACCACTCACGAGAAAATAAAATAATCTAAGTTTTGGGTTCCCAAGAGTTTATTGATTAAGACAATATAGAAAGATTAGATTAGTAAAAAATATACGGTGACACAGCCATGGGAGCCATTGGTCCTATCAACCGAGTATGTACAAAGAAGCTCTAGGAATCTTCGTGGGAGCACAGTGCTGTAGTTGTTTGACCGTTGTGTATTCCGCCAAATCTCAAAAAAAGACAAGGATCTTTTGGGAGTGTTTGGATGGACACCAAATTTACAAATTGGCCACATTCATGAACTATGTAATTAATATTTTGGTTAGCTTAATTTCTAAATTCACTCAACCCAATTAACAAAAGGTATAAATCATGAATTTCGTAATTAAAAAAATAAAATAAAATTCCCCAGCTCATGAAGTTTGAGAGACCAATGGCGGACCTCATGTGATGAAGGCCCTGAAATAGGAACTTGATGGTTTGTAGCATAATCAATGTGGACCATCAAGTTTGTTTCCAAGCCACTGCTCAGATGATCTAGACTCATCAAAATAACATTCTCGAAGACGTGTTTGGATGCACTATTCTCTTGAATTGCAATCATGGTACAATGAAGTGGAAATAAATTAGATCTAGTTCCAAATTGCAATTATGCACTTACAAGTTGGCCTTGAAATAGAGACTCGATTAAACTGCTTGTTCGCTATTCAATTCCACTACACATCCAAACCTAGCCCAAGTTATAATAGTTACCTTAGCTTGGTGCAACAAAGAACATAGTCCAATTGAACCGGGTCTTGACTCCAACCACACATGGCTTGTGAAATTATCAACTGGAAGTTAGATCCATTAAACCGCGGCCCCGACTCGATGTCTCGATTCGGTTGGCCCACCTAAGATGCTATCACTATACCATATGATTTTGCGCGTTTGTTGCTTGAGCCGCCGAGTTGCGTTAGAGATCGGTTTTAGCGTATCGTATCATTCACCACAAGTACCTATTGCTATGTTCCGGGCCTGTCGCGCAGCACACCAATAACGCAATGAGCCTAGATCAAATCTCAGGCCTCACCCACAAATGATAAACAGGAAGAAATATAAACTAGAAATAGATCAAAGCATTCAAAACAAACCACAAGACAAGATATACGTGGAAAAATCCCAAACTAGGGTAAAAAATCACGGATGGAAACTTCCACTATGAAGAATGAAGATTACAAGGCAATATACTAACCTCTCCCTTGGAAGCACATAGAAAATCCTTTGCCCACACCTTAGAATAACTTTTCCTTACTTTTTCAATTACCTAGAAAACCCTAGGAACCCCTGTTTATAGTTTAGGTAACTCCCCTTTCCGCATCCCAGTTGCGAAAGGACTTGCGACACGAAATCCATGCAAAATCGTAGAACGAATCTGCGTAACTACGATCAGTCGAGCAGACTGCACGACCGGTCGAGCGACCCCTACGACCGGTCGTGAATGGGCCATGACTGGTCGAGCACATCGGGATAAAAAAACGATGCTCGCTGGACTTTGAGTCGAACCGGCCCACGACTGGTCGAGCCGGACCCTATGACCGGTCGAGCATGGCTCACAACTGGTCGAAGATGGTCCCAGATGTGGCTCCACATCTTAACAATCTCCCACCTGGAGACACATCACCTTAAACGTTCGTCATCTTCATCCGGAGTGCACCACATCCCCGTCTTCAAGCCTAAAGACCAATCAAAGCTGAACAGAGTTTCAGCTTCTCCCGTGTGACCGCCTTGGTCAACATGTCCGCAGGATTCTCACTTGTATGAATCTTCTCCAGAGCAATCGATCCATCTTCCAGTAGCGAACGTATGAATCTTCTCCAGAGCAATCGATCCATCTTCCAGTAACGAGCAATCGACCCACTTGTTATGAAGAGTTTTCTTACCCTTAGGTAGAGTGAATAGCTCCTATGTACGATTAGACTCAAGAGAGTCCATCTCTTCATCCATAGCCTGCTCCTACTTAACCCGTGTATTCGTTTGTAATGCCTCTTCAAAACACTTTGGTTCACCATTATCTGTCAACAGTATATAATGCAAGGAGGGTGAGTATCGGACCGTGGGTCTCCTCTCCCAAGTAGACCTCCTCACAACCGGTGTATACGGCTCTGCCTCATAATGCTCCAGTGCATGATCATCCTATGGCGTTGTAACACCCGTGTCTGGTAACTCTTCCATCTCTACGAATTCTTTCTCCTCGGCCTTATTTTCCTGCGCACTGTCCTTATGCATCACTTTTTCATTGAAGACTACGTCCTTGCTTTTGATGATTTTCCTGTTTTCTGCATTCCAAAACCTGTATCCAAAATCATGCTGCCCGTAGCCTATAAATGTGTACCTCCTGGACTTCGCATCCAGCTTGTTTCTGTGCTCTACATCAATGTGAAATATGAAGTGCAACTGAACACATTGAGATATGTAAGGTTCACTTCTTTCCTAGTCTATACTTCTTCTGGTAGCCCACCATCCAATGGTATTAAGAGACTTTTATTGATGAGATATGCAGTAGTATTCACAACATCTTCCCAAAAGGTCTTGGGCAACCCTGCATGTAACCTCATGTTCTGGCGCGCTCAAGGAAGGTCCTGTTAATGCGTTCAGCCACACCATTCTGCTTTGGTGTCCCTGGAATCGTTTTCTGATGTTTAATTCCATTTGCTACACAATACTCCTCAAATCTCTTATCACAGTACTCTCCCCCATTATCAGATTTGAGACATTTTACTGTTTTACCTGTCCATTTTCTACCATAACTTTTCACTTCTTAAATACATCAAATACATCAGATTTATGCTTTAACAAATAGACCCACAGTTTTCTACTAGCATCATCAATAAAAGTAACAAAATAACGTGAGCCATGAAAAGATAATACCTGTACCGGTCCCCACACATCAGTGTGTACAAGCTCCAATAGATCCGTCTTTGGAGCGCGTCCCGTCTTCTTGAAGCTTACTCTCTTCTGCTTGTCATACACGCAGTCCTCCCAGAATTCCAAGTCAATAGACTTTAGCCCTAGTAGCTTCCCTTTAAACAATAGTACTTTCATCCCCTTCTCACTCATATGTCCCAACCTTTAATGCCGTAACTGCCCATTCACTCCAGTTGATGCGACTGTGAGTGAACTATATGATCCCGAAGTCACGTATAAGGTACCTTCCTTCTTGCATCGAGATATCACCAAGGCACCTTTTGTGATCTTCCAGGAATTATTGGTGAATGTCGTCACATAACCGGTATCGGCCAACTGCCACACTGAGATCAAGTTACGTTTCAAACTCGGTACATGTCTGACATCCTTCAATTTCAAAGACGTTCCGTCTTTCTGATTTACATGAAAGTCCCCCTTTCCAACAATACTACACGACTCATCATCATCCAGGTAGACTCTCTCAAAGTCACCTGACACATAATCATGCAGAACTTCCTTACATGAGGTGGCATGAAACGAAGCACCCGAATCTATAACCCAAAACTCATTCCTTGCATCAAGAGACAAGATCAACGCCTCTGTGTCACTCTCCTCAGATAGATTCACTGAATCTTTCCCGCCTTGAGAGCTTCCTTCTTGTTTCTTGAGCGCCCTGCAATCAAGTTTCATGTGCCCCTTCTTGCCGCAATGCCAACACCCGTCTTTATTTTTCGGTCCCTTGGACTTCTTCCTCGACTTAGAACGCTCGTGTTTATTGCCTCATTTGTTCAGCGATCTTCCTATTCCTTCAACGTTTAGAGCATTCCCTGAATCCCCTGAAACTCCTGATGCCTTTCTTCTATATTCTTCGCTGAGAATTAGACCGACCACATCATCAAATTTTAACTTTGTCGACCCTGAAGAATTGCTCACAACAATCACCAAACCATCCCAACTGTCTAACAAACTGGACAAGATCAATAACGCTCTGACCTCATCCTCAAAAACAATGCCAACGGATTTCAACTGACTCGTGACTGTATTGAACTCGTTTAGATGTTCAACCACGCTCCCACCATCTGACATCTTCATGTTGAATAGCTGTTTCATAAGGTGAACCTTGTTGGATGCTGAGAGCTTTTCATACATGGTGGCTAGGGCTTCCATTAATTTTTTTGTAGTTTTCACCTTGGATATATTGAAGGCGACGCTCTTGGACAAAGAGAGTCAGATCGTTCCTAAAGCCTTCCTATCCAGTAAAAACCATTCATCATCTGTCATCTTTTCTGGTTTCTTCACTTTTCCTCCTAGAGGAACATAGAGGTCCTTCTGATACAGATAATCCTCCATCTTCATTTTCCAGAAGGTAAAGTTTGAACCATCAAACTTTTCAATTCTAGTTTTCCATTCTTCTGTCATCGCTCTCAATAGAACTAAACAAATAACTCTGATACCAGTTGTTGCGCAGCACGCCAACAATGCAGTGAGCCTAGATCAAATCTCAGGTCTCACCCACAAACGATAAACAGAAAGAAATATAAACTAGAAATAGATCAAAGCATTCAAAACAAACCACAAGACAAGATATACGTGGAAAAACCCCAAACTAGGGTAAAAAACCACAGATGCAAACTTCCACTATGAAGAACGAAGATTACAAGGCAATATACTAACCTCTCCCTTGGAAGCACATAGAAAACCCTTTGCCTACACTTAGAATAACTTTCATTACTTTTTCAATTACTTAGAAAAACCCTAGGAACCCCTGTTTATAGTTTAAGTAACTCCCCTTTTGCATCCCAGTTGCGAAAGGACTTGCGATACGAAATCCACTCAAAATCGCGGAACGAATCTGCGTAACTATGATCGGTCGAGCAGACTACACGACCGGTCGAGTGACCCCTACGACCGGTCGTGAATGGGCCATGACCGGTCGAGCACCTCGGGATAAAAAAATGATGCTCGCTGGATTTGAGTCGAACCGGTCCACGACCGGTCGAGCTGGACCCTACGACCGGTCGAGCATGGCTCACGACCGGTCGAAGACGGTCCCAGATGTGGCTCCACATCTTAACAGGGCCTACATCAGCCGATACGCCCATATCATCCATGGGCAACACAAACCTTGGTGATTAACCTAAATTAATACTATCTCACTAAATAAAATCCCACGCCGATATTATTCAAAATACAAGGGAATTTTAATGACTTTGTCAAACACCATAAAATAGCCTACTCACCAACACTCAAAACAAACACAAATGACCAGATTCATGCAAATAACATCAAAACCTCCATTCTCTTTCTCCTATATAATCACTCCAACCCTTCAATTCAAACCTTATCTCTCTCCAAACAAAGCCACAAAATACAACCAAAAAAAAAGAGAGAAGGCACATAAAATACATAAGAAGATTGAGAGTGTACAACCTCTCATCTTCTTCCTCTCCTTTGTATGTTAAGTATCTGATCCTTCTCCAAAAATGGCGCTTCCTTCGAACCTGGCCCCCACTGAGGCAAGTCCCGAATGGATGAACAAAGGCGACAATGCCTGGCAACTCACGGCTGCAACCTTGGTGGGCCTACAAAGCGTGCCCGGGCTCGTCATCCTCTACGGTAGCATCGTAAAGAAGAAATGGGCTGTGAATTCTGCATTCATGGCCCTTTACGCCTTTGCGGCCGTGCTAGTGTGTTGGGTTGGCTGGGGATACCAAATGTCGTTCGGTAAAAGGCTTCTCTTCTTCTGGGGACGGCCCGGCACGGCCTTAGATCAAGGGTACCTTTTGGATAGAGCATTTGCGGGCTTGTTCCCGACCGCCACGATGGTCTTCTTCCAATTTGTGTTTGCAGCAATTACACTGATTCTGATTGCTGGTGCACTTCTTGGGCGAATGAATTTCAATGCGTGGATGTTGTTCGTGCCGCTGTGGCTCACGTTCTCTTATACCATTGGAGCTTTTAGCCTATGGTGCCCGAATGGATTCTTGTTTAAGGCTGGCGTCATCGATTACTCGGGAGGCTACGTAATTCACCTCTCGTCGGGTGTTTCCGGCTTCACCGCAGCTTTTTGGGTAAGGATATTGCATTCGATCATTCAGATTTTATATCGTAATTTCATCGTTTTAACGGGTTAAGATCACATAGGTTTTCACTGACATTTCAATGGAGTGGAGAGAGTAAGAGAGCATGAATAATAGGAATGAGGGTGTTTTGCTCTTTTGGTCTAACGTTTGAAAAAGTTCAATGTGTAAGAATAGGGTTGTCAATGGACAACATCAGGGGTGGGCCAGGATGATGAAGAACACGGCCTGGCTCGCCTAACCCAGCCTTTTTTTTCTAAAGCTTGAAAGTCAGACATCGACGCAGCTCATCTGACTGAGGGTAGCCTGGGTGAGATTCATTGATTTTTGGTGTATGACAATCAATCGCAGACCACCATTCCAAGAATAGACCCGAACCAACCCTAGCAGGCTAAGACCAAGGTCATGGTCAAGCGAGCCCAATAACAGGCCAGTTTAATTGCTGTGGTTAATTAGTTTTCTTTCTATTTCCTTCTTAGGAGTACTGAACTATTAATATCTGTCTGTCCTCTTTAGAATAGGACACATCTTGCAGATGTCCTCGTATTACTGGGCCCATTAACGTGCCTGTTCATCTGGTGGACCATAGCTCAAATGGGTCATTAACGAAACAATCCTAACCACCAATCACTTCCTTGAAAACAGATATAAGCCATCCACATTGGATGATCGGGCAGTTTCAATTTGCAGCCACTCCAAGGTGAGATCCACAGTATGAACTATCTGGTCATTGGGACGGTAGTTCTAAAATTTAGTAACGGTCACTTGGACCATAGTTCTAAAACTCAGTGACTCAACTTGGAACTCAACCGGGTCAACTCAACTCTGATAGGTTACCGTGCCAAATTAACTCTACTGAGTTGATTCAAACCAAGTTAATTACTTAGTTGGACCACAGTCTTTAGGAAATGAGGAAAAATTTTTCTAATTATTATAGAATTAGCTATGACTTTTGACAATTATTTATCTTTTAAGAATATACAATCACTTGAAGCATTTATTAATATTCCAATTTTTCGTCTAATTTATAAAATAACTTTATGAACCTCGGTTTGTTTCGTCCAGTCAACCCAGCCCAGCTAGACAATTAGTTGAGCTACATGTTTGACAGTTATGGCTGTTTGGAATGTTGAGCTAAATTTGAGAAGTTAAAATGCAATAGGTCTACTATCTATGGGGGCCACGGTTAGCTCATTTTATTGCATGAGCAAAAAAATTAGGCAAATCCACGGAACTCAAATGGACCACACCACATTAAATAGGAAATAAGTATATGCTCATTTTATTGCATGAGCTAAAAAATTAGGCCATAAAAGTTTTGAATGGGGCTGATATTTGTGTTTATTTTGTATTACCCTATTAACAGGTTAGATGACAAATGCACATCCTTGCAAGCCATGATTCACCTTTCAGATTTTAACCCTCATTGTTCCCCTTGTTTCCTATGGTGTGGCCCATTTGAGCTCTGGATATATCTCATGCGTTAACATGAGTTAATAAAATAGATGGATTGTGTGGATCAGACACACAACATCGTGGGCCTAAATATTTAATCGAACAAAATTTTTGTTTGATTACAAGAAGGATAATTAATAAGGTAATTTCCTTGTCTATCAGGTAAAAATTAGTCATTGCTTATTGACACTTAGGGGTGTACATCGAGTTGAACCGAGTTGAGCTGGCCTCAGCTCAACTCGCCTCATCCACTAGCTGACCTCAACTCAAACTTGGCTCGGCTCGGTCCTCGAACCTGACTGGCCAACTCGGCTCGGTTTGATCAGTAGCTTGGGCCAGTTCGAATTGAGTTCGCCTGTGCAACATTTTCACAAACACCTAGACTGCACCTTCAAAATCTCACTATATTTAAGACAGCAACAATAGTTTTACAGGTATTTTATCAAACACCTTCTAAGCAACATGAAAATCAAGAAAAAAAAAAGTATTAGTATCATATACATACCTTCCTTGCCACCAAGCCACACTTCGTTAAGTCATTTAATCAAACACTTGGTGAGCAACATCAATATCAAAGTAATCAAGTCACCGAACTGGTTCGATCGGAGGTGAGTCGATCTGGTGCCAGCTCGAACTCATTTTTGAGCTCAAAAAATCAGCTTGACTTGGCTCAAACTTAACTTTGAACCGAGCTTTTTCGAGTCGAGTCGAGTCAAGCGAGCCAACCGTAGCTAGCTCGGCTCTTGTACATCCCAGACACTCCATTTGCATTAATTTATGAGCCCCAAGTGATTTTAGATGTTTTAGGCGGAAATTAATATGGTTCGGGATAGTGTGGTATACCTAAGTTTAGGACACGGTTATTTTTGGGAACATGCTGCCAACTGTAGGTAACTCAACCAATGCACGGTTCAGATGTCTGACACACGATATGGAAGGGTCTCCCATATAAAAACTTGATCCATCCCATCCATCAGGTACATCACCGCTTGTCTAACCTTTATCCCAAAAATGTGGCTGATTCCACATTCAGGGTGGCTACTCCATAAAATTGTACCTGGAACCTAAAAGTTCGCATGGTATGGCCCACCTGAGTTTTGGAATGCTGTGATTTTGTTTTTTGGGGGAAATTCTGTGGTACGGACGTTAGATGAATGGATTAGATGGCACATAAAGACCACGGTGGGCCAACAGAGAAACTAAATGTGGGTGTTTCATCGCAACTGTTTCCTATTGTGTGGCCCATCTAACTGATGGATCACTATGATTTCTGAGTTTCATGTTGAAAAACATGCAGAGTAGATGATGGACGGGGTAGATCTTCTAAAATCCATCCACGTGGCTCTCGGTTAGAGAAAGTAACCTAGCACGAGGTACGATAGCGCGGTTCACATTAATAACTTCTAAGAGTGCTGATCGTAATAGATGTCCATCCAACGGTTAGAACTTTCTAATTATGGCATGACGTGTGTTGTAATAGGTGGGCCCCAGGGCGAGCAAAGATAGGGAGAGGTTCCCGCCAAACAACATCATTCTGATGTTGGCAGGCGCCGGCCTGCTTTGGATGGGTTGGTCTGGATTCAACGGTGGAGATCCTTACGTCGCTAGCATCGATGCATCTCTGGCCGTCCTTAACACACACGTGTGCGCGGCAACCAGCCTGCTGGTTTGGCTCCTTCTCGACATCCTCTTCTTCGGAAAGCCTTCCGTCATTGGCGCCGTACAGGGCATGATAACGGGCTTGGTATGCATTACCCCCGCCGCCGGTAATTTACCATAATACCCTCCTACACGTGCATGACAATAAAAGTTGGTTATCTAGCATTCCATCTACTTGCATGTACCGCACATGCATGGATCGAGACCGTCCATTGGACGGACCGGATAAGGATGGCCCATATCCGAAAAATCAGGCCCATTCCAGGTGGACGAACTTTTACAGGCGCGGCTTCGGTGAATCACCAAGATATATATGCCTTACATCTACTCCGTTCATTTGCTTTGAAAGATCGTTTTAGGTCATGTTGCCAAAAACGAAGAATATTCAAATCTGAGGTGGACCACACCACATGAAACAGTGTTTATGAATATCCACCATTAAAAATTTCTTGGGGAACCGGATTGTCTATTTTCATCCAACCGGTTGATAAGGTCACAAAGACCTTGATGATGGTACCACACAAATATCTAACTTGATCCAAAACTTTTGTCCCCTACAAAAAGTTTCTAATGGTTAATTACCATTTTTTCCCTGTGTGGTTCACTTTAGATTTGAATCTGCTTAATTTTTAGAATCATACTCTAAAATGATCTTTCAAAACTAATGAACAGCGTGGATGTAAGACACATACGCCACGGTGGGCCCAGAGTCAGCTATCCACCCAGCTGATCCGGGATCCGCATAAAGGAAATGATTCCCTACAAACAGCAGCTAGAATCATTCTACGGTTGTGATTTTTAGGAATCGGATCATCTATTGTATGATCCAAAGGATGAACGGCCGAGATCTCATCCAAATGTGCCACATGTATACATACGAACCGCTGGATAACTAACTTACACATAAGCGTTTGGCACCGGATGCTTTCCAAATCGGAAACGGATTGGCTAGTGACTCCGCCACTGGCTAATGCCCAGTGGTCGTTGCTATGTGGGCCTCACGATTATGTATGTGTTTCATCCATGCCATCCATCCATTTTTTTCAGACCATTTAATGATTGTGACAAAAAATAGATAGACCCAAATCTCAAGTGGACCACACAGTGTTGAATAAACGCCCACCATTAAAAACTTATCAGGCCACAAAAGTTTTGGATGAAGCTGATATTTGTTTCTTCCCTTAATCGAGGTCTGAATGACCTAATCAATAGGTTAGATGTCAAATAGACATTACAGTGGGTTTAGGAGGTTTTTAATGGTATACATTCAATCACTACTGTTTCCCATGGTGTGGTCCACCTGAAATTTAAATCTGCCTCAATTATGAGATTAATTACTAAATTAATATTTAGAAATGGATGTAAGGCGTGGATAAAACATATACATTATAGTGGGGCCCACACAGCACCGACCACTAGCCACCTGGCTGGTGGCAGCGTGATTAGCCAAACCGCGTCCTTCTAAAGCCATTTGGTCAACGTCGTGACGAGGTGGCGTCGCCCACACCACCCCAGCGGTGGCACTGTGTGGGACCCAGCGTGATATATTTGCCTTATATCTACTCTGATAGGCCGTTGTGCCGGTTCATTTTAGGATATGAAGCTAAAAAATAAAATAAAAATAAATCTGAAGGTGAGTGGATCACCTCACAAGGAAACAGTTGTTATTGAATGCCCATCATTAAAAAATTCCTTAGTACCAAAAAAGTTTTGGATTAAGTTGATATTTGTATTTTCCTTTTATATAACTCCACGCGATGTTATCAACATGTTGGATGACAAATAAACATTAAGATGGGCCTTACGAAGGTTTGAACGGTGCGCGCCCACTATTTCCTGTAACGTGGTCCGCTTAAGTTTTGGATCTGCTTCATTGAAGAGTTCTTACCTTAAAATAAACCGGCAGGATGAATAGACAGCATGGATATAAAACACACATTATAATGGGCCCCACAGTGCCCAATACATCACCACACCACATCAGGTTGTTGTGGGCAACCATCTAAGTGTATTCTGCGTCTTAACCCGATCTACCACGAAAGACCTTTGATCTGCTATAATCAACTGGGAGTGGATTATCTGAGGCCCTTGAGGAGTGGCCTGCTTTGAACCGTTTCGCTTTCAAACATATGCTTTGTCTAGCCCATCTTTGACAGCATCATGTGGCCTAATCATATCTCAACATCTTAAAGCTTTATCATGTTACTAACCTAAACTGTTTCCCAAGTAGAAAGATATGAATTGGCTGCTATAGCATGATGATAGAATTTAATTGGATAATAAGCTACTGTTGGAAATAAAACCATTCAAACACATAACTAACTAATCACCTTTTAATTATACTTTATATATGCCTTATATTTGAATGCAGCTTGCCATCCAATCAAATCCACATTATGCATACGCCAAGCTCGAATACAACCACAAGCAATACCCAATTTAAATCCTAAGCTGAGTATCACCTCTAAAAGCTTGTATGAGCACCACTCACATAACCAAAAATGCTTCCATGTCCAAAAACAAAACCATTAAAAAGTCATGTTCAAGTGATTGGTTGTCCACAATAGCAGGGGACCCACTGAGACTGATTTCTCATACCAACTTCCATTGCTGATGTGAAAACAGGAGTGGTTCAAAGTTGGGCTGCAATCATCATGGGGATACTCTCAGGAAGCATTCCATGGTACACAATGATGGTAGTACACAAGAAGGTGGGACTACTAAAGAAAGTGGACGACACAATGGCCGTCTTCCACACGCATGCCGTTGCCGGTAGTCTCGGTGGAATCCTCACAGGCCTCTTCGCTGAGCCCAAGCTCAACCGCCTCTTCTTCGGCTCCGACGATAAATACATAGGACTATTTTATGGGTTTCACATGGGCCGCCCCATTGCCGGCATCCGTCAAATAGCCATTCAGTTGGGGGGAATTCTCTTTATAATCTGTCTCAATATCTTTACTACTAGCGTGATATGCTTGCTCATAAAGCTTGTGGTGCCGCTTCGACTGTCCGAAGAGGACATGCTAGCTGGGGATGATGCCATCCATGGTGAGGAGGCATATGCATTGTGGGGCGATGGGGAGAAGTTGGAATCAAAGCACATTTCAGTCTACGACGCCGATGACTTTGCAACGATGGCGCCGAAAACCGGGGGCGGTGAGGTCCAGATGACATGAACTGTGTTAGTTCTAGTAGGGTTTTAGTAACTCTTTCGTTTTTCTTGAATTTTGAATTTTGATTATGGTTATAAGTTTTGATGCATTGAACCAAATGTTATTTTTTAACAAGTTATATGAACTGGAACTAAAATATTCTCAATTTTCTTTCTTGTAATGGATGTTATGGATGCGTTGAGGCCGTGCTAAATGGTTAGCTGACTCAGACCGACTCAATGTGGTCTTGAGTCGAGTGGGGACTCACCCAAATTGGGAGTGAATTTGTATGGGTGACTTGTGGTGTCGATCCCATAGTTCTAAAGCTCGCCAACTTGATTCAAAACTCAGCTGAGTCAACTCAACTCGACGAGACAAGATTCTTCGAGTCTGCTTGACAGCTCGGCCAACTTGAAACGAGCCAGCCGCCTGATCAGCCAGTCGACTTGATTCAAAACTGCAGTTTTTTTTTTTTTTTTCTAGTTATATTCTAATGGTTATTTCTACCACTCTAATTGTAATTCTGTAATTCATGAATTTTAATTATGTAAATTTTGTTTGGTGCTAGTCATATAGGCTTAGAAGAATACATACATGTTGGAGTGTATCCAGCAGTGACATAGCCATAGTAATATTCTTGCTGCATATTCCATGTAGGTACCTAAATTTACTAACTAGGTAACACGCGGTATGCAAACATGAGTATCATGTTTATATAGTGGGATCAACCTGATTTTTGGGGCATCTCATTTTTATTTTAGGATTATCTTGCTGCATGGGTTGAATGTTATACAAATATACCATGGTAGGCCTCACGCACAACTAGCTGGACGCGTGTGCCCGTGCACTCAAATGCAACTAGTTGTACGTCCTGCTAGTTAGGATGTGGGACTCAATCGTGGTGTTTTTATGCCATCCCACTCGTCTAGTAGTAAGACACTCCTACCATGAAAAGGAGATGACCCAAAAATTAGGTTGATCCAACCATCAGGTGGGCAAACACCATAGAAAACAATGAACCACCAAAAAACCTTCTGCATTTATATGGGTCTTATCTAATGGTTGGATCGATCTGATTTTTGGGGTATCCCATTTTCATTGCAGGTATCATGATGTGTAGGTTGGATGGCATACAAACACCATGATTTAGTTCAACACGTGCACCAACATAAAACCTTCAAATGTGTGAGAGAGAGGAGGTCATTGGTTGGACCACAAGTTATAGTCCACTCAGCTGGTGGGCCATAGCAAAGTAGAAACCCTCAGGCCCTTGGTTTGCCTTTCACTTTACTATGACTCGCTAGATTTTTGAATTGGACAAAAAATATAGCCTTGAGGGTTTCATGAGGTGATTTATCTAATGGACTATCCAAATTTTGTGCCCTCTTCATGTGTCAAAAGTTTTTATAAAGTTTCCAGGAGAATTAGTTCTTAAGAGAGCATTTCTCCATGTATACATACATGTACACACATATATATAAGTATAGAACAAAAAAACCTTCGAGAAAGATTGAAAAATCTCTAGTCAATTGGACAATATAACAGTAAAGTGGTAACAAAGTTCAAACAAAAGGTAAAACTTCTTCATTGCCTCAATATTGCTCATCCCAATTATTTCAAAATTATCTAAACTGACACTTTTATAAAAGGATAGGGAGGTGTCCTTCTCTAAAGGAAAGCATTAGAAAACCAAAAAAACAAAAAAAAAAAAAAATTGATTTCATTCCAAGAACATGAAACTATTCACACACAAAAAAATTATTCAGGCATCAAAAAAGAAATTTTATCTTGCACTCTCAAATTTCAAAGCGTACTCAAACTTTAAAGTGTATTTTTAAATAAGAAATTTCTCTTGAAAATAAATCGTAAATCGGCCAAAAAAGCCATTGAAAAGCATGTTAAAAATTTAGCATCTAAACAGTTCTTTGGCATACTAGCAATTTTTTACTTTTTTTTAGACACGCACTCACACCCCACACACATGCCATTGTGGATGTCACCACAATGGGTACTCGAACCCATGACCTCTTGTTGAAACTCTTGTAAGTCTACCACGGAGGCATGAGCAAGGACTTATGTTAATAATTTTTTACTTCGATATGGAATACATAAGTCTACCACGGGGGATGGTACTATGAGGTCGACCTCACCAGAACTTTCCATGGGGTTGAGCTGTGTGGGCCCCACCGTGATGTGTGTCAAACATCTATCCCATCAGTCAGACGTAGCATTCTATGGTGGGCCACAGGCTTAAAAATTAAGTCAATCCATGACTTGGGTGGGCCACACCACATACAACAGTTGAGAGGGGTTATCCTCCCATTAAAACATTCGTAATCATTTATTGAGCCCACCAATATGTGGTTTACAAATCCAGCCCATCCATTATGTGTCTCCCACTTGGATGAGAGGTCAGACTAAGTTTCAGCTGCATCCAAAACTCAAGTGGGCCCCACCAAGTGATTTTATATGTTTTCGCATGTCTTCACATGGTTTTAGATGGTATGGCCCACCTGAATTCCATATAGGGCTGATTTTTGGGATATCCCATAACCTAAAGGGAACCCATCAAATGCATGGTGTTGATGTTCAACACACATCACAGTGGGGCCCACACAACTCGACTTCATGGGAAGTTCCCATGAGGTCAACCTTATAGTATCATATATATATATATATATATATATATTTGTGTGTTTGTGTACAATAGGCGAACAAATCAACACCCACATGCACGCATGCCTACATCATCCATATGTGTACATACATGTACAAACAACTGAACAAGATCAATACAAAACTTCTTTCATTGTTATTTTTGGACATTATGAATGGAATATGATACCTTTGGAATACACACACACATCTTGCTATTTTAAAAAAACAATCAATGCGCATTGGAAACACTTTTTTTAACACACACTCACACCCCACACGCACCCATGCACTCACACCACAATGGGATTTCACCAGAATGGGTACTTAAACCCATGATTTCGTGTTAAAACTCTGATGTAGAGCGGGTTGCAGATAGTTTCATGGCCAAGATGGATCAGAAAAGGCCCGATCGGAAGTGAAAGTGATCTGGACCGTCAGGACCTTAAAACAGACCTATCTCGCAAACTGGAATGAGTTATCCGACGTGCCATATATGATTTTGGGGTAGAACGAGCTAATTTGGCCACTCAACCCAGCTATGTCAAGTTACACACGCCGAATTTGCGAAATACCATCAGATCAACGGTTGAATTCCTGTTTTAATTTCATTTTTACTATTTATAATAAGTTTTAGTTTGAGTATAACTCTTCATCCGTTAGGTTTTAGGAGTTGCACTCAACATGAAAAGTGCTTAGAATAATTAGGAGAATCACACGGTTGAGCCAACTAGGACACTTACTATTTTTGGCCAAAAACCATGCGCACTAGTAGGAATCACGACCATTTATAAATAGTAAGTTTATTATTTATAGTAAGTCACAATTTCTAGGAGTTTTAGTTGTAGTTTAATTCTGAAACTTCTTCCAAGGCTTAGTATCCCTATTTAAAGGGTTTTAATCTTGTTTATTTACATCTATCAATCAATTTAAGAAATTTCTAGAATTTATTTCTATTTTTCTTATTTTTCCTCGTGAATTTGGGAAGTCTTTGTGAGGAGTCCAGAGAAGCTTCGTGGATGCAGAGTAGTTATCCCCATTAGGAAGATGGTGTTCGACCTTATCACGTTCATCCTTGCGTCAATTGGTATTAGAGCGATGGCAAACAAGGAAGATATGAACGAAAATCATGTGGACGGTGATTCATGGATTTGTTATCTTTAGGAAAGAATGGAAGCGTTTCACCGGAAAAGTCAGTTGACCATGTAAAGGTTGTAGGCAACCCTCAACCGTCTTGCGGATGCATTAATTTCACTTCGAGCCCAAGGCGATGCTCAATCATATGTGGTTGTTATACGACATAACCTTGGTTTTCGTAGAGCACTACCAGTGATAAATCATAGGGCCACATCAGATGATTTGAGCTCTAGTGATGAAGACCTTGATGAAGGCTTTGCCCAACGAATAATCTATGGAGGCGAGCGTTTAAATTATGCTAAAAGATATTATCGAGGTAAGGCCGAACTTCCTAGTTTTAACGGCTTATTACGTGTACAAGATTTTCTCGATTGGCTTGCCAAAATAGAACGATATTTTGATTACATGGACGTTTCAGAACATAAAAATGTGAAATTAGTAGCATTTAAATTAAAATCCGATGCTTCAGCATGGTGGAAGCAATTACAACTCTCACCGGCTTGACAGAACAAGGTGCCCATCTCATCATGGCCACAGATATGACACCTTTTTCAATCACGATTCTTCCCTAGTGATTACGAGCAAATATTGTTCCAGCAATACCAAAACTGTCGATAAGGGAATCGAACTGTGATGAGCGTCGAATATTGCATATCTGACCCCAATTATTGCCAGATTTTACATATATGATAATGCTTAATGGAGTATTTTAATTGTATTTTTGTTGTAGGATGAAATCAGGAGCGTTGATTGAAAAAGAATATTAAAAGGGTGAATTTGACGCTCTGAAGTAACCAAAGAAAGGGACGGACTCTAGAAGACTAAGATCAATGACATTACACGCCAGGGATCCGAGGAAATCAAGCCGTTCACGTTAAAGAGACCCGAAATTGGTCCAGAATACAAGATCACAGGGTTTCCACCATCCATTCGGCTTGAAACTTCATACATGGGATGAGGGCCATAAATTAACCGTACATATTAAATTTCAGGCATTGGATCACTGAGAAAGTAGCTAAACGGATAGATCAGCCCCTTTATTCCTTAAGTGGGGTCCACATGGTCTCTGGAATTGCCTCAAATTTGGTCTCAATTCATTATATACCAAGACAAAATAGATGGTCGGATTAGATTTCTCAAGAACATTGCAGTGGACCCTACCTAGGGTGGCATGTGTACAATGCACATGAGCACTCGCCGTGCACCAACAAATCCAAAAGTCGGTCAGCATGCGCTGACCGACTCTCCTTTCCAAATTTAAAAAAAAATGGCATTTGTTGTTTCCATTGTCCGCAAACCGATCCGCGGTCCTCAGTTGTGGGCCCCACCTATTGTCCATATAGACAATCTGGACTGTACCTTAGATTTATACGGCCCAGTTTACTAAGCCCTAGGTGACGGAATTCGAAGAGATCAAGAGAACGGGATCCTAGCCGTTCAAACGTCGGACGGACGGCAGCAAGAGAAGTCAGGTGGACCTCATCAACAGAAGACAAAAACTACATATTCCCAACTGAAATTTCATCCTTCATCCAATGGACGGAATGGATTTTTCAAAATAATGAAGGGATGGGCCCCACCAGCGTCACAGCGGAAGAGATCCACGATCTCTGTTTCAGCGTCTGGAAATCGGCTGACTGTGGAGCGGTTGCACGATCAGACCGTTGATCAGATGGCTGATCCAAGCCGTCCATCATGTAGCTCATGTAAAAAGGTCACAGGAGACGTTGATTTAACAGACAACATGCAAGGAACATGGGACGTGGGAGGCTCCGATTTTCAATGCGTAATGGGTATAGACGCACCGACTTCTATTTCCAACCGACCTGCTAGTGCGTAAATCGACTGAGGCTACTATAAAACAGAGGGGGCCGGTGGACGTGGAGTAGAGATCGAGAGCCAAGGGAAGAAAGAAAAGAAAAGAAAGAGAGGAAGAAAGATGTTTTTATTTTATCAATCTTATTTTTCTGTCTTCCTAATTGATCTATGGATTGCTAATCTTTTAGCTAGGGCTGAGATGAAGCCCCTAAATTGAATAACTCTTGTATGTGTTGATTTTATCTTAATCTGATTGATTTGTTTCTTTCTCTTATGTGCTTTCATGAGATTTTCGTACTTCTCCATTCTATGAGCTCGACCAAAGTCTAGATATGGATGTTGTTTGGAATATCATTCTAGGTGCTTGTGTCTGACCATGAACAGGTTCCTTGTAGAGAAAGAAACAGGAATCTACATCTCTCCATGCCTGACCATGGATGGAAAGATGTGATCCATATGCTTTAAGGAATTATGCATTCTATGTGCCCGACCAAGGACATAGAGTGCGTTTTATTTATTTTGATATCAACCTGAATTAGGGTGAATCAACAGGTAAAACAAGGATTGGGATAATTAGGGGTGGATTCGAAAGTCCTAGTCTTCTCTTTGATTGGATTTTACTCATTGCTCTTGGTTATTCTCCATAGATTTGTGTTAGTTTACTTAATAGTTCACTACACTATTTGTTGGATTAGTTAAGAAGAGTCGTAAATTTCAAATTGTGACAACCAGTCCTCGTGGGAACGATCTCGTTATATATACCGTATCTACATCTGATTCGTATACTTGCGAGTTAAAATCATTTAAATCAGATTGGTTTAAATAAAACATCAAACTATCACAGATTACCCCAAAGAATTACATCGGTTGGCAACGCAGAATGACCTGTCAGAAACCGAATCGCGGAAGGTAGCACGATTTATAAGTGGATTACGATCAACATTTCAAGACCGAGTTCAGATGCACTCATTAGGGACCGTAGATGAAGTATTTCGGTTGGCAAGTTGGGCAGAAACGTAGCTTGCAACAGTCCCTACTCGGCCTTACCCTTCAAGTCGGCCTCCCATGATGGGTCCCACATAGGATTCAGTGCTGACACGAGGGGAACAACCCATCTAGGCCTCAACATGTAGCTACCAAAACAGCGGGCCCGAGTAGGATTTTGAATTCTTACGTTCGGCTTAGACCAAACAATTATTACCACTTTGACCAATTGATCCACTTATCAAACACCTACCCTTAACGCCCCACAACCCACTTGACTATTAACGAAGGGAGGGCTAAAGGTGATGCTGCAAAAGAAGACCCTGGCTGTGATAAAAATGAACAAACCACTAAGGAAGGAGTTGGTGGTTAAGATTGGACGGCCGAGGATCTTGGTGAATCTCTGGTCGTGAGGCGATTACTGTACACCCCACGGAAGGAGTTAAATCTACAAAGACAATATATTCCGTACATGGTGCACCGTCAACAGCAAGGTTTGTGATGTAATCATAGACAGTGGTAGTAGTAAGAACATCATCTTGAAGGCACTACAAAAAATACTAGTATTAGGGGCATTTTTATCACAGGCGACCACAACAAATCGCCACTGTAGATGGAAATCAGGGGCGTTTTTAAGTGGCCGCTCATGTACAATGAATCCACCGCCACTCCTTTCAAATAAAAAAAAACCTAAAATCTATTTTTACCCCCAAATTGCGCACCTCTCCAAATCGCACTTCTTCTCTCTCACGTGCGCGCCCTCTTCTCTCCCAAAACCCTTCTCCCCTCTTCTCTCCTCCCGTCAATAGGCGGCCGAAACTCTCTCTCTCTCTCTCTCTCTCTCTCTCTCTCTCTCTCCAACATCTCTCGATCTCCATTTTCCACTCCGGCCTCTCTTGATCTCTCGGTCTTTGCCCTCCTTCTCGTTGAAAAATGCCAAAGTCCGAGAAGGTCCACAAGAGGAAGTACGCTGATCTCTCGGACATGCCCTCCTTGCCATAACATGCCTCTCTCTGGATCACCTAATCCATGGAAGGGTGTACGAAAGATTTCTAGAAGCCATATCTGTTGCTGCTCAACCATTGGAGTTGTGAACAAAGTACTGGTACATTGCCCTATTTTTTTTCCACCATTTGATCCGTATCTATGCTTTGGAATGTATGAATATGATTTCAAAGGAGTTTTCCTAGTATGTTCTCTCTATATGCACTGTGAACCGCTGTTTCCACTAATGAGATCGAACGGTCTCCATTTCCTTTGGTGTTAGAGAATGCATTCTTTCAGTAACTGCATGTCGTTTAACAGTGTATCCTTCTCTTCTTTGTAACAATAAATCTAAACAAGACATTTCACTAATAATATTATTCATATACTCTCTTCTACTCCTTAATTAGGTAATGCCTTTTTCTTTTCTTTCTTTCTTTCTTTCTTAAGTGGTGCTATCATCTTGTGGGTTTTTTCTTTCTTTCTTGTCTTTATTCAATGGAGTTATGCCTCTGTGTTGGATTTTTGACCAAGGGTTAAAGTATCATCTGAAGTATGTATGTATTGCCTGAGATGGACATGTTTCATCCATGAATGGCCTGGTTCTGGGGTCACGGCCTTAATTTTTAGACTCATGCACTATCAATTTGTTTCTCTTTTCTTTGTTTTTTTAATCAATTCTCTGAGATATTCTACTTCATGTTTCTCTGATGGATTTTGCAGGATTTTAGTTTGTTGTGTGTTCTTCATTGTTCTATGATAGACTAACCATTTGTTCTCGTCAATTGTTACTTTATCATATAGGCCTTGGATGTTATTCTATCACAAGGTCATAACCAGATAGTGGCTTTACTGAAGTACGTACAATATAATTTTCTACCTCTAATCCAATAATGCTTTATCAAACTCATCAGGATTCTAAGGTACCTCTAACTACCTCTGTTTAGACATTTATCATAGAAGTAGCTCATGATCTCAACTTACCTAATGTCTATTTAGGCGTTTGTCTAAGGATGGAAAGCACTAAAGAACTTAAAGCTTAGTTCCCATTTTGGCCCAAAGCCTATATTCTGAGAGTAGCTCGCGAACTTAAATGTATTGGTCAAATGGGGAGCTCTTACTTCTTGAGGAGAACATAAATATGTATTAGTCAGGTCCTGGCCATGTTGGAAAACTGGCTGATTACAACGTACAGGACACAACAACTTTGCTCAGAGTTGTTGATTGCAACAGATATTCAACCAGGGCCTTGTTTCATCTAACAAAGGGGGTCTTTTAGAGGCTACATCTAGAATTTTCTTTTCGTAGCTCAGTTTTTTGGTGAATCTATGTTGAGTGCCTCTATTGGTTTCTTTATTCCTCAGGGAAAGCAAGATTCATGGAGTCCGTATGGACAAGGGTTGAAAGACGTGAATTCAAACCTGGATTCGATCTCAGAGTATTTATGCTCAATGATTGGTTTTTGTAGTAGGCGTTGATTTTACGTCAATTTTATTCAATATTCTCATGAGAAGCATTTTATTTCTACAGATCTCTCGATTGTTTCTACAAACACTCTTCAACTTTCACAACCAAGGAGGTGATTCACATTCTTCGTTATTAGTGTAAGTTATTTGTTATGAATGTCTTTACTACTTTGGATGTGGCATGGCTAGAGATTGTCTATTTATCCATTTTGTTAGCAATCCTTTTTTGTTGGGAATTAGTTTGGACAGAGTTACAATGGACTGGCCATTGCAAGTTTTAGTTGTGCATGGCACTTTAATAGTTCCAGTCCCTGCATGCTAGAAGTAGATCAGGCCATCAAATCAAGTGGTTCTATGAGGTTCGTCTTTCTCCCAAACATGATACATGCTGTAGGGAACTGGACCAATGCACAAGGTGGGCTTCACCATGACGATCACCTGGAAATAAAATCAAGCTAGTCCACTCTTTGAATAGGCCCCACAACCAAAATCAACGAACAACACTACAACAAAAGGTAGCATTGCCAACGCATTTTTGTCGGTGGCCAACATTTACCACTGATGCTATAAGAATCGGGTTTTGAGCGAGGAACTTCTTTTTACCTTTATGGTAAAATGAGTTTCTTTTGTATCTTTATTGGTGCTTTTATTAGTAAGGTTTTATTTTATTTTATTAATTTTTTGGTTGATTTAGGTAAAGGCTTGGATTACCAAAGCTTCAAAGAGTATATCATCATTTTAGAAGGTCTGTGAAAAGAACTTAGGTGAGCCCTTTTACCTTTTAGCATTGTTTTAACAACAGTTTGTTTCTGGACTCAAATCATTGTTTTTGGTTAGGTTACAATGCAAGTGATTCTGATTCGGATGAGTCAAAAGGCAATTTGAAATAAAGATCAATAAGATATGTTTTATTTAAACGGAAGAGTCTAGGTGAGTTAAATTTCTTTCAGATCTATCATGGTGTTGAAATTGATTGACAAATCATGTTTACAAATTTTCAAATTTTTTATGTTTTAGTTTATGCAAACTCATGGTACAAGGAAGCCATCCCTCGAGTTCTTTGTTCTATCATTTTAATGCAATAATGTCATTTCTTGAGCTCTTTGTTCATTTCATTATTTTAGAACAAAAAGAAGGAATAAGGAGAGGAGTTATGTAATATACTCCTCTCAAATCCTTTATTTATAATGATAATCAGTTACAAGAGAAATTGTATTCAATGCTTGTTATAAGAAATCGTACAGTGCATTTGAGCTAATAACATGACACTCCTTGTGGATGGGCCCCATGGGGGTCCATAAAATGTTTTAGTCATGTAAATGGATCCAAGCTAGTAAGAGGGTCATTAGATTTTTTTTTAGATGTATGGATACAAAACTAAAAAAGTATCACTTTTTTTTTTCTTTTTCCATTTCTTCATTAAAACTAATATTCTCAGGATTCTTCACTTTTATGTAAGAGATTTGGTCATCATCACCAAAATACAAGTTTCATAACATGGATGCTTCACACCTGAAAAATCATCCATTAAGAAAAAAAATCAGTTTGTTTGACTATCAGGTAGGCCACATGTACAAAAAAAAAAAAAAAAAGGATGGTGTACACTACAACAAAATCGGGCATTGCCGGTGCTTGGGGCTAACCTTCTTGGAAAGGTTATATTTCTGCATCCTGCTACTCTACATCCTCACATTTACAGCAATGGCCACATCTTTTTAGTAGGGATTTTATAACTATAAGTGGTCACCTCCGAACAATAACTTGGCTATGCTTAGGATATTGCTACTTTCAATTCATAAACTCTAGTATGCAATTTGAGTATGGTGTTGTGAAAGACGAAAACAACTCCACAAGGAGTTGAAGGGTTCTTGATCAGTCTGGATATGATTTTGCATTTGTCTATTCTATTTGGTAAGTCCTTGGCAGTTCTACGAATGCACAAGTTTTTGGCAGTTCTATACTTGGGCTAGTGGTGAGGAAGTAACTTTCATATTGGATTCTTCAAAAAGGAAAAAAAAAAAAAAAAAGAAAAAAAAAACTCCGACTGTAATTACATTTCTTTTAGGCAATCTTGAAAATAACGTAGTTGCCATTTAGAGTCCAGACCCTCAATATCAAACAACCAAAATAATTACACAAGAAGAAAATGTCTGGATTATTCTTTCTATGAACCTAACAACAAATTTTTCTCAGTCAGTGTTAGCTTGAAAACATTTCCATTGTTGGAGTGTACATCCAAAAAGCATCTTGTAAGACCTAACCCGAGTTCCTGCATGTGCATGTGTGTGTGTGAGTAGGCATTTCATTTCTTGTGGTCTCACGGTCCTACCGGTCAAATCCTGGCAACCCGCGACCCTTGGATAGCATTTCCGGTCATCCTTGAGTCCGGTCACATTGACCCAACTCGGATCAACTCGAGACCTATGCTATCTTGTTCGCATCGTCGTTCCGGTTCCAACAACGCGTATTGTGCGTCCATCCGATATGTGGATCAAAAGTTATGAACATTACATAGTATGGACCCTTAATCATGTGGCCCACTTTTGTGCAATGCATGCGGACCAACTTCTTGGCACAAGTCCCTATGCACACTACACACACACACACACAACTCTATGGAAAACACTACCCACTCAACATACACTACACAAGACTAGTCTAAAGCCTACAACATTGTAAACTCCTCCCTATACAATCATGATCTCTCTTACAAACTCATGATGATTCCTCTCTCTCTCTTTATCTTTCTCATTTCCCTCCATTTTCCTCAATTTCCTAGCAACTCCTCCCTCTCCAACATTCCAAATTCTCCAGCCCTCTAACCCCCAACATACTTCCAATCCCACTATTAGAAATAGATCTCCACTATTAAAATCTCTTCCTTGCCCCAAGAGCTTCATGGTGTAGAAGTTTGGGAGTTTGATTGCAAGTGGATGACTATTATTCTTGCTGATTTATTTTCTACTTTTAATCTTCATATTTCTTCTTGTGTGGATCATATGGGACCCACCAATCCATGGTGGGGATCTCATTTGACCCCATGGATGTGGCCCTTGGGCCCATTCTACATGCATGTCATGATATATGATGGGGCCATTCTCCATGGACCCCATCATGATTTATTTCATGATCATCTCCTTCTCAAGGTCATCTAGACCTTAAAGATGATGTTGGGATGACATCTCAACCATCTATTGTAGATATAAACTATGCATGTGATAGTTTTATGGTTGCATGTGTAATCAAGGTAGTTGTATGGGTGTGATTGAATCTTGGGAGGGCCCATTAGTGGAGGGGCCCTACCCCCATGGTCAATCCTTTATTTTTCTGATGTTAGTATTTTGATCATGCACGTGTGGCCCACCTTGTGGACCAACCAAAAATTTAGACCATCCATGGAGGTTGAACGTCCTTGGTGGTCCATCCTTAGACATGTGGCCCTAAATCCACCTAAATGGGGCACATGCAAGGGGTTTTTGATGATGGGGAAGGTTGGATATTTGTGGGGCCCACTGGGGTGGTCCACAACATAATTTTTGGGGGTTAAATCCATTCTTAAATGATGTTTATATTCAATTTCTTTCAAATACATGTTTTGTCCAAATCTGTCTGAATAGATTTTGGGGCAACTTGAGGCTAGGATTTGGGGCTTTTGGAAGGGAATTATATACCAAGTGAAATATGATTTTTGAACATGGGTATCCCACCTATAAGCATGCCAAATTTCATCCCTAATTGACCTCATTTGTGTCCCCAAAAGGGTGAGCCAATATGGGTACTTGCTGACTTTTCTGCTGTAAATCTAGCAAGGTTGCAATTTAGAAATGTAAAATTATAAAATAGTTTTTGATCAGGTGGACCACTTTGGTGGACCCTACCTTATACTACATATATTAGAGAATGTTTAAATTTAATTTCTCCAATTTTTGGACATCTAGGGCCCACCCCATTGGGTACTCAATCATGGTCTATCCAGAATTCTGCAATTAGCAGAATTTCTGGACAAATTGTATTCCTAAATTTACTTAAAATACTTTTGATCATCCAAAAGCCATGAAATTTTATAGAGTTATGGCCCACCCATATAAGGACCACCTTGTAAACTTTCAAGGCCAACGGACCCCCTGTGCACACTGTGGCAAGGGCTGGACCGGCCCACCAGGCTGGGACACCCAGGTCAAACAGATTTTCTAGATAGTCTGTTTTCTTTAAATTAATTAAAATACTTCTTCTATTCCAAAAATTCTAAAAATTTACAGAGAGGTGGCCCACCAATGATAATACTCATCTACCAAGTTTTGGGGTCAATGGACCCCTGTGCAATTCGTACGTTGGCTGGACCGACCCACCAGGCTGGGATGTCCAGCCATGGTTGTTCGTCCATCCTCCTTGTAGGCCCACCTCGATGTATCGTGTATCCTCACCTTGTGATTTTTGTGCAAATACTTTTTGGGTAAGACCCTTTGTATCATGTATGGGCCACCCTAGAATATTTATTTCATCCAGTAAGCCCATTTGCTGGACCCCAGAAGGCCCAGGAAGTTGGGTGGGCTGAAATTCCAACAAGGCCCAGTTTTCACTATACATTGTTAGGTGGTCTTAAATTGTAATTTTTCACCAAATTAGGGGTGCTATGTGTACACCCTATGCACGAATTTTCCTGAGATATTGGGCCCCCCATTTATGCCTTTAGTCCCTTAAAAGTTTGGGCTTAATAATTGCACTTTTGAGGCCCGCCACAGTTAGAATTTTATTGGGTCCATACTTCTAACTAATTGTTGGACCATATAGCCTTGTATGGGCTGGAACTTTTGATAGGCCCATTGGACCTTTGGGGCCTATATCTAGCTTGCCATTGTGATGGGTTTTATGGGCCAAATACTCAAGTAGTTGGGCCCTTGGTTGCCCATTAAATTAACCCTATATTTGGGCCAAGGTGTGAGGCCCAACTTACTTATTCTAAAACATAAGAAATGCCCATATGATTGGATTAATGGGCTGCCCATTAGGCCCACCACAATGAGTGGACTCATGGCCTTTGTGGTTGGGCCCTAACCTTGCTTGAGGGCCCACCACGTTGCCTATGTATTGGGCTTGATGTATAGCCCATTAGGCCATGAATTGTTTAGGCCTTGGGCCTTGCTTTACATGCGTGTAGTTAGTGGGCTACCTTTTGGGACCCAGTTGAGGTTGGATGTCCTCCTTAGTAACCCTAAGGTAGGCCCATAGGGCCCTTACTGGTGTTTGAAGGCCCACCTTGGACCTTGTTAGGACCACTTTTTTCTTTGGCCTCTATGACTTTCTTAACTTGTGGGCTATCCCAAAATATTGGGCCCCCACTAGAGGACTTTTCCTTAGAGTATATGTCTATGTATCTAGACCTTGTCCCTCCTTGAAAAAGAGGAGTATATTCCATGATATCATCGCCGAGTAGCGCACCTACAACATTATAACTCATATGCATCATCTGTGTGAATTGATTGCATTGTGTGGTGGTCATAGAGGGATGGAGTTTCTCCCCTTGTGCACATCGAGTGCTTGAAGCTAGCGCATGACTTGTATACGTGACTCATGCATTGGCATCGCATTTCATGATAATACTGCCCTTGCTTCATCAGGGCCTTGCCTCCACAGGGACATTCGTGGATGGCCGTATGTGTGGACACCGGAAATGTTACTTGAGCATATCGGGTGCATAGGATGCCCATGGGTGAAATTCTCAAAACTTCCATGGTATCAAGGATCTGCCCCAACGCCGTGACCGAGTAGAAACTACGAGCGCACTAGGGCCTTATACCCTTAGGCCGCAACTCCCACTGTCGTGTAATTGGTTGGGTAGGGGTATAGCCTTACCCGCCTGGTGTGAGGAGGCATTGTTAGGCTGAGTCTGACCAACTCGTAAATGGGTTCACTGCCGTCGAGCCTTATTGGTGATTGACTGTCCACAGGAGGGTAATGAGGTCTCTTATGCTCGTTTGATTGTGCGGGTTTGCAGCGTGGCAATCATCCAGCAGTGTAATTATAACGCCCTAAAAATCGGGGGTCGAGCATAAGCTCCACTCTTGAGTTCCAACACATCACTTATATAACATAGATAATGATGATTAAATGTTGTTCGTGTTAGTGCATTAAACATGAATGGGATTATACCAAAACAACATATCATACTCCAGAAACAGTTAAATTACACAAGCGGAAGACAGTGATAGATATATAAAATATATAAGCTATCGTAAGTCTCCAGAGTGTGAACATGTTACCAGGTTAAATAATTACATGTACAATTCCAAAATATACAAAAGGTGTAATGTCATCTAGTCAACATCCCAGAAATCCCCGTCGACCAGGACACGACTCACATGAACCCGCCTGAAAACTACATGTAGGAGAATGCCTCCTCGTCATCCTCGAAGTCCGGCTCCACCTCGTAGGCATCGCCACCATGTGCAACTAAGACAGAGTCTGGTTGGTGTGTACAACACCGTCCCATAATGTGGGAGTGAGTGATCAACTCAGTGGAATAAAGTAAAGGTTAACATGTTATCAATTCAATCAAGCAGTAATGATAAAGCAATACAATCAAACATCCCTAAGTACTCTGATTAATGCAAGAATGGCATGTAATAATGATGCATGCCCTTGCCTGCACTCCCTCTGCGATCTTCATCTCATGGTCGCGGCATGTCAGTCACTTCCTCAGTGCTCTACCCAACGTTAAACGACACATGCAATACGGTGCATGAGCGTGATTTCCAAGTTCTTATTAGATTTTTTTTCATACAGCAAGATTGGGAAGCTAAGGTACCACCCTTTATATCATTAACCCAAACAATGATACATCTAGGGTCGTCAATCCTAGTTAATCACATACGATAGGCAAGTTCAAGTCACTACTACCAATGCCCTACCAACTGGCAGTCTATTTTCAAAGGCTTGTCACTAACCCGACCGGGGACCACAGCCAGGTTGCACCAGAGTAGGCCTATTTCATACTCAAGGCCACTTCACCAACGCCCTACCAACTAGCAGTTTATTTTCAAAGGCTCGTCACCGACCCGACTGGAGACCACAGCCAGGCTGCGCCAATGGAGGCTTACAGCTCGAATATAGTGTCTCATACCACCGTATTCAGCTCACGAGTCTGGGTTGCTCACTGGTCACTACGGGGTCGCCCCAGTGTAGGCCGACAGCTCGACCACGGTGTCCCATACCACCATGCCCGGCTCATGAGTCTTAGCGGATCGTGGTACCATGGTTAAAACGGGTCCTTACATTGGTAAGGGGTACCTTAGGTTCAAGCAGTATGTCCATACATAGTAAACACACAATAGGCCAATTGGTTTATTAGACAAGTTCAACTGGTACGAGCGTACGCTAAATTAGCCGACAAGGCACCACTGTCGACAATTACCGTATGCCTCGGATTCATCGAATGTGTCCAATGTGGCGAGACTAGTTCAGCCACTTAACCAGGAATTGTTACCGATTGCCTGGACTACGTAGCAGTCCCAATCACACTTTAAACGATAGCATTCACAAGTGAAAATCAATGACAACATGTGACAACCAAATCTAAATATAAATTTCATTTGAGCATTTTAACATACACATGTTACACATGTAACCACACATAGGCCTTTCATTCATAAATCGCAGAGTAGTAAGATAGATCACATAAAGGAAACTGTAACCATAGATAAGGGAATTGAGAATCTCATATCAACACCCTCATTACATACATTTAAACAAGCACTTCCTCATTCAGACATTTTATCAAACACTTAGACTACACATTTCATCATACATGTATTAGATTAGTTACAACATATATCCTGGCAAGCCCTTTTACAAAGGAGTTGCCACATACACAACAAGCGTATATTCATAGTTAATAATCATGGCAAACACAGATCTAAATTTCATATTCATTCAGACATTTTTACAAACATTTAGACTACACACTATAACGTACATAACGTATGTTGGCGATAATAGGAATTAGGACAAATCCTTTCACCGAAGAGTTGTCACACGCATAACGGCCATATATTCACGACGAATAATCATGGCAAGCATGAATCCAAATTTCATACTCATTCGGTCATATCAACAAACACATGGAATACACTATATTCAACATAGTTCATATATATTTGTAAAGTGAAACAGGCATCGCATTTAGCATGTGAAATGGCACCCACATCAGTTATAAATCATTAATCGGCATTGAAAACCTTGAAAACCATAACCTAAACATTTATAATCCACACCTTTTGCCAGTAGACTTGTAACGAACTCAGTTTAAATACTAAGCCCTTGTCTACGGCACAACGACAACCTACAGTATGAAATAGGTTAGCTATTTCATCCCTTACACTATTTGAAACCCTAAAACAGGTTAGGATTAGGTTTTCTTACCCAAGAACGACGTCGAAATCTGTAACGCCCAGAATCTTCAGGACCCGGGTACACGACCCGTTTCCTAAAAACCTGAGTGTTAACCTTAAAGGATGGTTAAATTCAATATATAATATTTTTCTTTTATCAGAGTAAGCAGATGAGCGTAGGATGGACAAATCAACTTGAAGGAAAATTTTATTTACACTTGAAATATATAAGAATTGCCCATAATGACTTATACAAACCAATGTCCCCATTCTTACAATTACAAAATGAAATAATATTATATGTGAAATAAAGTAAATTACAACAATCTTGGGATGTGAAATCTTGTAGGAACCATTAGCAATTACAATCATGCATCCTTTTCAATCATAGCATGCTCCTCATCAACATAAACATGAATGTCACCTAGCCCACCTGTGCTACCTGTACAGTTATATATTTGATGGATGAGTGGCCAACTCAGTATGAATTCCCCTCAAGATTACACACCGCCGCATTAGGTAAGAAATAGTATAAAACATCTAGATAACCAAAACAGAGTAAATGCAGTCTTATTAGATGCATGGATGCATGAATGCAATCATGGACCCTGGTAAAACATCCAGACGGTTTGTGCCCCGGGAAAAACAACCGGACGGGCATTGGGGTTGTCACCCAGGGATAAGACTGGTTATCAGCGCAACACGCAGTGTAATCGCAGGGCAAGATAATCCAAGTCAATATCACAATCAAATGACTGATCATAAGCGCAACACGCAGCGTAATCGCAGGGCAGAGTGATCCAAGTCATCGAAATATGTCATGCATACATGATTAGCTAAGTCATTATTAGTCCATTTACAACTAGCCAATTTAGGTAAGCTCAAAGGTCACTATGGAGAGCACATGGCCGAGCGTAAGTCGACGGCTCGGGCATAGTATCCCATGACCACCATCCCCGGCCCATGAGACTACCACCTTAGGATGTTTAATGGAATTCAATCGACTAATGGTCAATCATATTCAGTATATGGGGCTTACCATCGCATGGTTGCATAGTATAAAACATCGAACCCATATAGGAAAAATATCAAAACAGAACCATGTAGGGCGAGTATCAAAATATGCCACGTAGGGCAAATATCAAAACCATACGATGAAAACCATCCTTAAAAATCATTGGGCACAACAACCCTGGATGGTAGGCCCACATCAATGATCCATCTAGACCATCACCCAATAACCACCGAGTCGAAGATCCATTATGATCACAACTAGTCAAGTTACATCCCAAGTATGGGTGTACATTCATATGTGGGAATTTCCTACTAATGTACCAGTTTAAGTTCAATAAGCAATCCACAAGCATGAATAATTATACAGGATAATCATAAGGCATGTGATACAACAATTCAATTTCCACCAGCTAACATATGTGATTATAAAGAGAGATATCAATTATGAATTTAAATAAAAACTATAACTTAAGCTAATGAGAAGATGGAAAGCTCAAGGGGAAGAATCATCACCTTATATTTTGAATCGTCAACTGATGTTGGTAGGAAGCGCGTTCCCTTAAAATCAAATCCTACCATAAATCAGGAATTTGTATGATTAGATCCAAGCCCTACAAACTACCTAGGGTTTAAGATCATAGCCTCGAGTTTTAACTATTTTATCTTTAGGGTTTTAGCATAGACTTAGGGTTTTCATCCTAGGGTTTAGTTATAGGCTAGGATTAGAGCTCTAGTTGGTGTGCCATTAATTACAATATAACTTATTAATTATAAGAGAATTATTAGCATTAGTGTTAAAATTTATATTAGCTAACGTGACACTAATGATTATTATGGTGAAAATGCATATCATGCTCTAATATCAATGATATTATTTAATAATGATAGAATGAAACACTAATATTTAATAATGATGATTCTTATACGTAGTAACTAATATCAAAATAGGTAATTTACTAACGGCCATTCATTTCCCATACTAACAATCCCAATGTTAATAGAAGTGGCAACAAAGTGTGATTGATCGCAATGTTAATCACAAAATTGCCATCAACATTAAGGATGAAATTGATATTAGCTATCATGATAATAGTAGTCATTGTGATGAGGATAAATAGCGTGATCTATTATCAAAGATAATATTTAAGAATACCAATATCTAACATTTGATGGTTGGGATTTATTTATAATAACTGAAACTAGCATACATAACTTGCTAATAGCTAAACATGATTTATAATTGCAATAACTATAACAATACTAATTATAATAATAAATCACCGATTTACTTTGGGAGAGAAAGTCGACTTACATTGACAACAAGTGGGGTTTGAGGGTCCCATGAATGTGGTTGTTTGGGCCTACATTAGGGTGATCAGGCTCAACAGATTCTTGTCCAAAATGGACCCAATTTGGGGCCCAAATTTACCCCCAACTAAGGATCGAACTGGGTCTCTATTTTGGCCCAGCTGTTGGGTCCACTATAAGCCCAAAAATGGGGCTGGGTTAGGCTATCCTTGGCCCAACAAGTTGATGGCCCAGTTGAGCCTATGGGTCAGCTTTGTACTAATCAGAACTGGGCAGACTGCTGGCCCAGTAGCACCAAAATCTTGGCCCATCTGAGAGGTGTTTCACCTCAGATTTTTAGCCCAGCTGAAGGCCTGGTTCAGCTCACATTGAAAGCCCAGTTGAGGCATGTTTTCCAGCCCGATTAAAGGCCCAGTTAAGGGGCATTTTCAGCTCCCCTCATGGCCTGATGAAGGCCTACATCTCAGCCCAGATCGCAGCCCACTGTGTAGGGCGTGGCCCACTGAGAGGTTTCTCAGGTGCGACAATGACCACAGTAACAGTAGCAACGGCATCGCCACCACTCCGATGAAACAGACTAGTTCACAGTCTGGACGGCCGGTCACGGTGGAGCAGTGCAACAGTAACTGCACCACACTTCTTCCCTCTTACTTTCTTCTTCTCTTCCTCTCTCCCTCTCTCTCTATTCTTTCTCTTTTCTCTTTTCTCCTCCAGGGACGTCCAGCAGTGGAATGGACCCGACCAGATGTTGCCTCGACTCCAGTCAAACTGAGTCAAGGAAGTATCAGCAACACTTTTGAAAGAAAAAGACTGTTGGGGAAGACGATGGCCATCAATGGCGTTTTGTAACTAGCAGCTCCTTCCTTCAATCCAAACCCTAGGGATGGTTCGTTTGGTCCCTTGAAAGCTTGCAAACAAGCTTCATTGAAGCTTCGCAGAGGATAGACTGGTGGCTTCGGCAGCTGAAGATGGCTGCCGCACTCGAGCATGGCCGCAAGGATAGGAGAGGCTACTGTTGCTCGATCCTTCATGCTCTTCTTTATATAAAAACCTAGCTTCCTCCGAACTGTTGGATTGACAATAAATGCTCCAGATTGAATTTGGTAGAAACTATTTTTGCACATGGTTGGTATTGCAAATACCGGTCATGGTTTGGCTTCTCTGTGGGCGGGAATCCTCTCCCACGTGGAGAGCCAGCGGACGGCTGGGATTTTGCCTTAATGAACGACCAAGATTCGAGGCTGAGGGGCGCACTCAGATCATTACAGCTGGCTGAGCAAACGGTTTCCATTTTCGAAAACTAGTGTTTGTTGGCCTGTTTACGCCGAGGATTGTGTGAACACACGTGCGTGCTTCTGTTTGAAACATGTAAGGTTTTGGTCGAGCCTGCTGTAAGAATCTGATGGATGGTTCCGATTGTGAAAGTAGTACCATTTGGTGGGCCGCCATCGATGCAAACGGAGATCATCCGTTCGTTTGAAAAGGGCAGGGAGCGAGAAAGAAAGAGGAGAATTTCCTTCTTTCGAAAATTCTCGGTCAAGCATAGCTTGACCGGATCTTTTAGTCTAGTGCATAGCTAGTGCACACGCACTGTGCACTCTCGGGGTCGGTGGTGGGGTCCGTCGTGATATTTAGAGAGAATCCACGTCGTCCATTCTACTTTGGAGTTCCAACAAAGGGTCTTGACCGTTGATCAGGCTGATCTAAAGTACAGGTGGGTCCCATGGCTCAATTCGGATCGTATTTGTGGGTTTTTCCTTGATTCGATGGTCAGTTTATTTTTAAACTTGCCATCAACGATACAAAGGTCTACAGGACCACTTAACCAGGATTTAATAGCTGGATTATGGATCAGATGTCTAACATGCACGGTTATGATATTAAATACCCTTTTTATAATGTTTTTAACATCATTTATCATTTATCATTATTATTATTATTATTATTTATCTCCTTTATATATATTTTGTCATATATATAGTTTATATTACCACAAATTGTTAATATATATAAATTATATAATTATCAGTAAGCAAAGATTAATAAATATATATATTATTATTTGTATGGTCATATATGTGTTAGGTTCTTAAACTTTATACAAGTCATTAAATTGTTTGAAATATGATATTCATTATAAATTTTTCCATATATTTTATGTATTACAATTTCTATAGTTTGTAATTTACATTAATGATGTTGTAAGTATATGTATATAATATAGATTATAGTTACATATCATTTTAATACGAAACTTTAAATATTTATAAAATATAAAAATAAAATTTCATAGTATATATATTTAGGTTGTGTTATTTTCTTGTATTTATATTAAACTAAATTAAATGGTAACACTCGAGTACTGAAAAGTACGGGGTGTTACAGAATCGCCTGTATAGTGATACAAGAATAATGGTTAAGCACGTGGAGCGTCGGGATTGAATCCTAGAAACCAACTCCAACTCTCTCTCTCACCTTCTCTCTCTTTCCTTCTCTCTTTTCTTTCTTCTTTCTCCTAGGGTTGCAAATTCGTATGACATGAGAGAGTGAGGGTTTTAGGTCCTTATATTGGCCCAGAACTGACCGGAATGGCCCCAGGGCCATGGTATAATTAGGTTATAGCCAAATGGGGTCTGTTTCGATCCAACGAAGCACTTCTGGAGGCCCCTTTTCTACGTGCGGTCGGACTTAAGCTCCCTAACATTGGATCTACGTCGAGTTAAGTTTTTAGTCCGATCGGATTTGTAGATCGATCGTGGCGGACCAGTTTCAGTTCAACGGTCATCGCCACACGATCAGGGCCACAAGTACACTGACATGTGTATGAAAATTTTCCTGATCTGAGAGTATAATTGGGTCAGATTCTGACGGTCTGAATCCTTATATTTGGCCTGCAAGTGAACGACTCAATTCACTTAAATCTGAGCACGTTTCCTAAAGATATTCGCGTTTCTCACACATTTTGCTCCGGGCTCAAGTTGTGCATTTCTGGATACTATCTGGATTTGATTTCCGAGATGGTTATCAAGCCCAGTAAGACGGTCATAAGCATATAACTTCGCGGTCATCGGACTTTCGACGCGCTGTCCAGGTCTGATACAGAGTTTTAGTGTGCTCCCGAGAGCAACTGGGTTTAAAGATTGATCCTAGATTTCAGGGTAACGTAGCGTTAATGATTCTATAAGTTTTGGGTCTTGCAATTTGTATTTAAAGTAGTTCAAGATAATTTCACAGCTAATCTAGTTTAGCACTTAGTTAATTTCGTATAATTTCTAAAGGATTTGGTCCTGAGTGATTTTTACCTGAGGTGGTACTCGGGTCTCAGTACGGATTTTTTCAAGACGTTACAATCTACCCCCCTTAAAGAATAATTTCGTCCCCGAAATTTTCTAAGGTAATACGTAAAGGTTTACATACGTGTTAGGGTACATAATAACTACATCAGCCTAGCTCATATTGGTCTACCCCCCTTAAAAGTTTCTACCTTTGAGGTTTGAAAACAAATGTCCAAATCATTATTATCGTGCTAAGTGTTTGATGATAAAGTTTACCTAAGGGTGGTATGTTCTACCCTTTATGATTGGGCTAATATAGAAAGTCATTTGTGGTAGGCTCGAACTCGATACGTCGATTACCCGCCTGACCAGGGCAGACAACTCGTTGTATCCCTTCCTAATCCTGATGGATCCTGGTCTTCTGCTCGGTCAAAGCGGTGAGTCCTTTAGTAATCACCCAAGATTGAGAATTGAGTTAAGCCGCGAATGCCTCGTAGGGATATGGTTCTGAAATTCCAAAATCTGATCATCCTAAGTATTTAAGGAGTATTATAATTTGTTAGGAGCTTCAAGCCTCATGTTTATAAGGTTGTCCCTTGGGTATTGTTCAACGAGAGTTCTTGTTTAACCTATGTTTAACATGGTGGATAATAAGTTCTTTTATGGTGCTCATAGTCAAAAGGCTATACTAGAGGGGTTTTCAATCTCCTAAAAGTAGATTTGTATGTCACCATTTCGATCATACGGCTAGGGAGTTATGGGCAAATTTGGACTTCGATTTCATTAACTTCGGGAGAGAAAGACGAGTCGAGAGTTCTACAATATTACAGAAGTTTGGATTATTAGCAACGTAAGGCCGCGGGAAAGGAAAGAAGATGGACATCTCCTCGACGCGGTAAGAATCTTGAATTTATAAGGGAAATAAGAAACTTATAATATTTTACTGTAGTTCGCCCCTAACATGAGCTTACGGAGTATTAAACTATGAAACTCAATCCTACCCGAGGGTTCTAATTTAATTGTACATAAACAACTATATATATATATATATATATATATATATATATATATATATATATCTTTACGTATAATCAAATTTAATCACAAGATAATTCCTAGTATGAGTATAAATAATTCCTAAATAGACACCACATACTAAACTTTAATATGAAAAGATATGACTAGCCTATTGGCAACTTGAAGTTGTAAAAAGTTTTCGTTTCGACCCTTCTAAGGATAGTAATCCATTATTACGCCTATTCTTTCATACGAATTGGTTTAATAGACTCAGTGTCTACCAATAGGAATATAGGTGTACCTTGAATGCGGGCAGTGACCTCAAAGGTCAAAGGCACTGCAGTTGTTGACTCAGGTGTTTCAGGTGCAAGTGCATGCACACGGACTTGTTGAGGATGATTTGGTTGCGCTGTCATAGGTCGTTGAGGTGGCCTATTCTAGGTACAGGTGGTCGGTAATGTGGCTGCGCTGGTGGTGCAGATCGTAGGGGTGGAGTCGTTATACCACGTGGTAATTGACGGTCGATCTTCTGAGGTGGCGTGACACCGTTGTCTTTCATCTAGGTGAAACAGAAGGGGTCAGTGTATCCGCCTTTGTCGCAATATATACACCAACGTTTCGCTCGCCTTTACTTGGTCGACGGAGTCACGAGCCTGGGAGGTGAGTCTACTTGTGGCCTCTTACCTAGGACTGGCCGGTGTTGTGATTCTGGCTGAGGCGTCGGGCCCATTGGTATACATGTCTGAGAAACTCTGTCTCCATCTTGTTCGGCTCGCAGAGACGTGTTGACTAGCTCGGCATAATTGGGAATGCTGGCGCAACACGTCTTAGTGCGGATATCGGGCCGCAACCCATCTGAAAAATGCCGCATTTTCATCGGTTCATCAGTTAGTATCAAAGGAGCGTATCTGGCTAGCTCCGTGAACCTGTTCTCATACTCTACCACTGTCATGCTCTCCTGTCGGAGGCGAAGGAACTCTCCCTCCTTCACATGACGGTACGTGAGGGGAAAATATTTCTCGTAGAAGTGCATCTCAAAGGCCTCCCAGGTCCACACGTGTCCTGTGGGAGCTGTTCGTAGGATCATGTCCCACCATAAACTAGCCTCCATCTCAAACATGAAGATGGCTAACTCAACCTGTTCTGCCTCAGTGCAGTGTAGTGGCTTCAACATCTTAAAGATGCGATCTAGCTAGTAATCAGCCTCCTCGAGTCTGTGAGTGCTCGCAAAAGTGAGAGGACGAAAATGCTGAAAGCACTCAAAAAGCCTGCTGATATTCATGTTCTTAGCAGGGTGTGTAGGTGATGCAGGCAGAACCACACACATATTCTGGGCAAGGGCCCTTGCTATGGTGGCAAAAAACTGTTGCTGCAACTGTTGCTGCTGCTGCATCAAGAGCATCATCTGCTCCAAGCTATCAGTAAGAGTCGACTGAGGCACGTGTGGCGTCGAGGTCGACGCGAGGTTCTGTTCGGGAACCGGTGGTGCATAAGGTGTTGGTCCATTAGTGGGGCCAGTGGTGAAAAGGCCAAGCTATATGTCCTAAAGGGGGGGGGGGAGGGGGGGGGGGTGAATAGGACTGTGCCAAATTGAAATTTAACAACGGAATTGAAGTACGATAACCTTATAAAAATAAAGAATAGTACTTTAAATAAATCAAAGACTGAAATATAAAGAAATCTTAAATAAAGAGCTTGATACTAACGTTGTTCTAAGGACAACCTTTGCACCATAAAAACCAAGGGTTTATGGCAGGACAACCGTACTAGAACTCGTTGAATATCAAAACTCAAACAGAAAGGAAATAAAGGAAATAGCAAGAAATAAATTCTAAACTATTACAACATTCCCCACTTTGCTTGAAATGTAAAGATTACAACATTCACAACCACATATACATTCCAAAAATCTGAATGATTAAAGATATGAAAATTAAAAGAGCATTCAAATCACAAAACACACCGATATATAGTGGTTCGCCTGTGTGTTCACCAATTGTTAAACAACAGCCACACAGCTTGCTACTCCACTCATAATATCCTCACACAGGAGATATTAGCATTCACTATTAAACAGGTTTTACAGGTTCACCCAAAACCTTCACAATTGTGTCTTTTTAACTTGGGCTTACACAATCCAAAAACCCACACTTTCTGAGTTTTCTAGCTTTCCTCAGATAACCAACACAATGAGATTTTTCTGGCGAATCTCAAACAAAACCAAAATAAAGGAATTTACAACAAATGTAAAATACCTGGATTTCTTCTTTTGTAGCAGCCCGATAGAACCAATCAGAGTAGATGTTTGAATCAACGTTCAATGTCCAATACTCACTTAAGAAATGGTTCTAAGTTCTAATTGATTTTAAATTAAACCAAATTGGGCGTAGCTCTATTTGATTTTAATTCCAATGAAGAAGGAATACAGCAATTCCTCTTTTTCAAATAAGATTGGAATTTGGAATAAAATCAAATAAGAAAAGCTAACAAAAAGAATATTAAATATGAACAAATTAGCTTAAAATGAACACAACTTATCTCAGAGTGGAGGCTTAAAATTTTCAAAATAATCGATGTAAAACTCTGAAATTCGTGCTCAATTTATAGAAGCAAAGATCGCGTCTACGACTGGTCTTAGGAACCTTCGACTGGTCGTAGCACCAAAGGCATTTTGAAAATTAAAGCGCGATCTGAAAAATCAGTTCTACGACTGGTCGTGAGGACCCTTCGACTGACCACCTATGACTGGTCGAAGTTGACCCAGGACTGGTTGTAGGAAACGAGATTTGGTTGTTGGAGTTTGAGTCGTAGTTCTAGGACTGGTCAAAGGACGAGTCGAGACATCCCTACAACCGGTCGAACAATCTCCAGGACTGGTCGAAGAATAACCAAAAAATTTCAAAAATCATCAACAACTTAGGACTGGTCGTGGAATTTCTTGGACTAGTCGAACAAGGTCTAGGACTGGTCGAACAAGGTCTAGGACTAGTTAAACAAGGTCTATGACTAGTCTTAGAACAGACCAACTTCATGTATAAAGATTTATCATGACTTATGTATCCAAAATGACCTACCCTAAGATCAAACTAAGGTTTATCATACCTGGAACATGAAGCATGAACATTGAACATCATTCTTTCAGATGATAGTTAACCTTTGAAGCTTGAGACCTCTACTTGATGTAGCTTGAGATTGAGATCTTCTACAGCATGAATATAAGCTTCAACTTGAGTCGTACTTGAGTCTTGAAATGTACTTGAGTCTTGAATAAACACTCTTCTTATTGATGTAGACTTGAACATTGATGCATACGGAAGAGAACATAGTATATAACCTTGCATTTCTTGAAGTCGAGCACCGTACATGTCTTGAACCATTGTGATGTCGTCTTGAATCACATATATATCAACATATAAACACAAGACACACAGATAGAAGTTGTGGACACACAAGAAGTTTTGACACCACAAAATTTGACAATCAAAGGAGCATGAGACCATAACACTTACAATCTCCCCCTTTGTCAAATTTGTGACAAAACATACTTCTATAAGAGAAGCACAACAAGCACAACATGCATATTAACGAATCATGCACTAGTTATCATTAAGTAGCACAAACTCATTATATAATACTCCCCCTGAGTAGCAGCACATATCACATATCCAAAATATAACTACTCATATCAAACCCCTTCTTCCCCCTTTTTGTCACAATATGACAAAGGAAGTAACAAAGGTAAGAAAAATTATTGGAGGAATAGAAGAAGTAACTGGACAATATATATGAAAGTAAACGTTCAAAATCCAGTTACTAAAAACTCATCAAACCAAATAGAGTATAAGTAAGAAAGTTATTACAGACCAAGAATGAAAATACTTAATCGGATCCTAAAGAAGGAGCAGGAATGGTAGGATCAAGATTATGCATTCCTTTGTTCAAGCGCCTAAGATACTTGCGCATATATTTAAACTGAAGATCATGAGCAATATTCATATTCTCAACTTTCTTTTCTAAAGCATGAGGTCGAGCATCAAAATTAGAAGGCTCAAAATCAGGATCATTTCCAGAATCAGATTCAAGTTCATCGAAAATATCATCCATAACCACATCATCAGGAGGAAGATCACCAGCTTCTTCATCACCATCTTCAGCTCTACCAACATCCACTTGGCCACGAGCTAATTCCAATTTCATTTTGTTAATATTCGAATTGTTAAAAATAAGATGATGGATGGGAGCTTCTCCAACAGGCATAGGCACGAGCATGTGCTTAGCTAGGATAGTCAAGAGATAGGCAAAAGGAATATCACTATGACCTGGATGGAGACGAGAATGAATAATGGAATGACATATCAAGGAAGGAAGACAAATTTTAGTACTAGAAATGACAGCGTGTAAAACACGAACCATAAAGGCAGTTAATTCTGTCTTATTACCAAAACGAGGATATAGGTTAGAAGTAAAAATCCTGTGAAGTACCCTGTATTTGGGTAACAATTACTTTGCGGGGAGTGCATTCCCTTTATGAGTCCATCGCACATTCATATTACACAAATCTTTGGTTAACATACGCTTTTAAGATTCCGAGGGTTTCTCAGCTAAAGTATGAATAGGAATACCCTCCTCATTAACAGGTATATCCATTAACCCTCCAATCAGATGACAGTCAATTTCAAATAGACCTTCTCTAGTATCAATTTTAAAAGTTAATTCCTCAAAAGAGAAAAGTGAGATACATGCAAACATGGCCTGTGCAATAGATTTGTATGCAGGCCCACCCCAACGTAAAATGTTATCCCATCCTACAACTTAGAGTATTGGTAGAATACCAAAAGGAGCAATATGTTCAATACAAACAGACCATTCAACAATGGCATTGCGCATACGCAAATCCCTTACATCGGAGGATCATCCTCACGTGAACAAAGATGGCGCCTAGCAAGAGGAGCTGATCTAGAAGAAGATGGACCCCGAGAAGTTTTCTTTTTCCCTCTAGCATCCATAATCAGAATGAAAATCAAAAGATCTAGTAGAGACAAAAGATTTGAAAAATGGGTTTTGCTAGATCAGATTTTTCAAAATAAACTCCAAAATTGCAATGAATCTCAAAATAGATTACTCCAAGAGTGAAAATGAAGTAATAGGAACTAGAATCTACAAGAGAAACACAAATGATCCACTAACCTTGAAGATCTAGGAAGGTGGGTACGACTAGTCGTGCCTCGGCTCGTTGGAGAGTGAAATGAAAATGAAGAAGATGAAGGTTTTCCCAATTTTAAAAGATTCCAATGCGCTACACGACTGGTTGTGAAAACATAAAAATATGCATTTTTCCATAAAAATTTGAAATTTAAACAAATAGATTATCAAATATATATATATATATATATATACTATGATACAAATATGCATGAATAATCAATTTAGAATGCACATTCCGAGATCAAATTTCAATTTATTAAACCTGCTTTTGTCGAGCGGTTTAGCGAAAATGTCTGCAAGTTGAGTCTCGGTCGGTATATATTCCAAGGATATTATTTTCTCTTCTACTAATTCACGAATATAGTGATACCTAATGTCAATGGGCTTGGTACGTGAATGTTGGATTGGGTTTTTTGATATATTTATAGCACTGGAATTATCACAATATAATATCATTAATTCCTGTGCAATTCCATAATCGCTTAACATACGTTTCATCCAAACAAGCTGAGTACATGCATTTCCTGCTGCAATGTATTCAGCCTTAGCAGTTGAGAGCGATATAGAACTTTGCTTTTTGCTAAACCAAGAAACCAAAAAGTTTCCAATATAAAAACAACCACCATTGGTAGATTTTCTATCATCAATATTTCCAGCCCAATCAGCATCTGAATACCCAACCAATTGAACACTAGTATCAAAAGGATACCAGAGACCCATTTTAGCAGAACTTGCGACATATCGCATAATCCGCTTAACAGTAGAAAGATGTGACTCTTTAGGATCAGACTGAAATCTAGCGCAAATCCTAACACTTAAAAGCAATATCCGGTCTACTAGTAGTTAAGTAAAGTAGACTACCAATCATACTACGATATAATTTAGGATCTATATTTTTACCTATAGAGTCCTTTAAGAGTCTTAAAGTTGTACTCATAGGAGTATCAAAGTTCTTACCATTCTCAAATCCAAACTTTTTGATTAAGTTCAGAGCATATTTCGTTTGAGAAATGAAAATGCCATCTGGTTGTTGTTTTACTTGCAACCCAAGGAAATAATTTAATTCCCCAACTATGCTCATTTCGAACTTAGATTTCATCAAATTTGCAAACTCAACAGTCATGTTAGTACAAGTTGATCCATAAATAATATCATCAACATAGATCTGAACCATTAAGATATCATCGTTATGTTTTTTACAAAAAGCGTCTTATCGACACTGCCCATTTGAAAATTATGACTTAGTAAAAACTTAGTCAATTTTTCGTACCATGCCCTGGGAGCTTGTTTTAGACCATATAGAGCTTTTTTAAGACGGTAAAAGCACTCTTTACATCCATTTGATAAATTTTAAACTTTCTAAAGCATGCAATGGATATAAAAAGTCTGATTGATTCAAGGCGAGCAACTGGAGCAAAGGTTTCATCATAATCAATGCCTTCTATTTGAGTGTACCCTTGTACAACCAATCTTGCCTTGTTTCGAATTATATTCCCAAGTTCATCATACTTATTTTTGAAAATCCATTTGGTTCCTATAATATGTTTATCTTTAGGTCTAGGAACAAGATACCAGACATCATTTCGAACAAACTGATTAAGTTCTTCCTGCATAGCTACTATCCAGTTTTCATCCGAAAGAGCTTCTTTTACGTTTACCGGTTCAATCTGAGATGTAAAGCATACGTAATTACATATATCTTCAAGTTGTCTACGAGTGCACACACCAGTGATAGGATTTCCAAGAATTTAATCGGTTGAATGATCTTTAACAGTCCTTAATTCAGAATTATTTTGACTTGATGAAGTATCAAGTTTGTCAATTAGAAGTACTTCATCATTATCTGAACTTGGGGCAGGTGTATTCAAATGATCGTCTATGACCACATTAATTGATTCTTAGATAACATCGGTTCTTTTGTTCAATACACGATATGTGCAACTATTTAAAGAGTATCCTAAAAAGATTCCTTTGTCACTCTTTGTGTCGAACTTTCCCAGATTTTCACGGTCACGCAAAATATAGCACTTGCGACCAAAAACTCGAAAGTATTTGACAGTAGGCTTTTTATCGAACCACATTTCATAAGCAGTTTTACTATTAGATTTACATATATAAACCCGATTAATAACATAGAAGGCAGTATTCACTGCTTTAGCCCAAAGATTTTTAGGGAGCTTCATACTATTCAACATTACAGTTCCCATTTCTTGAAGCACTCTATTTTTTCTTTCCACAATTCCATTCTGTTGAGGAGTTTTGGGTGCAGAGAATTCATGCGATATTCCCTGATCATTACAGAATTTCTCAAAACTGCTATTCTCGAACTTAGATCCATGATCACTACGGATCTTACAAACTTGAGAACCTTTTTCAGTTTGGATCCGTTTGAGAATCTTTTTAACTTCATCAAGGGTTTCTGATTTATCCCTTAAGAAGGCTACCCAAGTGAATCTAGAAAAATCATCTACGATTACCAAGATGTATTTTTTGCACCTCGACTCTCCATCCTGGTAGGTCCTATAAGATCCATATGGAGAAGCTCGAGTGGTCTTGATGTGGTATTGGACTTCACCTTTTTGTAAGAGCTCCTTGTTTGCTTACCATACTGGCATTCACCACATATCATGTCTACATTTTGTAATTTAGGTAGACCTCTTATTAGTTCTCCCTTGCTCAATCTGTATAAATTACGGTAGTGTACATGTCCAAGGCGTTTATGCCATAATTCAGTTTCATTGGTATGGACAATGTAGCACGATTGATTAGATGAGCTACCATCGCTTACAATATAGCAATTTTCAGAAGTCCTGCGACCGGTTAATATTACAGAACCCTTTTTGTTCAAGATTTCACAACCTTTATTAGAAAATTTCACGCTATGATTGTTATCGCATATTTGAGATATGCTTAACAAGTTGTGTTTTAGCCCCTCAACATATAAAACATTCTTAAATAAGGGAAGGTTATAGAGTTGAACCATAGCTTGGCCAATAATCTTGCAATTATTACCATCACCAAATGTGACTGACCCATCAGTCATATCTTTAAGATCGGTGAATAAAACCTTGTCTCTTGTCATATGCCTTGAGCATCCACTGTCTAAGTACCACTTCGAATGGCTTGTATCTTTGAAAGCAGTGTGGGCAACCAAGCAAGTAACTTTAGAAACCCATTTCATTACTGTTTTGGGTTTAGGAGTATAGTTGGTCTTCTTGTATATGTAATTTTTGTACGAGTGACCCACTGAGTTAGATTTTAAGAGCTCCTTAAGCAAATCAACTTTTTTTTCAGCTAAAGGGTTTTGGTATTGATTTTTGTAATTGATATGGTTACCTCTGGTTTTGAAAGATTGAAAAGGTTTAACATTTTTATAAAACTTTTGGCTTGAACTTTTTTCTTTTGAGTTAGAGGATTCTCCTTTTACAAAATAGGGTGGAGTATTCTTCTGTTTAAAAGGAATATTTTTGTCGTAGCCCAAACCGGATTGATCGCCACATTTTCTTGATCCAGTTAAAAGTTTTTCTAATTTTGGATTACCTTGGGCATACCTCCATGTATCCTTTAAACTCAAAAGGTAAGAGACTTCAAGTTTAAGTTTATCATTTTCAGATTTCAGATTTTCAATAAGGGTGGTTTTGAAATCAAGATCACATTTGTATTTTTCAAAACAATCTGAAAGATGAGATTTTTCTAAAACAAGAGATCAAATCTTTCTCTAAGTCCTGAAAACCTTTCTTTTTGAAGTTTTAGTTTTACGGCAATTTTACAACTTTCCTCGTATAGGGCATTATATGCATCTTGAAGATCTTCTTCATTATCATGATCACTATTCAGATTTTCTTCACTGGTTGAATCATCATGATCTGAAAAAGTGAACTTGGCTAGAGTCATAAGGGCTTTAACTTCATTGCCCGACTCGGTTTCAGAATCTTCTGATTCAGAAGAGGCTTCAGTGCCAGAAGATTCATCCCAAGTAGACAACATTCCTTTCTTTTTAGGTTTGTCCTTTTTAGGACACTTGTTTGCTAGATGCCCATATTCTTGGCAGTTGTAACATTGACTATCTTTCAAAGATTTCCAAGATTTAGATCTAGATTTAGATCTTTTCTTATCATGTGCTTTTTGAAAATCAACCCTCTTTTACTTTTAAAAATCTTGTAAAACTTTTTCGCTAATAGAGCCATATCATCTTCAGAATTTTTAAAATTAGAATTTTCTTGAGAAATACATTTGAAAGACTTAAGGGCTATTGATTTACCTTTAGGAGCTTTAAAAGTTAACTCGTAGGTTTATAAAGACCCAACCAACTCTTCTACCCTTATATTGTCCGTATCACGAAGTTCTGGATCGCGGTTACCTTAGAATTGAACCGTTCAGGTAGTAAGCGTAGTATCTTTGCACACACTTTACTTTCTAGGATTTTATCACCAAGACCCCACATAGAGTTTACAATGTCATTTAATCTAGTGTAGAAGTCCATAAACATTTCCTTTTCCTTCATATGAATTTCTTTAAATTTGGTTGTGAGGAGTTGGACTTTAGATTTTTTGACAATTGAAGTACCCTCGTGAGTCATTTCTAATATATCCCAAGCTTGCTTTGCAGTATCACAGGATATGATTCTTTTAAACTCATCCGGTGATAGTGCGCAAGTGATTGCATTTAGTGCTTTTGCATTGGCACTACTCTCACTTTTCTGAAGTGTGGACCAAGAAGTATAAGGTGTTATTCTCATTGATTTTGATCCATTGATACCAGTTACTTCAATGGTAGGAGGGCTCCATTCAGTCACTGTGGCAAGCCACACACTTTCATCCATGGATTTAAGAAAAATCCTCATCGTGGCTTTCCAATAGGCATAGATGGAGCCATTAAAGGGTAGAGGCCTAGTGACTGAAAGGCTATCAAAATTTGACATCTTATTTATAGCTTAGATCGTTAGCTTAGGAAATGAATCTAAAAATAAAGCAATTAAAACAAGCTATTAGGCTCTGATACACTTGAAAAGGCCAAGCTATATGTCCTAGAGGGGGGTGGGGGTGAATAGGACTGTGCCAAATTAAAATTTAACAACGGAATTGAAGTACGATAACCTTATAAAAATAAAGAACAGTATTTTAAATAAATCAAAGACTGAAATGTAAAGCAATCTTAAATAAAGAGCTTGATACTAACGTTGTTCTAAGGACAACCTTTGCACCATAAAAACCAAGGGTTTATGGCAGGACAACCTTACTAGAACTCGTTGAATATCAAAACTCAAACAAAAAGGAAATAAAAAGGAAATAGCAAGAAATAAATTCTAAACTATTACAACATTCCCCACTTTGCTTGAAATGTAAAGATTACAACATTCACAACCACATATACATTCCACAAATCTGAATGCTTAAAGATATGAAAATTAAAAGAGCATTCAAATCACAAAACACACCGATATATAGTGGTTTGCCTGTGTGTTCACCAACTGTTAAACAACAGCCACACAACTTGCTACTCAACTCCTAATATCCTTATACAAGGGATATTAGCGTTCACTATTAAACAGGTTTTACAGGTTCACCCAAAACCTTCACAATTGTGTCTTTTTAACTTGGGCTTACACAATCCAAAAACCCACACTTTCTGAGTTTTCTGGCTCTCCTCAGATAACCAACACAATGAGATTTTTCTAGCGAATCTCAAACAAAACTAAAATAAAGGAATTTACAACAAATGTAAAATACCTGGATTTCTCCTTTTCTAGCAGCCTGATAGAACCAATCAGAGTAGATGTTCGAATCAACGTTCAATGTCCAATACTCACTTAAGAAATGGTTCTAGGTTTTAATTGATTTTGAATTAAACCAAATTGGGCGTAGCTCTATTTGATTTTAATTGCAATAAAGATGGAATACAGCAATTCCTCTTTTTCAAATAAGATTGGAATTTAGGAATAAAATCAAATAAGAAAAGCTAACAAAAAGAATATTAAATATGAACAAATTAGCTTAAAATGAACACAACTTATCTCAGAGCGGAGGCTTGAATTTTCTGTGAAAGAGGTGTGGTTAGTGATGTAATAAATGATACAGGCCCTTCTTTTGGGGTGAGGAATATATGTTACCTTGTGAAAAAGCAAAGAAGAAATGGTGGAGTAGGCTGTTAAAGCAGGAAGGGAAGCCTCCTATGTTTTTGAAAGTAGACTGGGACAAATGGGTTGATGAAGATGAAGAGCAAGAACACAAATGTAAGTTGTCCACCCCTTTTTCATCTTGAACACTTACTTTTTTATGTATTTTTGTTTTTTGTATGTCAGGTTTCATCTTGAACATGAATCATTTGTAGTTTTTTGAAGCTATGTTGTTTTCAAACATGTATAGATACCTGATGAATTGACCACCAACTATTTGTGAAGACGTTCAGAGGTAATGTGCATCTGCAACCCATGTAGTATCATGAGCAGTGGCACATTGTGCATAGTATAGGCTTATAAAAAACATAGAATCCTGGAAGAAATTAGTACTGACAGGAGATCTAGCAGCACACATAATGTACATAGGTCTGGAAGTATGCATAGTGCACACAATTCTAATATTATAGCAGTGCAAAATCACATCTTTAAACTCTAGTTTGCTAAAGTTCCAATGTTGTTACAGGGTATGAATACCCCATAAAGAATCTTGGAGAGGCATTAGACAGATTTGATTATTGTAACATTGAGATAACTGTGATAACTCACATGCATTTAGGAGATACATCATAATTATCACAACTCACATGCATTTAGTCATGCCATTCATCATCCGCTATGGGATTTTGTTTCCCCCTTTCTGATCCAGATGAATAAAATTAAGAAAACAATGTGTGTAACTAAACAACAGCTAAAAAACAACAAAGGTCCTTTTCGAGATATCCTGCAGCCTCTCTCTCTCTCTCTCTCTCTCTATATATATATATATATATATATATATATATATATATATATATATATCTGTTTTTGTTTTGAATGGCAGCTTTGCAAATTCTTTAATTTCCAGTTCTCAAATCAACACAAACTGGAGTTCAAGATGACATTAATTCATATCCTTATTCTAATAAAATTCTAACCACTCACCTTTGCCTTTTTTTTTTTTTGCAGAGAGTAGTCTCACAGAGTAAGATTTTCTAAAGCAATGGTAGTTACTAATGCCAGTAGTAGAACAATCTTTGTGGCACTTCTCATTACATGGTTTGGTCTTTTTTCTTGACAACCAACTCGTGCTAGAGAGATTCAAAGGTAAGCAGCTGTTAGAAATTCATTTTCACGAGCGCTTAGTTGTTACAGCTTCATATTCATGTGAGTATTGCAGATGTGTGGCAGGAAATTGATGTATTTATATTGCTAGGAAAAGAAAAAAAAAAGACTCATTGGGCAGGTTGATTTTCCTGACTTTTTGCCCCCTTCCTTTTAAAGAAGAAAAGAGTTTTGAAAGCTGCAGATGGATTGGGATGAAGAAAGTCATGCCTCCAAAAAAAAAAAAAAAAAAAAAAGAGAGAGAGAGAAGAAGAAGAAGAAGAAGAAGAAGAAAAAGAAAAATCTAGAATGATTAAAGCCATTACTGCTACCCTGGTTATGATGTTGAACATCCCATGCCCAACTAGTTGGGTAGATGAGAAAACTATGCAACTAGTTGCATGTGGCGTGCTCCATGGTGTGTATAATATCCAATCCATCCTTTAGGGTCACTCCATCATCAAAACAGATACCATGATTTCAAGAAAACAACTTGCTAGAAGACAATAGGAAAACAACTTGAGAAAGACTTAGAATGAAACTGCAAGAATAGTTTATGGAAATGAAATTGGTAGTTGAGAAGCTGAATTTAGAATTTAGAATTAAAAATAATAATAATCTGGAAGCTGAATCTTTCAGCAACATGTTGTCAGTTGCAGGACACAAACTTGCCAGCATACTTGCACCATGAAGAAAGATTGTCAGTTGGATTTGTAAGGCCCGTATCCTAGACCATACCATTTCATAGGCTTCCGCGTTCCTCTCGGTCTAATTTTGGCAATCCGCGACCTATAATCGGCAGTTGCGTGCGATCCTGAGTCATGTCCCGTATATCAAAGTCGGCTTGACTCGAAACTTGTACCCTAGTAACCGCGTTGTCGCCACGGTTCCAACGCCGCGACTCCTGCACCAATCCGATACTCGGGCCAGGAGATGTGCGCCCATTGCGATGTATGTTAGGCCCAAGAGAAAGGTCCAACGTGATGTGTATTAAGCTCTTGAGTGAGGCCCATGGTATTGTATATTTGGCCATTGTGTGAGGCCATGGGTCTACTATATGTTAGGCTCTATGTGGGCCATTCTTGGGGGACAATGTTGGTTAAATGTCCACATTGTCGTGGCTGATTGTCGATGCCGGTTATTGATACTGATTATGAGTATGTGACAGCATAGCATCATGATACATGCCCATACGCATCATCCGCATGTTTGTTCTGAGATGTGATTGATCATTGCATATGTCATTGAGCAGGTTGTTATGAGATACTACATACTATCATCCTGACTTCACTCCAACTTGGTCATTTCATTCACACTGCATATTGCATTACACCCACAGCATTTAGCATTTTGAGTTGCCATGTTTTGGCACTGATATGGCCGTTAGCATTCATTCCTTGCATCACATGGCCTTGGTACAGCTGATGGCACTCATGATCTTACCAGTATATTTTCGCTTACTCTGATATCGTATGATTCATGATCTTGTCAGTACTTCCGACATTGTATGATTATGTCGTTGTATTTATGTGCTTGACACTTACCTTGTGCACACACTCTCACCACCTACAAAGCTTTCTATAAGCTTATGCACGATAGATGCATGCAAGTGGCTTTAGGTTGCAGCAGCGTTGAGCTTGGAGCATGCAGCGGACCTTTGGAGTTTTGATTTTCGATATATGTATTTTCCTTTCAGCATTGTATTCAAATGATTATATTAGTGGATATGTGATGATGATATTGTCTTTGTGATTTGGGTAAACTTGTGGTTATGCTTCTTACGTAATAAATGTACATTGGAAAATCCTTCTTGTAGGATCCCAATATCGGAATCTGGCATATGGGCGCTAGGAGCCGAGAATGGGGTACTACAGAGGCTGTCGGCATCGGATTCGGTGATCGGGACTCCTATGACAGAAGATGGTATCAGAGCATAACTTGGGAATACCTGAACATAACATCACATATATGCTGATAGCTACCCTTCACTTTGTGATTGTTGAGAACCTAGAATGATTAGGTCCCCGAGTTTGAATAACTTAGAAATTTTATGACATAGCTCCATACCGTTGAGATTGTGAGGCTACCTAATGTTCCAGTCTTACTCATTTTTTACCAGGATCCGATGTTCAATTAGATCACCATGGTGTTGATGATGCGTCTTGGGAAGACGAGGATTAAGATTAGAGAGCTCTATTTTCATCCTTTTGTAGATTGATTGAGCCTTGACACATATACTTGATGATGTTTCCTCTTCCCTTGTGTATTCTGTAAATTTTGAGGATGAAATTTTTATTAGGTGGGGAGAGCTGTGAGGCCCATATCCTAGACCGTACCGTTCTGTAGGCTTCCGCGGTCTCTCAGTCGAATTTCGGCAATCCGCGACCTGTAATTGGTAGTTGCACGCGATCCTAAGTCGTGTCCCATATATTAGAGTCGGCTCGCTAGTACGTTCCCTACAAACTTTTGAACTACACTTCAATCAATCCTAAAAATCCAAAAATACTGTCCTAAAAACTTCAAAAAAAATAACTCATGAGGACAGTGAAAGTGAAAGAGAGGATGATGATGAGGAAGTGGCCTTGCTGGCACAAAAATTCAGGAGATTCTTTCAAAAGAATCACGGCCGTCCCTCTAGAGGGAGAAAGGTGGATAACAAACTCTCTGCAGGCAAATTTGGCAAAAAGACAAAAGAACCATAATGGTACGCCTGTCGAGAGTATGGACACCTATCTACCAAATGCCCAAACAGAAAAATCAAGAGCAAGGCAATGGCCGCCACGTGGGATGATACGGAGGAGTCAAATTCAGAATCAAGCGACTCAAGGAGCGATGGAGACCGAAAATCCTTGAAAATACTTACGGTTTCCACTACTTCAATCATTCCCACTGAATCTGAGAACGAGAAAGAACAGCAAGCCATAGAATCATTTCCATCTGAGAATGAGAAATCTGATGAAGAAAAAGAAGAAGAAGAAAATGATAAGCTCCAAGATGCTTACAATCAGCTTTATATCCATAGCATCAAAGTGGCTAAAAGACTGGGAATATCTGAAAGTAAAAACCAATTGTTGCAAACAGATTTGGATAAAACTGTAGAAACTAATACACATCTGATCAATGATTTACAACAACATCACTCAAAAAATGATAGACTTGAGAGAATTAACACCTTCCTTAAAACTGAGACTGAAAAACTAAGCAAACAGGTTGAGCAATTAAAAGACAAGAATTTGCTCCTTCAAAATGAAAATCACACACTCCTGTTTAACCTAGAAGAGTCCAGAAAAACTGTCAAGAAAAACTATATGTTTTTCCAGAGTGGTGAGAAGTTAGAAAAACTTTTAGGCATGGGAAAATGTGGAAAGGACAAAAAGGGATTAGGTTATGGAAAAGCTAGAACAAAAACTGAATATAATGCACAACCTTTTGAAAAATCTGTTGCCTCTAGTAGTAACATCAGACCTATCCCAGCTCGTCAAAAAAATGGTAAGACAGTTTATGAGCTGAACAAAAGAAATATGCAATCATCACCACTTGTGCTAGCTGACATGTGGATAAATTGGATAAGATGAACAAATCTACCACAAGTAAAACTCCTGTCACAAAGTAGATGATTAAGGAAAAGCCAAATTGCCTTGTTACACATTCAGATCGTCTACCAGGCAATGAGGTCAAATGGTACCTTGACAGTGGTTGCTCAAGACATGTCACAGGTGACAAATCCCTTCTCTCCAACTATAAAAATCTTCATAAAGGGATAGTCACCTACGGAGATGGAGCCACTACCAATGTAATTGGACAAGGAATGATAAGAGGAATTGATTTGCTCAAAAATGAGAATACTTTTTGCATAAAAGGACTAGCACATAATCTGTTAAGCATCTCTCAAATCTGCGATAATGGGCATGTGGTCAAATTCAACAAAGAAGAATGCGATATCCTAGATCAATCAGGAAAATCAGTAATTAGGGGTCATCGCACAAACAACCACTGCCACATCATCAGAGGCATAAAAAGGATTGATGCCTAGAAATACTGAGCAGAGAAAAACAAGTCCAGATCATGCATCTAGATCTGGATATTTGCTAAAATGATGCAATTTTGTTGAGCGTAAAATGATATATCTGAGGTTTCTCACCTCAATCTTTTGTAAATAAACATGCAATTGTTTATAATTTTTGATGTACAGTAATTGTACATAATTTTGCTGAGTATGCTATTGATATACTTAAAGGGTCGAAAAAGAAAAATATTCCTCTTCATTCCTATCGATCTATCATTTTCGATTAATCGTTCATGGGTCGATATCATCGACGTCTCTTCAGAATGTGGAAAGTCATAGATCGGGACTACTATCGAAGCAATTGCCGATAACTTCGGATGTGGATCATCGATATAATCGAAAGTAAGTTCGATAAAATCTAAGACTCCTAGCCGATAAAAGGCGATCAAGTGAAAGAATTTTATTTCTCTGAAAATTTTTCTGTTTTACTCTCTGCTCGAATCCTCGGCCAGAAGATCATCAACGGGTCCCAGAAGCGTCAAAAGAAACGGGTATTATCCTTCCATTCCTTCCACTCCAGAGTCTAATCTCACATTTAGTTGGGTACTTTCCATTCTCTTGGTTGACCTTCCTTACCTTTATTCGCCTCTTACACTGAAAAATCATGAACAAAGGGAAAGGTAAGTCCCTTTCTCAGTCTTCAAAAGGGAAAGCAAAACAACCCAGTATGCATCAACTCACTTCATCAGTGAGACATCCAGACACTGTCGTTGAACGTCTAGTTCTTAACAGCGCCATCGAGTCTTTTGGTGTCGATCTGCTTCTAGAAGTAATAGGATGACAAAATATTCTGAATCTTGATAGTACTTATCAAATTGGAGTGATCCATGACTTCCTAAGAAAAAGTCATATTATTTGTGACGATCCACCCTGTGTTCAAGTAGAATTATTACACTACTCCAAGCACATCACTCCCATCACCTTGAGTCACCTTTTAGATCTCCAAGTCACTCGCATTCTTGTTACCAGTCGGAATCTAAATGGTCTTGGTGTGTGGGGTGAGATAACTCGTGCACTATGTCAAGGAACTACTATTTCTAGGAACGATGATAATTTTCTTCATATTAATCACCTTGGACCCACCTTTAAAATTCTTCATGACATATTTGGGTCCAATGACTATCCGTGTGATGTGAATGGTAATCATCTGTCTCCCTTTGTGTTAAATGTGTTGTATGATGTATATCAGGAAGTTTAGGTGTGCCTTCCAACACTTCTTCTTAAACAGCTAATTCGGGTCATTCAAGGAAATCATCAGGATACACTAGCTTTTCCTGTACTCATCTGTAAATTAGCTCATCATGTTGGTATACCTGCCTCATCTGATCGAGTCTATCCAGAGAATTGGTTTGACAGTGACTCAGCTCAGGTGGCACAACAGCTCTGTCTTCCTTCAGTTCTTCCTGAGAACAGTGTTCCCCTGCAGTCGGCTGCTCCATATGCTCCTCCGTCATATCCATGGGGATCCAACCGAACACCATTGCTGAGTCCAGAGTCGATCACAAATCGCCAAACTCATCATCTTGAACGTCACCTACTGAACCGTATGGCGAGCATGGAGGAGCGACTTCACAATTGTGGGAGACGGCTCACCGTGATTGAAGAAAAAGTCGATACTCTCCAGCAAACAAATCAGCAAGTGGTTGACTTACTCACACGTGGTGAGTCTCGGAGGTGGTAGAAGCTGATTGTGGAAGTTCTAATTCACAAAAATTTTTTGATAACTGTGAATTTTGTTGCCAAGCTTGGGCAGTTGATTTTGGACAATTGGACACGTTAGCTTCATTTTGAATATGGCTATGTATGATTCATATCTTTAATGCCATATTTCTGTTTTCTTTAAGCTCCCCTGGTCTATCAAAGTTTCTGATATGGAATGCATATGACTTTATTGCTTATTTTATTTGCATTCATATCTTCTGAAAATGATGCATGTTTTGAAATGATTTCATCTCTATACATCGATATCTGTTGTTGTTCCCACATGCTTCTTTGAACTTCAGTCAATATCCTTTGCTATACCTTTGCCAATGACTGACAAAAAGGGGGAGAACAATTCAAAACACCCCCAGCGGAAAATTGTGTATCTATCTATGTTGTTGCAGGTGTTAGGGGGAGCAGCTACAAGAAAGGGGGAGTTTTGAAGTAAGGGGGAGCAGATACTTTTGGAATGTGTACATGAGGTAGAAAAATTGTAAAATTGTGTAACGACATGTACACACAATTTAGGGTGTGTTTGTCTAGAAGTGTTCTAAGGTGTTTTGGGGATTTTGTCACGTAATTGACAAAGGGGGAGATTGAAAGTGCACCTGTTAGTGCCCGTGTTTGTCAAGTTACGTGTGTGGAGAGTCAGACTGGCTACAGAGCTCGATAGGAAGATTATTTCAAGCGTCTGCCTCGACCGGATGTGTGGAAGCTCACCATAGGTAAATCATAGCCTCACATCCCATGTCCCAAAACACCAGGTGATTAAAACCCTTAAAACAAGATAGACATCTTAGGATTTTTATGGTGAGAAAACTTTTCAAAATAGGAAAATCTCTATGTTTTTCTCGCCTTGTCGATTTTACCGAAGCACCCTCGATATGATCGACCTGCTCTGTCAATGTCCTCGATACCTTAACGATATTATCAATGAGAGGACCAAAAGTGTCCAGCAACTAAATATTCATCTGGACTGATTTATCGATGTATCGATATCATCGATATAAGCACAAATATGTCCAACAACTTCATAACATATCTGGACGAATTATCGATGTATCGATACACATATCGATATCATCGATATTCAAATCTCGAGCCCATCGAGAGTGGCTTGATAAGATCGACAGACAGATTTTCGGCACCTCTATTTTTTAATGAAAATCTCAAATTCCTTCGATATATCGATGATCGTCCGATATGATCTGAATTCAAATATCGATGAGATCGGAGATCCATCGATGATATCGATAGTGGGAGAGTATTTCTTACAGCAGATATTTCAGGATGTTTTTAACTATGATCGGGGGCCCTTCGACATAATCGATATTCAAATATCGATGATATCGACACCAGATCGATTGCATCGAACAAAGCCATAAATTATCCAGCAAGCTCAAGATAAATCAGCTGGATTTATCGATGCCTCGACTCTGATCTCGATATCATCGACATGCAAATTCCGATGATCTCGATGGTTCCCCGATCAATCTTGAAATCCTGAAATATTTCAAAGTCAAGTCTCTCTCATTTTTCAAATGTCGATGGATCGATTCGTCATCGATGGAATCGGAGTTCAAAATCTGATGACATCGACAATGGTTTCGATTCATCGACCAATTGGCAGAAAGTTTCAAAAGCGTATGACATCAAGTCTGAGTCATCGAGCAGACCATCGATGCTATCGAGAGTATACGCTCGATGATATCGAACTCTGTCATAAATGTGACAGTTTTATATCCGTTGGAACTTTTCTCTCAAGGGAGTTCATCCTCCAATCCACCCTCACCATTGATATTCAATAGAGTGGATTGGGGAATGAACGTCCGCATTCATTCCCTCAACTACTACCTTAATGGCAAATCATTGAGCTGGGATGCCTTGAATGCATAAGAGTGGAACTACTCTACCTTCCTTATAGGAAAACCTTTAGAGAGTAGGATTCCATCTCAACCTTGACCTAACCTTAAGCCTAGTCTTGGTATATCTTTTACATTGCGGATCAAGGGAGCAGAAGACTCTTCATCAACAAGGAGGAGGAGATCTTCGGCATTGTTCTTAACGGGACTCATTAGGTTATTGTAAGTATCTAGAGTCTAAGAGGACACTTGTGATCATTCCTTTCTAGGATTGGGTCTTAAGTGGTTCTTACCCTTTGAAGTCCTCAAAGAGGCCTCCGGCAGGAGTGTACGTGATGGGTGCGTTGTGTGGACCCTTGCTCTATGGAGAGCATAAACATCTGGTTAGGAGTGAACCAGTAAAACTCCTGGGTGCATTGTGTGGACCCTTGCTCTATGGAGAGCATAAACATCTGGTTAGGAGTGAACCAGTAAAACTCCAGGGTTAGAGGTGAACCGAGTAGAAACCTCCATGTAAAGGTTGAAGGTGAACCTGATTTAAAACCTTAGGTTTGAGGTGAACACTGGGAAACCTCCTTAGTGAAATCCAGTACACCCAAGGGGTTGAGTGCGGCAGCCGGGAGTAGAGTAGACTTATCATCGAACCACTATAAAAGGACTGTGTTTGTGATTGCTTTTCTATATGTGTGATTCATGACAATGCATTCATATTCATATATCTGATCACATCTCACACACATACACAGTCACATCCAACATAGACTAAGTTGCATATTGCTATATCTTGATTAGTTTGTGATTGGATCCTCTACCTGGCTTGGAAGCTAGTCGAGTTACATTTGTGTAATCCTGAAAATTGCATACATGATAGGATTAGAGTGATAGGATTTTTAATATAAATCATAAATCTTTAAAAAGTCCTATTCACCCCCCTCTAGGAGATATTGGCATATTCCGACTTCAACTCAAGCAATCTTCACCACTATTTCAACAACTATCACTGCATGAACAATATTCGATCTTATGCAGACTATGGCATACATTAACCTGAAAATGGCCAAGGCATATGGAACCTTAGCGATGTAGTCAAGTTCTTTATGCATTGTTGCATCATGTTCCTTTAAGAGTCTAAAATGGCTTACCAAGGGAATGTTAACTGGCTTAGGGGGTGGTTGGCGTGTGGTATTAGATGAGATTAGGTGAGATGGAATTGCGCTTGGTCCCGTGCAAATTTTATCAGACGTTTGGAGAGGATGGGAAAGTTTGGGATTGGGTGGAATGGAATTGCACTTGGTCCCATGCAGGATTTCTGTGAATTTTGAAATCCACTACACATGTGGGCTCCACATTGATGCATGTGTTTATCTGTAACATCCATCTATATACACCCTTTACACGTGACATTTTGGTTACATATGTGTTGTAACACCCCGTACTTTTGAGTACTTGGGCGTTACCGTTGAAACGTAGGAAGTATTTAGGCGTACAACAACTTGTATTTAAATCTTAGACATAACTTGCAAATAGGACGAACCATCCCCCACTTGAAGAAGACATTCCAACTAATAACCACTAACTGACTTTAAACCAGCCCATGATATTCATCAACACAACTAAATAAGAGCTAACGGTCTAACTAAGATAATCAACACTCAAGCACCTACCTATTTCCACCTAAAGACCCTTAGAAACCATTGGAGGGTGGATGATCGGATCCGGAAATGATCCGGCCAATAAATTGTTGGGAACCAATAATTACGATGAGTTTCACTTGATATGGCCCATTCGAGCCTTGGATCTGCCTGGATTTTGGTTAGAGACCTTGATGGAGACCCCCAAACCGAACAAATGGTGTGGATCCATTGATCACCTTGTTGTGGACCCCACATGAGGGTGCATGTACACATAGACCAAGTGCGCCTGTACCACACCAGACCGGAACAACTAGTCAAACCGGGTCTGACTCGATTGAAATAGCAAAACAGCAGGAATTTTTCCCTTCCGACTACCGTTTAAACGGAAAGCATCAGTTCGCAGCCATTGTGGCCCACCATCGGCCATTGGTTGGATGATCTAAACCATCCATCAAGAGCAGAAGATGGATCTGACCAAGACCATGGGATCTTCCACACGAGTCGCACACACAGGAGTGAGCAATCTTGTCCGCCAACAGTGCTTGTGCGCACGATTTTGCTAAAAACGGAAAACTCCGTTTCTCCTTCTATTTGCCAGGTTGGCAATCCGAACAAAGTGAAGTCATTCAATCTCAGCCCTTCCACTCATGCAATCCCAGCCGTCCAAGGCTAGCTCGCTTTTAGGTTTTCCTTAGTGTGGGAAGAGGCGCGTTACTGAGGGAATCTTTTCTGTTTCATTGTTGGCACCATCCTAACCATCTGTTAGCTTCTAGAAGGCTTTTCGGATTCATCTCAGACGTCCACATTAGGGCAACCCTAAGCTAAAGAAAACCTCTGGCGAGATCTCCTTGCGGCGCGACTCATCTCGTGAGCAAGGGGAATAACTCGTGAAACCACTTGGAATTCATCATAACCTTCCAAAATATGGGTCCCACAGCGTCTAGTGACCAAATCAGAATCATTCATGTGTAACAGATCACAAGATTAGCCATTGTGCAAAGATCCACCATTGGTGGCTAGATCATCTTCCCCACCCATTCGAAAAACCCATTTCCTTTAAGTGGGTCCCATCACTTAATCTGAGACGTTAGATGCATTGGCCTAAGTTCCAGAAGTCCATTTCCACCATCCGATCACAACCACACAATTAGGATTAACTTTCGTTATTACAAAACGTCATATATCAAACTACTAATTATCGTAACTAATCCTTTGATTAGTTATGATTTGAACCCTCTAGAAGAGGATTAGTAGGGCCCATTTAAGGCCTCTTTTAGGGCATTCTTGCCGAAAAGAGAAAGAAAAACAAAAGAGAGAGAGAAGGAGAGTCGGCCGCTGGATGAGTTGCAGGCCTCTGTAGCAACTCGGTTAGCCTCAGATCCGACTCATTTTCTGTGCTAAGGAGAGAGAGAGGAGAAGATAGAGAGAGAGAGAGAAAGAAAGTAAAGAGAGAAACAGAGGAGAAGAAGGAAGAAAAGAGAAGTAAGATCGAGAGGGAGAAACAAAATAGTGAGAGAGAAAGGAGAAGAGAGAAAGGGTGATGGGGTGCGGCCATGTGAGTCTCCAACCGTCCATCTGTGGCCGGCCCATCTCACAGCAGGAGCTACTCGTCCCCATCCCTAGTGCAGACCGTTCCACCTCGAAACAGCATTTGAAACCGAGTCTGGAGTTGTGGATTCAAGTCCCGACGAAACTGGAGCTAAGCTCCCTGCGTCCAGATCCTTCCAGCATCCAAGAATCGTCCCTAGTTAGGTAAATCTATCCGTTTTTCCTCTGTCATGGACAGCTTCCACCCATTGACCTGCCGATTTCACAGTCGACTCAACTCAGTTATGAGTTGAGTCAACACCATCTCAGTGCGAAAATCCCGATCTGCCTTCATGGTTGGGATCGATTTTCTCTGGTGCTGGGACCGGTGCTGCAAGCAATGCCTTGGTCCGCCATTATCAGGGGGCGGTAGCACCATTTGCACTTGAGTCGCTACTAAGTTAACGACTCGGGTACAACGCTGGTGAGTCAATCCCAACTCGGTGGACCTGGGGAGCTGATACCTTGGTTAGAAACCAGTCAGCAGAAATCACGACTCATCTGATTTGGGGACTGACCCAATCATCTTTCACAACTGGCCGACTCAATACTCCTTACCGAGCTGACTCAGTCAGTTTTCCAGCCGAGTTAAGTTGACTCCAACCAGTTGTAGAGGATGGGGGAAGCATCTGGTCTAATAGACCCATGATCTAACCTCATAGTTAACATCACCATTGAAGCAAGCTCAAACGATCATCAGTTGAAACCCTGACCAAGTCAACTCAGTATTGACTCATGGTGACTCTGTAACATTTGATCAGGGATTGTTTGCAACAGATATTCTTGAAGGGGCATTCTCTTTCAAGCAACCTCAAACCAGGAGTTCTTAGGCTCACCTCATCCAATCAAGGTGAGGAGCATCCCCCATAGCTTCTTGCTTTCGCTAATTTCCATATGGATTAAATCTCTAATGTATAGAATTTTAGAAGATTATTAATTCCTAGCTATCTTGAATTTCATGAAGTGATTGTTTTAATGTCATATTTCCTTATGATTATGTGTATGATGTATTGTCTTGCAAACTCTTATTTTATTATACATTGTGAGTAGTATGAAGATCAAGTTTGGGAAGAATCCTTAATGGATGCAGAAGGACTCTTAGATAATCCGAATGATATGAGTTCCCTTGAAAATTTACATGACTCTTGGTGAGCCCTCCTTTGAATGTAAAGAAATCATGAAAGTTTATATGGAATGCATAGTTAGATATTTCCTATTTGAAAATTTAAAGTCATTCCTATTCTATCAAAGTAATGTGTATATGTGTCATGGTGCATAACATTCACGCATGACATGTGAGCTTTTCTGAGTGCTTAATGTAAGCCACATCCTGCTCGATTTACTGTAGATTGGTTGAATGACCAGAGTTGTGCATTTGAGTCACTATGGGCGCTCTTATTTTACATGAGGCTTTTTCAGAATTTTTACTCCTCCTCAGGCATACCCCGGGTATTTTTCCAGGAGATCGTCCTTGGGCGCACTCACCTTCATGGCCTTTTTCAGGTAGTTTATTTACCTCGGGCGGTCTTTTATTTTGACAGGTGGATGTGCATAACCAGATCTGTGGCTTGAACATACATTCATACATCCATTCATATAAGTTCATCTTATCCGGGTTATGAATTGATGTGTTGGTTTAACTATGCTATAACTGTTTGATATACATGAATTGCATATGTAGTTATATTGCCCTTTGAATCAAATTTGAATTGTTAACTCATTTTAGGATGAGGTGTAACAGTTGAATCTATGAGGGAAATTTCCACTGAGTTTTCACTCACTCAATCGTGCAGTTGCACCAAATAGACGCAGGTTTGATGATAGGTGGAGACCCCTATGACGGGATTCTAGGGATGGCTGAGGTGGAGTTTGGCAAGGAAGAAGTCCTATGTAATGTAGTTGAGCCATTGGAGCCTAGGATTTACTTGCATCGTACTTTAGATTTTGTATTTTGCTTGAATCGTAATAAAATATTTCCCCTGTTGTGGGATTTCATTTTGGCTTCCATTTACATGTATTAAACTTCCTTTGTTGTTACTCATCATATCCTTAATTTATGCAACGTTGCCTTACTCCATGTCATGAAATTTGTCGTTATTTAGATGCATGTTAGTCCATTTTATAACGTAATACTCGGGTTCTCTATTAGGTGCGACTATCCTCGGGTTTCGAGAACCAGGGTGTTACAAGATGGTATCAGAGAGAGAGTTTAGACAAACCTTGCCTTTGGGGAAACAAACTGATACCCACCTTAAATGTTTTAATTTAGGATGTTGGAATTAGATGTTGGAACTTGGATGCATGTGGAATTCCCTTAGAATTAGGAAAGTTAGAGAATGTAGATATCCAAACTTAAGTTCCCTTTGGAATTGATAGGATAGCCATTTGAATTTACCTAGAATTCCTTTATAGTTAAGGAAATTTTAAGGACATAGAGACCTAAATTTAGGTTCCCAATACTGGATCCCATAATCACATTAGGTTTCATAGATATACACTCACTCGTATCAATGCCCTTATTTGAACAGCAATTAGCTGTAAACATCTTGTTCTTTAACTAACCAATATTTCTATCATAACAACATTACTAGTTTGATAGCCATCCTATAGAACTTGACTTGCAATTCAAGTAGGTATGCTGGTTCCATGTTGCTACACAATTTGAATTTTGTTATAATACCTTTCTTAAGCATAATAAACTGAAAATATCGTTAATTGAATGGTCGTAATCTTTGATTTATGAAACTGTGATTATTAAACCAGAGCTATTAGTTTCATTTCATGAAGGTCACTCACTTGATCTTAACTAATTAATTGATGATTCATTTCAGTATAATTATTATTTTATATAATATCTAAAGTAGGGATCATTGTGGATGTTTTAGGTTGCACATGACATGTTTAAAAATTTCTGAGTACCTATGTATCATTCACCACTAGAGTACCAAAGTTATTTCTCTTACCTATCTTAATGTATGCTGTTAAATTCTGATTTTCCTCTATCATTTAGGACATCAATTTGAAGCCTGCCAATTGAATGATATGATCCTCGGTTTGTAGATACGTTAATGCATTTTGGGAACAATACATGTACGGTGGATCATCTAATAATGCTAGCAGACGCCACAAGAAAGATTGAATTAAACGACTAAATTGTGAACATAGAGACGCAAAACTTTAGGCCCTATAGGAAAGTTCAAATTTAGTTGTTTGAATGTAGAAATTTAATTTAGATTCCCATTAGGAACTATTAGTTGTCTGAACTCAGAAACCAAATACTAGGTCCCCTTAGGAAGTTATTAGAAAAGTCATTTAAATTAATTTAGATCTCCCTTCGAATTAAAGGAAAATTTTAAACATAGATACTCAAAATTTTAGGCTCCTTTGAAATTCCCAGATATGGTTATTTAAATCTTAGAAACTAAATTTAGGTACCATGAGAGAATAAATAAACCACTCTGGTGTACATGATACCAAACAAGAACATTCCTTGGATTGGACATCCAATGAACATTTGTGAAAATCTAAGATCTGATTTGTCCCATGAATTCCTTTCGTTGAAGTAACATTGCCACAACACTCCTCAAGTGAAACAAATTTAGGCATTTTAGGAAATTCTTTACCACCATAAACACGTTACATCTGACTCAAATGCTCCCTAAAGTTGAAGAATTGTACTATGAACACAATCCAAACTCTCCCAATACATCTCTTTAGTTAGAGGCAACATTCCTCATAAATGTCGACACCTAGAATTGCCAAGGGGAGAAATTATAGTCTTGGGTAAACTTCTAACCCCGGGCCGAGCATATTAAGGACTGGATTTGAAAACCTAGGTGGATTTAGAAGGATTTTGAACTCGAATATCCATGTAGAAACTGAATACTGAATTTTCAAGTAGTCCATTAGGAGATCAAAGTGCGTAGTAAAAATGGGTTGATCGTTTGAGACTGTCTCACCTAGATTCCAAGCACTCATGTTATGAAAATATAAAATCCCATGATATTCCCAAGTGTCTAGAATAATTGGGACCACGAACTGATGGAATCATATTTTAAGCAAATCATATGCACTTTGATCCAAAATTTTAATCCTAGCAAACCTCAATGATCTCAATGCCTTGATCAAGCAGAAGATCGAGATTTACCATAATTGGAATATGATACTAGTAATTCCACTGTGTTGCGCAAACAGAGGATAGATGGATCGGGCTCAAACTCACTACAACCATCCATTTGTGTTAGCTCAAACATATGCCCTTAGTGAAGGACTCATAGAAAGATCAAAGGCTTTGACCCTCTCTCACACTCACGCAAACTAAGAAAAAAAAACTTCAATTTTTTTGTTCGGAACTTAATGCTTAAGACTATCGACTATCTATAAAAACCTATTTATTAACAAATAATAAAACTATTTTCCTTTGTAAACTTCTCTTAAGATATGGAAAGACCTACTAATCAAAATAGTTTGTAATCCTATGGACCATTTTTTTTTTTTTAAAAGATATAAATAACTAAAACTATAAGATAAGACATAATGGTAAGAAAAACGGTTTTAAGAGTTGTCGATAAGTCGGTTTTAGTTTGGAGAGGAAATTTTGAGCGGTGTATATAGTGTGAACACGTTTTTTGTGCATCGAAAAATTATTTTCATGTCCTGGAGATGGAAAAGTATTTCTACATCCTAGTGGGTTCTACCACTTGATGTGTAAACTTTCCAACCTCCATTATTCTGGCCAGTGGAGGTAGAAAATTCATTTTTTTTTATTTTTATTTTTTTTACATTCAAACATGGTTTCCAAGAGGCATAAACATACTATTTTTATATTCCAATATAATCATCCCATGTAGTGAGCCTTTTTCTGGGCTGGTGCAATCTTGTCTTACTTTAAGCTTGGGTTTATTAGATGACTTATACTCATATGTCGATTTATTTTAGCCATTTTATCCTGATAATCTAATAGAGGAAGGTGGGTTATAGGCTAATGTTATCTGTCAGTTTGCTCTTATCTGTAAATCGGCTACACTAGCAGGCTTTTATTAGATCAGATTAGTTCTAATGATTATGGACAACTCTAATATTTGCATCATGACTCATTCAAATCTTGATCAATGCAGCATTCATCAACCCTTGCGAGTTCTAATTCCTAATTTCAAATCTTGCTTCCTTAAGAGCTCATTTGGACACAACTCCCAAAAGGGATTTTTTGCTCTCTCCTTTTTTTTTTTTTTTTTTTTGCAAAAAGGAGTCTTCTTGCAACTTTTCGTCTCAACAAAATCAACCAACCACTCAAAAATCAATCCAATTTGTTTTTAACAGGTAGGCTTCTTAGCATACCTATTTTAACATATGGGCAATCAAGTGAGGTTTGTGAAAGTACTTATAAATGCAAAACACAAACTAAGGTTTGACTCAAAACGACATTTACGCATCAAGCATCCTCTAGGAGTTGTCCAAACAAGCCCTAAATAATATAAATACAGTAAGACATTTTATTATTATTGTATATGTGATCCTGTGAGTGACCATATGATTTCTTTCTTCCATATTAGCTTATATTTCTTATTTACCTATATATTTATCGTATTTGTATAATTATCTTCTCTATAAATTAATAGAAACAATGAGAGGAAATTTTATTCTCAAATTCTCTGAATCTACATGTTATTAAAGTCATCTAATCTAGGTTATTAACTCAGATGGATTTTATTGGTATGGGTATTTTCGCCTCAGCTCATTTTTATCCAAATTGCATTAGTTTGATCCTTGCAACCCCCAATTTTAGACCCTAGCTCTTCCCATGGTCCCCAGCAACTCATTGTCAACACCAAACCCATATCCCCTATTAGATCTCTATCATCAAGCTCATGGGCCACCTCCAACAACCCAAACATAATCCAACCACTAAGGTCTTCCATCTCCATTGTCATGAATCACCCTCATAGTTGTCCATCCCTGTTGCCATACATCATCTCTAATTTTGTCCAAAAGTGTTGACCATTATAGACGCTCCAACACCTCCAAGTACAATCCAAAAGCCCTAAAACCCCTAACGTTGAGCGGCAACATTGTCATCTATTTAAACTCGTGGCTCATGCTGGATCTCTATCCTCTAATGTCAAAACTTGACTCACCATCGTACCCACCATTACAGCCACCACTCAATCTTTTAATTTAATAAATTCAGATATTTGGGGTCTCACGTTAGTCATGTCTATATTTGGATTTCATTACTCCATATCATTTATTAATAATTTTTCAAAATTTGCATTACTTTATCTTTTGAAAATTAAGCAGAAGTGAAGTTTCTTCTATAATACAAGCATGTATTAACTATGTGAAAACTCAGATCAAGAAAACTATTAAAGTGTTCAATTTGACAATGCCAAAGTGTACACTTACCATGAATTACAAACATTTTTCACTAATTGGAGCATCAAGACTCAAACCTCATGTGTATATACCCCTCAACAAAACATAATTTCTAAAAAAAATTGACACTTATTAGAGGTAATTAAAGCTATAATGATTAAAATTGAGGTTCCGAATGTCCATTGGGATGAAGTAGTTTTAACTATCACGTATATGATTAATCTGATGTTATCTCAATCTTTAGCCAACAATTATCCTTTTCAAGTATTAAAGCCTAATATTGTAATATTCAGTCTACCTCTTCGTGTGTTTGGATACATCTGTTTTGATCATACAATTGGTCATTTCCATGATAAACTTATGCCATGTTCAATTCAATGATTATTTAAGTACTAAAAACGGACACAAGTGTTATTGTCCAGTCACTAAACAACAACTTATCTCAAAAGATGTTAGTTTCCTTAAGAATGTCTCCCGTTTCAGAAAATAGGCATTGCCATTATCTTCAATTCATACTCCTCTTCCTGTGGTGGATGCCACTATCAATATTGAACATGAGGTTCCCTTTGTAACAATTAGGCCACCACCTTCAAATGTCATGACTATAGATCTTAAAGTTCTTAGCCCACCTAATGTTCCTCTTGTGGTCCGTAAGAATAAGTATATTGTTGATGCTCTTACGCATTACCGATCAAATTCTAGCATCACTCATTCAATCGGTAATTATGTCTCTATTGATTCCTTCACTCATTTTCTGTCATGCCCCAGACTTAGTAACCAGACTCATAAGGAACCCGATAACCCGTTCTGGCCGCAACAGCCTCCGTAATACCCCATTCTCAACTCCTTAGGCAGGTTCCGATCTTGGGATCCTACAAGGAGGATTTTCATAACCGTATATTCATTTCCAATGCGAGCATTCCCAAGATCAGAGCAAGTAAATCTCGAAAATAACAAAGGGACACATTACAAAACCCACTATGAATTTGAACTTTACAATTACATAGCTGAAAGGAAATACATCTGATAAAAAAATGAGAAGGAAGAAGATCAGCAACACTGGGGGTCCTTGGCTCAACACCTATCTAAGCTCAGTTACTACGACGCCGTCCTAAGATCTCCTGCACACATCAATTATGCATAAGCTTATAGAAGCTTAGAGGGTGGTGGAAGTGTGTGACAATGGTGCGCAGAAGAATAATAGGAGGTACAGGAAAGGAAACATGATCAATGACAATATCACTAGCCTTACCGAGGCTTGTCATGAATACAAATGAGTACTGGGCGCCATACCAAGGCGATGCATAAAGGAGCTTATATAGCCAATGCAAATGCAATGTGAAGTGATGTCAGTCCTCATATTTAATCCACATATCAAATACATTTTCATCATAAGAAAATCACAGGGGTCAAGTACACTGTGGATGACTGCCGCTCTCTAGACACGCACAGTCAAACGAGCATAAGAGACCTCACTACCTGACTATGGACAACCAATCACCAACAAGGATCGATGGCAGCAGACCCATTTACGAGCTAGTGAGACTCAGCCTAGCAATGCCTTCTTACATCAGGCGGGTAAGGCCACACCGCTACCCAACCAACTACACGACAGTGGGAGTCGCGGCCTAATGATATAAGGCCCTCGTGCGCTCATAGTTTTCACTCGATCACGGCGTTGAGGCAGATCTTTGGTACTACGAAAGTTTTGGGAATTTCACCCATGGGCAACCTATGCACCCTTATGCTCAACTAACATTTCCGGTGTCCACACATACGGCCATCCATGAATGTCCCTATGGAGGCAAGGCCTTGATGAAGTAAGGTCGGTATATCATGAAATGCGATGTCAATGCATGAGTCACGCATACAGATCATGCACTAGCTCCAATCACTCGATGTGCATAAGGGGAGAAACTTCATCCCTCTATCATATCAACCCAATGACCACACCAATGCAATCCATTCACGCAAATGATGCATATGGGTTATAAGTGTGTAAGTACATACTCGACGATGATGACATGGAACATACTCCTCCTTCCCAAGGAGGGAGAAGGTCTAGATACATAGACAGGTACTCTAAGGAGAAATCCTTTAGTGGGGGCCCAATACTTTGGGGTAGCCCACAAGCTAAAATAGTCATAAAAGCCCAAGAAAGAAGCGATCCTAAGAAGGTTCCAAGGTGGGCCTTCAACCACCTATAACAACCCTATGGGCCTACCTTAGGGCCATCAAGGAGGACATCCAACCACAACTAGGTCCCAAAAGGTAGCCCACCACTATACGAATATGAAATAAGGCCTAAGGCCTAAGCAATCCATGGGCCTAAGGGCAATACACATGGCCCAATTTAGTAGGCAACATAGTGGGTCCCTAAGCAAGGGTCAGGCCCAACCATAAAGATTACAACCCATACTTTGTGGTGGGCCTAATGGGCAGCCCGGTATTCCAATCATATGGGCAATTCTTATTCTAAGACTTGTATCCTAGCCTGTACCGTTCCGTAGGCCTCTGAGGTTCTCCCGGTCGAATTCTTGCAACCTGCGATCTGTTATCGGCATTTGCGCGTATTCCTGAGTCATGTCCCGTATATCAGAGTCGGCTCGACCTAAGACTTGTATCCTTGCGACCGCACTGTCGCAGCAATTTCGACACTGCGTCTCGCGCGCCGAGGCGATACCAGAGCCGGGAGATGTGGGTCCGCGTTCAGTTCGAGGAAAATGCCACGCGTTGTAATCCCGAGAGAATCCATCCCATCAATCTCATCAATCAAGTACACATCACACCCCATCACTCACCCATCCACAAGTACAACCACCCCTCCCCTAAAGTCAACTCACTCTCTTACACAAGTACTCCCATCACTCACTCACCCATCACTCACATCTCTCATCTCTCTTATCTCTCTCATTTCTCCCAAGCAACCCACGTCCAAGCTAGCTTCATGAGAGAGCTAGGTGTGACCCACCTTCTTACCACCCAATCCCACCCTCCAAGCCTCATCTCAACCGTTGGATCACATTCTTTGGAGCTATAGAACACGTTAATGGAAGAAGGAAGAAGAGATCTTGAGGTGGGTGTTCATTATCTCGGTTTGATGATTTGAGGGTCCACATATGGTGGGACCCATCTTGATGTATGCATTATATCGTGGAGGAGCTCATAATGGCGGAGCTCCTCCCATCATCACCGTTTATCTCTCTCTCTCTCTCTCTCTCTCTCTCTCTTGATGCGTGGCCCACCATGATGCATGCGTTTCATCCATGTTGTGGGGCCCACTGTGATGTTTATGCCTTACATCCACTGTCCAAATATGTTGGATGTGGGAGCCCACCATGATGTATGCGTTTCATCCATGCTGCCCACCGTCCAGACCTTAGACGGCGGGGCCAGCCACAATGTGTGTTTTATCCACCGTCCACGTGGATGTGTGGACTCCACCGTGATGAATGAAAGGTGGGACCCACCTATAATGAAATCCAAACCGTCCAGGGGGAAGGTGGGTCCCAGCAGCCATAATTGCGTTGATGTCAACAAGTTCTGCCACCCCACCATGGCATGGGTGTTCCTAGACCAGGACCCGCCCTGATGTGAGGGCTTTACCCATGCCATTTAGGCCGCTGGACTCGGACCCCAGCTTGATGTATGCATCTGATCCGCACCATCCACTCTTTTCCTCAGCTCATTTTAGGCATTGAGCTGAAATATGAAGTCAATTCCAACCTCTAGTGGGCCACACCATCAAAGAGATCATTTTATTAGTGATAAATCTATTAGGGCCCACTGTAATGTTTCTATATGTCAAAACATGCTGAATATTGGACTCGTTAGATGTATCCCGGGTCATAGAACCCAACAGGCAGACCGGATCATCATGATGTGGGGCTCACCTATGAAATCTTTTAAAAAAATAAAAATTAAAAAAAAAATCTAGTTGACACTGCTGCTACTAGCGTTCAGAGGACGTTGCAGCGAGCAGCGTCCTGGCGCTGGTAAAACGGGCAGGTAGAGTGGGCCCCACCTCAGGCCCCACCGTGATGCATGTGGAGCACCCACACCATGCAATTGATGGGTCCCCTTTAGGCATGGGGATGCCCAAAAAAAAATCAGTCGTTCACGGCACTCAGATAGTCCACACCATAATAGCAGGGGATTGAATGTCTACCATTGAAACTTTTTTTTTGGGTCACAGAAATTTATGGATCTATATGAAATTTGTTTTTCCTCTCAATTCAGGTCTTTGTGACCTTATGAACAGATGGGATGGAAAGTAAACATTATGGTGGGACCCACGGGGGACCCACCTATAGTGGAGTGGATTGGTTGGTCCACCACACACCAGCTATATAGTTGATTGACGTCAGCAAGCTCTGTGGGACCCACCATTATACGTGTTCTACACAGCCATCCGTCCAGGACATGGCCCACCCCACACGTGTGGGATGGGGCCACCTTGCACCTGCATATTTTCATCCAAGCCGTCCGTCCATCTCTGGATGTTGGTTGGGCCTAGATGCCTTTCATACTGTATATCTATTATATTATAACATAATATAATATATATTATAATTTATATTATTATATTATATTGTGGTGGGCCTCATGCGGGATTCACCTTATGTGATATGGATTGGCTATCTGCCACACGCACCAGCTATACAACTGTCATGGTGATGCAGCTGTGCTATGTGGAGCCCACCTTGATGTATTTATATCCACACCGTCCAGATTATTCTGGACGGTGGTGGACAGTGTTTGGTCGGTGTTGGACGATGTTTGGACAGTGCTAGACGATGTTTGGGCAATGTTGATTTACATGGACAATGTTTGGCGGTGTCGTGGGTTCCACCGTGATGTATGTTGTACCCACGCTGCCCATCTGGTGGGGCCCATTTACTGTGTATACAGGCCCACCTATTATGTATATTAGGCCCATGTGATGGGGCCCACCTTGGTGTACGTATAATATATTCACACCGTCCACCTTTGGACGGTGCCACGTGAGCCCTACCATTGATGCATGTATTGTATATCTATGTCGTTCATTAGCAGGGCCCACCTGTTATGAACATTAAGTCCATATGATGTGGCCCGTTGTGATGTTTTTGTAGCCCATTTGGTGGGGCCCATTATGATGTGCATTAGGCCCATGGGTCGTGGCCCATTAGGATGTATTTTAGGCCCATATGTCGTGGCCCATTGTGATGTATTTCATACCCATTTGGTAAGGCCCAATGAGATGTATTTCCAACCCATATGGCGTAGCCATTGTGATGTTTTTATAGCCTATTTAATGAGGCCCATTCTGATATGTATTAAACCCATGGGTTGTGGCCCGTACGATATATCTAAGGCCCATGTGTAGGGCCCAACTGTTGTGTATATAAGGCTCATGAGTGAGGCCCGATGTGATCTATTTATGGCCCAGGTGCCAAAGCCCATTGTGATGTATATGTGCCCCTTGAGTAAGGCCTATTGTGTTGTATATTAGGCCTTTGTGTGAGGTCGTGGGCCCATTATATGTTTGGCTCTATGTGGGCCACTGCTTGGGAGCGATGTTGGTTAAATGTCCACATTGATGGGCAATGATGGTTTAATGCACACATTGTGACCTTCCCTTAGGCCTTATTCGGCCGATTTCGATTGTTGAGGCCGATTCCGATTGTCGAGGTTGATTCTGATTGTTAAGCCCGATCATCGAGGCTGATTCTGATTGTCAAAGCCGATTCCGATTGTCGAGGCCGATTCCGACTGTCGAGGCCGATTCCGATTGTTGAGGCCGATCATCGAGGCCGATTCTGATTCTCGAGGCCGATTCTGATTCTCAAGGCCGATTCTGATTGTTGAGGTCGATCATCGAGGTAGATTTTGATTGTTGAGGCTGATTCTGATTGTCGAAGCTGATTTCGATTGTTGAAGTCAATTCTGATTGTCGAGGTCGATTCCGATTGTCGAGGCCAATTCTGATTGTCGAGGCCGATTCCGATTGTTAAGGTCGATCATCGAGGCCAATTTCGATTGTCGAGGCCAATTTCGATTGCTGAGGCCGATCATCGAGGCCAATTCTGATTGTCGAGGTCGATTTCGATTGTCGAGGCCGATTTTAACTGTCGAGGTTGACCACTGAGGCCGATTCTGATTGTCGAGGCTGATTAACGAGATCCAATGTGATATATATGCGGCCCGTATTTGAGGCCCATTGTGATGTGTATTTAGCCCGTGTTGAAGGCCCATGGTGATGTATATTAGGCCTATGTAATGAGGCCCATTGCGATGCATTTGAGGGCCAGATGATGGAGTCCATTGTGATGTGTATTAGGCCCATGGGAGTGGCCCATCGTGATGTATATTAAGCCCATGAGTGTGGCCCATGGTGTTATATATTAGGCCCTTTGTGAGGCCATGGGTCCACTATACGTTAGCCTCTATGTGGGCCACTCCTTGGGGGCAATGTTGGTTAAATGTCCACATTGTCGAGGCCGATTATCGATGCTGATTATCGAGGCCGGCTATTGATACCGATTATGAGTATGTGACAGCATAGCATCATGATACATGCCCATATGCATCATCTACATATTTGTTATGAGATGTGATTGAGCATTGCATATGCCATAGTGCAGGTGATTTACGGGACTCCCTGATAGGCGGAGTTATCCCACATGAGCGCACAGTATGTGCAGGATTGATGCATGATTGGACTGCGTGGCTCATGCATCTTGTATTGTGTGATGGTGATTATTGTATGCTCTAATGACATCAGGGCCGTAGCCTCCACAGTCATATCGTGGATGGTCAGATGGGACACCGAAAATCTATTACTAGCATCGGGCCGCCATAGATGGCCCTGGGTGAAAATTCCTAAACCCTCTTGGTACCAGAGGATGCCCCAACGTCGAGACCGAGTGGATATATATAAGCGCATGATGGCCGTATACCAGTAGGCCGTGTCTCCCACTATGTCGTGGTCAGTTGGGAGAGAGTGTGGCCTTACCCACCTAAGGGAGTAGGCATAGCTAGGCTGAGTCTGACCAGTTCGTAAATGGGTCCGCTATTGACGAGTCGGGCTGGTATTGGTAGGCGGATAGTGAGGTCTCTTTCACTTACTCAGTTGTGCGCTTGATGGGAAGGCAAGCTAGTGTGGAGTGTACTAGACCCCGGTGGTGATCTCAGAGATGACAGTACTGATTTGTGGAGTAGGAGTTGCATACTCAGCATTATATTCATTCATTCATTCACTATCCACTCGGACTGGTGGTGCGCAACTAATTGTTATGTGTACTTTCACAATGGCCAGAATTTCGGTTGGGACGAGCGACTAACCTGAGATCAGGAGCTTACCACATTGAGTCTATCTATCCAGATTTAGGTATGGGACTGGTTTGGATAGAAGTCTTTTGTGATAGGCCCCATAGCCTGTGATACCACGTATTATCATCCCGAATTCACACTGCAACTTGGTCATTTCGTTCGCACCACATATTGCATGTTGCATTATATCCTCAGCATATGGTATTCTGGGTTGCTATGTTTCTACATTTATATGACCTAGATGAGATTGATGGTATTCGTAGCTCTTCCGAATTGCATATTGTATTGCATCCTCGATATCCGATATTTGGTTTATTATGTTTCCGCATTACATACCCGATTTACATTACTTTATCAGTATATGACATTGGCTTGCTATATCTTTTCATCGCATATCCTGGATGAGGTTGATGATATCTTTATGGACTTGTTAGTATTTCTGCTTACTTTGATAATGTATGGTTCGTGGACTTATCAATATCTCTGTTTACTCTGATATTACATTCTAAGCACACATATACTGCTCACACACTTACACAACCCTTTAAGCTTTCTATAAGCTTATGCATGATAGATGTGTGAAGGTGACATTTTGATGTAGCTGAGATAAGGTAGGAGTATGCAATTGAGCTTCTGGAGTTTTCTCTGATATTTATATATTGTATCTCCTTTTAAGCATTGTACTCAAATGATTATATTAGTGGATATGTGATGATGATATTGCCTTTGTGATTTGGGTAAACTGGCGGTTATGCTTCTTATAAGACAAATTCATGTCAAAAATCTTCCTTGTAGGATCCCAGGATCGGAATCTGGCATATGGACGCTAGGAGCCGAGAATGAGGTACTACGGAGGCTGTCGACACCGGATTCGGCGATCGAAAGTTTTGTGAGCTCGGTTTCCGAGTTTGGGGCGTGACACTTATGTTTGAAACAAGTGAGTTGAGCCTCACATCTTAGCCCAAGTATGGGGTTAATTTAATGGACAACCAAGGGCCCAAATACTTGAGTATTTTGGCCCATAAAACCCATTACAATAGCATTTTAAATATAGGTCCAAGGGTCCAACGGGCCTATCTAAAAGTTTCAACCCAAAAGGGCTAAATAGTCCAACAATTAACTAGAAATATGGACCCAATAAAACCCAACTGGGATGGGCCTCAAATGTGCACTAATTAATCCCAAAGCCTGATTAGAAATAGGGCCAGATATGTGTCAAAATATCCCCAAATCTGGTGGGCTATGCCGCCCTAAAACATGCATTTATGGGCAGCAACTTTGGGCCTATTGCTAAAATTCCAGCCCACCCACTATCTGGGTTTGCTGGAAATTCAATAATAATTAATTTATACAATCGTTTTAATCCCTGGTGACTCACACTTGTCACAGAGGGTCCCACCAGATGAAAGGAGTGGATAAAAGACATAAATCAGGTGGGCCAACTGCTGGACTGGACGTCCAGCAGCAGCCCATAGGCTAGGCGTCCTTGGTAGATGGTCCAAGGGGCTGGGATGGCTCCCCCCTTAAACACATCCAAGTGGGTCCCACATGTGGACGTCTCACATGGGAGATGAGACACACACATGGGGTCCACAATGTGGAGGATGGCATGGATAAAACATACATCATAGTGGGCCTTAGGAGGGTGGACGACCAGCCCATGGCTGGACGCCAGCCCTGCTGGAACGTCCAACTATGGGCTGCCATTCCAGCAGCCATACCTCATTTTTTTTATATGAAAGTGGTGGCGCACACCCCCAAGATGGGTCCCAACATGATGGGCCACAAGATGGGCTATTAGGGAAGCCACAAACCCAAGCAAAACATGAAGGAATTTCATGGACAGTAAGGTAGGAAGTTAAATATCTATTGCACAAAATGTTGTTGTCCATACAATGTTCACCTAATAAGGTGGGCCCAAACTTTGCCTAGGAGGGGAGGGATGAATGGTTGATATTTTTTCCATAAAATACAGCAAGGTGGGGTCCACAAAAGTGACCCACCCTTCATAAAATCAAACTGAAATTTGTGTTTACCCTTCATTCTATAGGTTTGGACGGTCCAACAAGGTGGACCGCCCACCCCCTATGGGCCTGCCCTTTTGGGTGTTTTTGAATGGACAGATAGAGGTGTGGTCCATCACACTTCAAGGTGGGGTCCACTCCCTCAAAAGGCACCCCACAACAAGAAGAAAAAGAGTGGAAATCATGGACCAATCTCACGCCAAACATCAACTTCAACAGTCCAGAAACTCTGGACAGCCATATATGGCTATACATACCAGCCCATAACTAGATAAATATAGCAAATAAAGAGAGGTGTGGCCTTCCTTAGTAAGCCCCACAAATGTCCAGATCAAGGCCTTAAGCCAAAACACTTGCATGCATCAAATAAGGTAATAAATGGGACACCCAAAATCATGAAATGGGTGGTAGGGGCGTCCCACCATTGCTGGATTTTCTGGATGTCACAGGCCCACCAAGTGGGCCACACATAGCATCAGCGAAAATAAGAGAAAAGGGAAGGTAGGAGATTAATCCGGCCATAGGGAAAGGGCTCCGCCACTAATGTGCCCTCCTAAGAACAATCACACCCATACATCTTCATTGGTTTGTCATTACAACATGAATCTAACACATGCATGGCCTATAATCACAATGGATGGTTGGGATGCCATTCCAATATGATGTTAAGGTCAAGATGACCTTAGAATGGTTTAGACCATGAGATACATCATGATGGGGTCCATCGAGAATGGCCTCATCATGGAACAATGCATGCATGTAAGATGGGCCAAGGGCCACATCCAAGGGATCAAATGGGATCCCCACCATGGGTTGGTGGGTCCCACATATTCCATTCATGAAGAAATAAGATGATCAAGAGATAGAAAAGAAATCAGCAAGTTGTAGGCACCCACCTTCAAACCAAGCTCTCAATCTTCCACATAAGGTAGAACTTGGACCAAGGAAGAAGGTTTAATGGCTAGGATGAGTTTCTAAGGGTGGGATTGAGGAATTTTGGAGCTTCAAGGGGCTGGAGAAATGAAGGAAAATGGGACGTTTGGGAAAGGGATTTGCTAGAATGAAAAAAATGAGGAGGGAGAGAGAGAGAGAGCAATGATTTGTTTGTAAGAAAAAGAAATGATTACCCTAGGGAGGAGAAACCAAAGTTGTAGAGTAGGGTAGGTTTGGGTGGTGTGTGTGGGGTGGGTAGTGTAAGCTATAGAAATTTTGGTGGTATGTGTAGTATGTGTTGGAACTTGTGTAAAAGGAGTGGTGGTCCACGTGCACTACACCTAAGTGGGCCACATGATCAAGAGTCATACAATGAAACGTACATAACTTATGATCTATACATCAGATGGACGTACAAGACGCATCACCGGAACCGCAATGATGATGCAAACAAGATGGCATAGGTTTCGGGCCGATCCGAGTCTGGTCAACGTGACCGGACTTAAGGATGATCGCAGACATAATCCGAGGGGTCACGGGCCAGATTTGACCGGTAAGACCGCGGGACCAAGAGAAATGAAATGCATATCTACACACAAACATGCACACATAGGAACTCGGGTCGGGTCTTACAATCCTTCCCACCAATCAAAAATTTCATCATCGAAATTGACTAATCCAGGACAAAAGAAAGGCAAAATACCACCATCATATAGCAATCATCAAAGAGAAGGCAATACAAATAATCATATATCAATCAATCGTCAAATAAATGGGGATAACGCTATCTAATCTCGGCCTTACGTTCCCAAGATGCCTCGGCCTCCGAATGATGACCTCATTGCACCTTCACCAAGGGAATGACCTTGGTCCTAAGGACCTCCTCCTTCCGATCAAGAATACGAATCAGCTGCTCAATGTAAGAAGCATCATCACGGACCTTGAGTGGCTACCAATCAATCACGGGGATAGTGTCCGGCCCACACTTCCGCAACATAGAAACATGGAACACGTCGTGGATCGCGGACAACTCAGGAGGTAAGGCAAGCCTATAGGCCACAACGCTTATGCGCTCGATAATCTCAAAAGGTCCAATAAATCTCGGGAAAAGCTTACCCTTCACACTAAATTGAACCATGTCTTTCATAGGCAAGACCTTGAGATATACCATGTCTCCAACTGCAAACTCGAGGGGTCGACGCCGACGATCAGCAAAACTCTTCTGTCGATTTTGAGTTGTGCGCATCCTCTACCTGATAACATCAATAGCCTCCTACGTCTGTTGCACAAGATTTGGACCTATGAGTCCCTAGGGCATCCCTAGGGTTTGGAGGAGCGAAGCACAATGCCGGCGAGCCGTCACCAAGCATTTTTCTTCTTTCTTCCTTAGTTTTTCATGCTTTCTTCTAGGGTTTTAGATTCAATCATGTCTATGGTTGGATAAACCTCTTAGCTATGGCTAAGAGGTGAAGCTTGTAACGTGATGAGATGTTTTCTAATGCTTTGATTCATGTTTCTGTTGCATTCTCTTTGATTCTAGTTTGATATTTAAGAAATACATCCAGTTTTTAATGGTTTATTATGACTCAAATTACAGTAGATCTACAATAGCTTTGAGTATATTCTTTTCATGCTTTGAGATTGTGAAATTAGGAAATCTTGTTGTTCACCATCATCCCTTGGGCATAGTTGGGTGATGGAATCCCTTCTAATCTTCATAATTTTCCCATGTTGTTTGTGAATTGGTATATCCTATTGTGAGTCATCATCTCCTAGGCATGGCTAGGTGATGAAATCACTTCCAATTCACACAACTCTCATCCATTGAGAATTAGGTTAAAGGAAGTTCAGATTTGATTTTATTGAGATATCTTCCAACTGGATAGGATAGGACTCTGATTCCGATTGTGTCCTTGAATTAAGCATAGTATCTCCCTGATTGCTACAAGTGGATCCTTGGAAACCCTAGTTCCCACCTTTAAATTCTTCGGTTTCTAATTAAATCCCTCACAATTACTCTCTCTACGCTTTCAGATTTAGGTTTACATCTTCTTTTAGTTATACTTCTAGTCGCTTTCAGAATACATACGAGATTAGTCCCTATGGATTCGACCTCAGTCTCACCGAGATTATTACTACATCGCGACCCTACACTTGGGGTTGTGAACACTTGTACCATTATCTTGAGGCTTATTTCAAACCATATAAATCTTCTTGAGTTTATATACCACGTTCTCCTTGCTATGTGCAACATATCCCTGTAACTGATGCATATAAATGTCTTCTTCAAGATGAAAAAAGTTATTTTTATACCTAACTTCTCTAAATGTAATTCCTCTATAGCCACAATGCTTAGAACTAATCTAATAGTAGAAATCTTAACAACATGAGAAAAGATTTTAGTGTAGTCGATGCCTGCTTTCTGTTGAAAATCTTTCACTACTAATCTAGCCTCGAATCGCTTAGTACCTTCATGCAATCTCCTTGCATGCTTTAGAATAGTTTTGTTCATGCGCTTAGCTATACCATTCTGTTATATCATTTTTGGAGTTGTTTTCTCTCTCTTGATTTCATTAGCAGTATAATACTCCTCATACTTGTTGTCATAATACTCCTCAAACTTTTAACACTTTGGTCACCATGGAATTTCAATAACTTCAACCTTAATCCCATAACCCATACGATAATTCAAATAATAGTCAGCTGGAATAGCCCCAATTTATGGTTCTAACGTAAAGCATAGTAATGAAAGGGAGTTAATATTCCCATCTCTCTTGTAGACATCCGCTGACAAAACCATACTTCGAGGGAGAGTCCAGCTTCTTTAGATTCCTAAGGCATGTCATCGTGTGATGGACTTGAAAGTTACGCATTGCACAATGTCAATTTTTTCACTTGGCTTTGTACTCTAGCAATCTCCCGGACCTATCAAACAATTACCTCATTCTTTTATTTAACAACCAGTCTTCATCTATGGGGCTAGTGTCCCCTCTTCCTCTACCCTTCGCAGTTTTAAAAGGCATGTTAATTGCATATATATATATATATATATATATATATATATATATATATATATATATATATATATATATAATGAAAAGAATTATCTAAGCAATGAGATTTGTTCCGATACAAGCTAATGTCAACAACTTTGCAAGGACCGACAACACCCACCCTACAAAAAATGATGGCGAGCAAGAGGCACTAATTAGAGATAAATCAATGGTTGACATATGCCCTTAGTGAAGGACTCATAGAAAGATCAAAGGCTTCGACCCTCTCTCACACTCACGCAAACTAAGAAAAAAAAAAACTTCGATTTTTTTGTTCAGAAATTAATGCTTAAGACTATCTATAAAAGCCTATTTATTAACAAATAATAAAACTATTTTCCTTTATAAACTTCTCTTAAGAAATGGAAAGACCTACTAATCAAAATAGTTTGAAATCCTATGGACCAATTAAAAAAAAGATATAAATAACTAAAACTATAAGATAAGACATAAGGGTAAGAAAAACGGTTTTAAGAGTTGTAGATAAGTCGGTTTTGGTTTGGAGAGGAAATTTTGAGCGGTGTATATAGTGTGAACACGTTTTCTGTGCATAGAAAAATTATTTTCATGTCCTAGAGATGGAAAAGTATTTCTACATCCTAGTGGGTTCTACCATTTAATGTGTAAACTTTCCAACCTCCATTATTCTGGCCAGTGGAGGTAGAAAATACATTTTTTTTACATTCAAGCATGGTTTCCAAGAGGCATAAAGATACTATTTTTGTATTCCAATAAAATTATCCCATGTAGTGAGCCTTTTTCTGGGCTGGTGCAATCTTGTCTTACATTAAGCTTGGGTTTATTAGATGACTTATACTCATATGTCAATTTTTTTTACCATTTTATCCTGATAATCTAATAGAGGAAGGTAAGTTGTAGATTAATGCTATCTGTCAGTTTGCTCTTATTTGTAAATCGGTTACACTAGCAAGCTTTTATTAGATCGGATCAGTTCTAATGATTATGGACAACTCTAATATTTGCATCATGACTCATTCAAATCTTGATCAATTCATCATTCATCAACCCTTACGAGGTCTAATTCCTAATTTCAAATTTGCAACCTTAAGAGCTCATTTGGACACAACTCCCAAAAGGGAGTTTTTACTCTCTTTTTTTTTTTTTTTTTTTTTGTAAAAAGGAGTCTTCTTGCAACTTTTCGTATCAACAAAATCAACCAACCTCTCAAAAATCAATCCAATTTGTTTTCAACTGGTAGGCTTCTTAGTGTACCTATTTTAACATGTGGGCAATCAAGTGAGGTTTGTGAAAGTACTTATAAATGCATAACACGAACTAAGGTTTGACTCAAAATGACAATTACGCATCAAGCATCCTCTAGGAGGTGTCCAAACAAGCACTAAATAATATAAATACAGTAAGACATTTTATTATTATTGTATATGTGATCTTGTGAGTGACCATATGATTTCTTTCTTCCATATTAGCTTATATTTCTTATTTGCCTATATATGTATCGTATTTGTATAATTATCTTCTATATAAATTAATAGAAACAATGAGAGGAAATTTTATTCTCAAATTTTTTGAATCTACATGTTATTAAAGTCGTCTAATCTAGGTTATTAACTCAGATGGATTTTATTGGTATGGGTATTTTTGCCTCAACTCATTTTTATCCAAATTGCATTAGTTTGATCCTTGCAACCCCCATTTTAGATCCTAGCTCTTCCCGTGGTCCCTAGCAACTCATTGTCAGCATCAAACCCATATCTCCTATTAGATCTCTATCATCAAGCTCATGGACCACCTCCAATAACCCAAACATAATTCAACCAATAAGGTCTTCCATCTCCATTGTCATGAATCACCCTCATAATTGTCCATCCCCGTTGCCATACATCATCCCTATATTTTGTCCAAAAGTGTTGACCATTGTAGATGATCCAACACCTCCAAGTACAGATCCAAAAGCCCTAAAACCCCAAACGTCGAGCGGCAACATTGTCATATGTTTAAACTCATGGCTCATGCTAGATCTCTATCCTCTAATGTGAAAACTTGACTCACCATCGTACCCACCATTACAACCACCACTCAACCTTTTAATTTAATAAATTCAGATATTTGTGGTCTCATGCTAGTCATGTCTATATTTGGATTTCATTACTCCATACCATTTATTAATAATTTTTCAAAATTCGCATTACTTTATCTTTTTAAAATTAAGCAGAAGTGAAGTTTCTTCTATAATACAAGCATGTATTAACTATGTGAAAACTCATATCAAGAATATTAAAGTGTTCAATTTGACAATGCCAAAGTGTACACTTACCATGAATTACAAACGTATTACACTAATTGGAGCATCAAGACTCAAACCTCATGTGTATATACCCCTCAACAAAACAAAATTTCTAGAAAAATTCGACACTTATTAGAGGTAATTAGAGCTATAATTATTAAAATTGAGGTTCCGAATGTCTATTGGGATGAAGTATTTTTAACTATCGCGTATATGATTAATCTGATGCTATCTCAATCTTTAGCCAACAATTATCCTTTTCAAGTATTAAAGCCTAATACTGCAATATTCAGTCTACCTCTTCGTGTGTTTGGATACATCTGTTTTAATCATACAATTGGTCATTTCCATGATAAACTTATGCCATGTTCAATTCAATGATTATTTAAGTACTAAAAACGGACACAAGTGTTATTGTCCAGTCACTAAACAATAACTTATCTCAAAAGATGTTAGTTTCCTTAAGAATGTCTCCCATTTCAGAAAATAAGCATAGCCAATATCTTCAATTCATACTCCTCTTCCTGTGGTGGATGCCGTTGTCAATATCGAACATGAAGTTCCCTTTGTAACAATTAGGCCACCACCTTCAAATGACTTGACTATATATCTTAAAGTTCTTAGCCCACCTAATGTTCCTCTTGTGGTCCATAAGAATAAGTATATTGTTGATGCTCTTACGCATTACCGACCAAATTCTAGCATCACTCATTCAATCGGTAATTATGTCTCTATTGATTCCTTCACTCATTTTTGTCACGGCCCAGACTCGGTAAACGGACTCACAAGGAACCCGATAGTCGGTTCTGGCCTCAACAGCCTCCATATTACCCCATTCTCGGCTCCTTAGGCAGGTTCCGATCTTGGGATCCTACAAGGAGGATTTTCATAACCATATATTCATTTCCAATGCGAGCATACCCAAGATCACAGCAAGTAAATCTTGAAAATAACAAAGGGACACCTTACAAAATCCACAATAAATTTGAACTTTACAAGTGCATAGCTGAAAGGAAATACATCCGATAACAAAATGAGAAGGAAGAAGATCAGCAACACTGGGGGTCCTCGGCTCAACACCTATCCAAGCTCAGCTGCTACGACGCCGACCTAGGATCTCCTGCACGCATTAATCATGCAAAAGCTTATAGAAGCTTATAGGGTGGTGGAAGTGTGTGACAATGGTGCGCAGAAGAATATTAGGAGGTACAGGAAGGGAAACATGATCAATGACAATATCGCTACCTTACCGAGGTTTGTCATGAATACAAATGAGTACTAGGCGCCATACCAAGGTGATGCATAAAGGGGCTTATACAGCCGATGTGAATACAATGTTAAGTGATGTCAGTCCTCATATCTAATCTACATATCAAATATAATTCCACCATAAGGAAATCACCATGGTCAAGTACACTGTTAGATGACTGCCGCTCTCCAGACCCACACAGTCAAACGAGCGTAAGAGACCTCACTACCTGCTTGTGGATAACCAATCACCAACAAGGCTCAATGGCAGCGGACCCATTTACAAGCTAGTCAGACTCAGCCTAGCAATGCCTTCTTACATCAGGCGGGTAAGGCCAAACCACTACCCAACCGACTACACGATAGTGGGAGTCGCGACCTAACGGCATAAGGCCCTCGTACACTCATAGTTTTCACTCGGTCACGGCGTTGGTGCAGATCCTTGGTACCATGGAAGTTTTGAGAATTTCACCCATGGGCAACCTATGCACCCTATATACTCAAGTAACATTTTCGGTGTCTACACATACGGTCATCCACAAATGTCCCTGTGGAGGCGAGGCCCTGATGAAGCAAGGGGTGGTATTATCATGAAATGTGATGCCAATGCACGAGTCACGCATATAGATCATGCACTAACTCCAAGCACTTGATGTGCACAAGGGGAGAAACTTCATCCCTCTATCATATCAACCCAATGACCACACCAATACAATCCATTCACGCAAATGATGCATATGGGTTATAAGTGTGTAAGTACGCTACTTGGCGATGATGATGTGGAACATACTCCTCCTTCCCAAGGAGGGACAAGGTCTAGATACATAGACAGGTACTCTAAGAAGAAATCCTCTACTGGGGGCCCAATACGTTGGGGTAGCCCACAAGCTAAAATGGTCATAAAAGCCCAAGGAAGAAGTGGTCCTAACAAGGGTCCAAGGTGGGCCTTCAACCACCTATAACAACCCTATAGGCCTACCTTAGGGCCACCAAGGAGGACATCTAACCTCAACTGGGTCCCAAAAGGAAGCCCGCCATTATACGAAAATGAAACAAGGCCCAAGGCCTAAGTAATCCATGGGCCTGAGGGCAATACACATGGCCCAATTTAGTAGGCAACATAGTGGGCCCCTAAGCAAGGGTTGGGCCCAACCATAAAGATTACAAACATACATAAACAAGTGAGTTGGGCCTCACATCTTGTCCCAAGTATGGGGTTAATTTAATGGACCACCAAGGGCCCAACTACTTGAGTATTTTGACCCATAAAACCCACTACAATAGCATGTTAAATATAGGTCCAAGGGTCTAATGGGCCTATCTGAAAGTTCCAGCCCAAAAAGGGCTAAATAGTCCAACAATTAACTAGAAATATGGACCCAATAAAACCCAACTGGGATGGGCCTCAAATGTGCACTAATTAATCCCAAAGCCTAATTAGAACTAGGGCAAGATCTGTGTCAAAATTTCTCCAAATCAGGTGGGTCATGCCGCCCCAAAACATGCATTTATGGGTAGCAACTTTGGGCCTATTGTTGAAATTCCAGCCCACCCACTATTTGGGCTTGCTGGAAATTCAATAATAATTAATTTATACAATCATTTTAATCCCTGGTGACTCACACATGTCACAGAGGGTCCCACCAAATGAAAGGAGTGGATAAAACACATAAATCAAGTGGGCCAGCTGCTGGACTTAACGTCCAGCAGCAACCCATAGGCAGGGCGTCCTTGGTGTACGGTCCAAGGGGCTGGGACGGCTCCCCCCTTAAACACATCCAAGTGGGTCCCACATGTGGACATCCCACATGGGAGATGGTCCACACACATGGGGTCTACAATGTGGAGGATGGCATGGATAAAACATACATCATAGTGGGCCTTAGGAGGGTGGACGGCCAGCCCTGCTAGAACGTCCAGCTATGGGCTGCCATTCCAGCAGTTATTCCTCCTTTTTTTTAGATGAAAGTGGTGGCCCACACCACCAAGATGGGTCCCAACATGATGGGCCACAAGATGGGCTATTAGGGAAGCCACAAACCCAAGCAAAATATGAAGGAATTTCATGGACAGTAAGGTAGGAAATTAAAAATTTGTTGCACAAAATGTTACTGTCCATACAATGTTCACCCAATAAGGTGGGACCAAACTTTGCCTAGGAGGGGAGGGATGAATGGTTGATATTTTCCCATAAAATACAGCAAGGTGGGGTCCACAAAAGTGGCCCACCCTTCAGAAAATCAAACTAAATTTTGTGTTTTTCCTTCATTCTATAAGGCTGGACGGTCCAGCAAGGTGGACCGTCTACCCCCTATGGGCCTGCCCTTTTGGGTGTTTTTGAATGGACAGATAGAGGTGTGGTCCATCACACTTCAAGGTGGGGTCCACTCCCTCAAAAGGCACCCGATAAGAAGAAGAAAAGAGTGGAAATCATGGACCAATCTCATGCCAAACATCAACTACAACAGTCCATACAAACAGTCCAAAAATTATGGACAGCCATATATGGCTGGACATAGCAACCCAAAACTAGTAAATACAGCAAATAAAGAGAGGCATGGCCTTCCTCAGTGGGCCCCACCAATGTCCAGATCAAGGCCTCAAGCCAAAACACTTGCATGCATCAAATAAGGTAATAAATGGGACACCCAAAATCATGAAATGGGTGGTAGGGGCGTCCCACCATTGCTGGATTTTCTGGACGTCCCAGGCCCACCAAGTGGGCCACACATAGCATCAGAGAAAATAAGGGAAAAGGGAAGGTAGGAGATTAATCCGGCCATAGGGAAAGGGCTCTGTCACTAATGAGCTCTCCCAAGAACAATCACACCCATACATCTTCATTAGTTTGCCATTACAACATGAATATAATACATGCATGGCCTATAATCACAATGCATGGTTGGGATGTCATCCCAACATGATGTGAAGGTCTAGATGACCTTAGAATGGTTTAGATCATGAGATACATCATGATGGGGTCCATGGAGAATGGCCTCATCATGGAACAATGCATGCATATAGGATGGGCCAAGGGCCACATCCAAGGGATCAAATGGGATCCCCACTATGGATTGGTGGGTCCCACATGTTCCTTTCATGAAGAAATAAGATTATCAAGAGATAGAAAGAAATTAGCAAGTTGTAGGCACCCACCTTCAAACCATGCTCTCAATCTTCCACATAAGGTAGAACTTGGACCATGGAAGAAGGTTTAACGCTAGGATGAGTTTCTAAGGATGGGATTGAGAGATTTTGGAGCTTCAAGGGGCTGGAAAAATGGAGGAAAATGGGACATTTGGGAGAGGGATTTGTTCGAATGAAGAAAATGAGAAGGAGGGAGGGAGAGAGAGCAATGATTTGTTTGAAAGAAAAAGAAATGATTACCCTAGGGAGGAGAAACCAAAGTTGTAGAGTAGGGTAGGTTTGGGTGGTGTGTGGGGATGGGTAGTGTAAGCTATGGAAATTTTGGTGGTGTGTGTAGTGTGTGTTGGAACTTGTGTAAAAGGAGTGGTGGTCCACATGCACTACACCTAAGTGGGCCACATGATCAAGAGTCATACAATGAAACATACATAACTTATGATCTATACATCGGATGGACGCAGAAGATGCGTCACCGGAACCGTGACGACGATGTGAACAAGATAACATAGGTTTCGAGCCAATCCGAGTTGGGTTAACGTGACCGGACTTAAGGATGACCGCAAACACAATCCGAGGGTTGCGGGTCACCGGGATTCGACCGGTAAGACCACGGGACTAAGAGAAACGAAATGCATACATACACACAAATATGTACACATGGGAACTCAGGTCGAGCCTTACAATCCTTCCCACCAACAAAAAAATTTATCCTCGAAATTGACTAATCCATGACAAAAGAAAGGCAAAACACCACCATTATATGGCAATCATCAAAGAGAAGGTAATACAAATAATTATATATCAATCAATCGTCAAATAAATGGGGATAACGCTCTCTAATCTCGGCCTCCAAATGATGACCCCACTGCACCTTCACTTGGTCCTGAGGACCTCCTTCCAATCAAGAATACGAATCGGCTGCTCAATGTAAGAAGCATCCTCATGAACCTTGAGTGGCTACCAATCAATCACAGGGATAGTGTCCGACCCACACTCCGTAACATAGAAACATGGAACACGTCGTGGATCGCGGACAACTCAAGAGGTAAGGTAAGCCTATAGGCCACAGCGCCCATGCGCTCGGTAATCTTAAAAGGTTCAATAAATCTCAGCGCAAGCTTGCCCTTCATAACAAATCGAACCACGCCTTTCATAGGTAAGACCTTGAGATATACCATATCCCCAACTGCAAACTCGAGGGGTCAATACTGATGATCAGGAAGACTCTTCTGCCAGCTCTGAGTTGTGCACATCCTCTGCCTGATAACATCAATAGCTTCCGACGTTTACTGCACAAGCTCTGGACCTAGGAGACGACGCTCTTCAACCTCAATCCAATAGTTAGGACATCTGCATGGTCTACCATAAAATGCCTCAAAAGGAGTCATGTCGATAGTCTCCTAATAGCTATTGTTGTATGCGAACTCGACGAGACGCAAATGCTCATCACAACTGCCCGCAAAGTCAATCACACAAGCTCTTCGCATATCCTTAAGGATCTGGTTGACCCTTTCGGTCTTCCCATCCGTCTGTGGATGATAAGCGGTGCTAAGATGCAAAGTGGTCCCCATCGCCTGCTGGAAACTCCTCTAAAACTGAGACGTAAATCTGGAGTCTCGGTCAGAAACGATCGAAACTGGAATGTCATGCAATCTTACTATCTCATTAATGAATACCTTTGTAAGCCGATCCATAGACCAGGAAGCACTCACCGGAATGAAATCAACCGACTTCGTCAGACGATCGACGATAACCCAGATGGTATCGTGACCGCGCTGAGTCCTCGGCAAACCTACGATGAAATCCGTCGGCATATACTCCCACTTTCACACTGGAACACTCAACGGCTACAAGGAACCAAGGGGTTTCTAGTGATCGGCCTTGACACGTTGGCATGTGTCACACTCGGCCACAAAACTACCAATCTGGTGCTTCATCTCCTGTCAAAAATACTGTTTCCTCATATCACGATACATTTTCGTGAAGCCCGGGTGAATAGTAAGTCTGATCGATGTACCTCGGTCATCAGATCACAATACAACTTTGAAACGTCCGAGACACACAATCGGCCTCTGAAGCGTAATCCACCATCAGAACCAATCTGCCAGTCTGACTGCTCCACGGATGTGGCCTCTACTCGGTACTCCTGAAGTGACTCATCCATCCGCTGAGCCTCGATCACCCTAGCCACCAAAGAGGGTTGAATCGACAAGTTCGAAAGCTAAACAATGGAAGAATACAGACCAAACTCAAAGTCAAACTCTGAAACATCATCGAGCATCTGCCACTTCGAACCATCATCTGTGCCACCAGGCCACGTGGCTGATAGCTGAGTGTGTTCGCCACCACATTCGCCTTACCCGGGTGTACTGAAGGTTGAAATCATAATCCTTCAATAGCTCTATCCATCGCCTCTGACGCAGGTTCAACTTGGACTGTGAAAATAGATACTCCAAGCTCTTATGATCCGAGAAGAGCTCGAACCTGACCCCATATAGATAATGCCTCCACACCTTCAGTGCGAAGACAATCGCTGCTATCTCCAAATCATAGGTGGCATAGTTTAGCTCATGGACCTTGAGCTGGCGCGAGGCGTACGTCACTGCCTTCACGTGCTGCATTAGGACATCACCCAAGCCAACTTTGGAGGCATCAGTAAATACAACAAAACCCTCACTCCCATCAGGAAAAGTGAGAATAAGAGTGGACGTGAGGAGGTCCTTCAACTCCATAAATGCCTCCTCGCAAGCATCACTCTTGATGAACTCGACGCCCTTTCGCGTTTACCGGGTCAGCGGTGCAGCAATACGGAAGAAACCCTCAATAAACCGTCGATAATATCCCGCTAAACCAAGGAAGCTACGGATCTCGGATGCGTTCGTGGGCTGGCCCCACTGACGCACTGCATTAACCTTCGAGGGGTCCACAACGACACCCTCCCTCCTCACCACATGACCGAGAAACTTCACCTCCTCCTGTCAAAACAGGCACATGTCCAGCTTCGCATACAGTTGGTGGGCACGGAGGGTCTCCAACACAATCTGTAAGTGCTCAACATGATCCTCCCAGGTCCTCGAATATACAAGAATATCATCAATGAACACCACCACGAACTGATCGAGGAATGGCCGGAAGACCTCGTTCATCAGCTGCATAAATACGGCAGGCACATTAGGCGTCAGTCCGAACGACATGACCAGAAACTCAAAGTGACCATAGCGCATCCGGAAAGTCCTCTTCGGAATGTCCTCCTCTCGAACTCAAACCTAATGGTAACTGGAGCGCGAGTCTATCTTGCAAAAATACTATGCACCCTGCAACTGGTCGAACAGATCATCAATACGGGAAAGCGGGTATCGGTTCTTGATGGTGACTCTGTTGAGCTCACGATAATCCACACAAAGCCGCAACGAGCCATCCTTCTTCTTCGCAAACAATACCGAGGCTCCCCAAGGAGAACTGCTGGGATGAATGAAACCTAACTCCCGGAGCTCATCCAACTACTCCTGTAGTTCCCTCAACTCCAACGGTGCCATCCGGTAGGGAGCCTTCGAGATAGGCGCGGTACCGGGCACCAAATCAATCTGAAACTCCACCTGCCGACGCGACGGCAAACCCAGGATTTTTTGGAACACATCCGGGTACTCATAAATAACTGGCGGCTGCTTAATACACCCTGCCATAGAATCCTTGACGACAGAAGCTAAGAAACTAGACGGCGGCTCTCCTCTGGGCTCGGCGACGAACTGGAACACTTGCAAGTCATGAATGTGAAACAAAACTGTCCTCGTGGCACAGTCCAAGACGGAATAATACTCTACAAGCTAGTCCATACCCAGAATAACATCAAAGCCTGTCATCGGCATCACAAACAGATCAGCGGGAAGGAACATCTCTCCCACTAACACTGGGTAAGAAGGGCAGCGATGGGTCAACACAACAGACTTCCCCATGGGAGTCAAAATAGCCAAGGCCTCAGATACAGACTCCGACAGAATACCGGTCGATCGGTAAAACCGCTTGGCTACAAAGGAGTGAGAAGCGCCAGAATCAAACAGAACGTGGGCAATGCAAGCAGAAATGAGAAGAATACCCTCGACAACTCCATCGGTCGATGACTATGGGTCTTAGCCTGGCGCCTACTGCGTGGAATAAAATCGGTCCTGAGCTGGTAAGGGAAGCAAGCCGGAAGACTACAGATCCTGAGTCTGCACCTGCTAAGCTACGATACATACTCGACCTAGGGACTGAACATAGGGATATCCCCTTTGTTCTATTGTTGTCTCTGCTGCTGCTGCAGTGGTCGTTGGGGAGGTCTACCTGGCTGCCTCTGCTGCTAAGGAGGAGCCCTAGGAGCGGAGACTGGAAGTTGTGCTCGCTGATGATGTTGCTGCCGAGGAGGATGAGGAGGAGGCAACTTCGGTGGCCTTTACTGCTGCAAGGGGAGAGAGCAATCTCGCCTCCGATGCCTAGCCTAACCACAACCAAAACAAACACCAGAAAAAGGGGCCAAAAGATGGAGCGGCTGGTTGTGCTGATGATGATGATGATGAAGCTACTGTCTGAGTAGCAGGCTATTTAAACTCTGATCTACCCCTCTGTCTCTACTGAAGGTGCTGTCTGGAACTGCCGGCTGGTGGTCTCCTCTCCCAGTCTCAACCGGAACTCTGCTCTCGCAATCTCTGGGTCATAGCCCAGTCCTCCTCGTAAACCAACGCTCATAAACAATCTGATCGAACGTCTCCAATCAATGTCCCACCACACAGCTACGAAGAGCAGGACGCAAGCCGATCATAAAACGGCGAGCCCTCATCTTCTCACCACTGGTGAGATGAGGAGCAAACCTAGACAAGGCCAAGAAACGGGCCTCATACTATGACACCGAATTACCACCCTGAACTAGGGTCTCAAACTCAATCGCCCTTTGTATCTGAATATGCTCAGGGAAGAACTTTTGGTCGAAACGGACCACAAATTCCTCCCAAATCCAAACATTATCTGGCCCGGCCATCCTAAATATGGATGACCACTAATGGCGGGCCTCGCCCTGAAGAAGACAGGTCGCAAGGGAAACCCTCTGATCAGCTAGACACTGCATAGTATCGAAAATCCTCGCGATCTCAATGCGCCATGCCTCTACGGCATATGGGTCTGGCACACCCCTGAATCTTGGAGGGTTATGTTGCCTAAACTCTCTAATGATAGCACTGGCGTGCGAAAAATTACTCTGCTCATAAACTGGAGTGACTGCAAGCTGACGAGTCTGCAACGCGGTAACGACAAGCTGCATCGACTGATGAAAATGCTTGGCACCTACTGGCACTGTGGGGAAGGCAGGAGTGGCACTCGCCTCGGGCGGAGGCACGGGTGTGGCTGACGGAGTGGGAGCCTCTGTAACCAGAATAGCAAGCTGAGAAGGGGGAATCAGCGGGGGAACTAGAGCAACTGGAGGAACGGGTTCAACAAGAGGCTGAATCGAAACCTCGGGAATCGGATCCTCAACAGCGAGAGCGGGATGCACTCAGGTAGAACGGGTATCACTGGCGCCTCGTCCACGGGCACCACGGCCATGATGTCACGTCTAGGCGGCATCGTCTACAAAATAATGATGACACGAGGTATCAGGACAATTATAGGCTCAATACGGAGTGAAAGGAAGTATCTCGGGACATTACTTGTCCTATGCTCTCAGCAGACATGCGATGTTATCCCGAGTTATTCCAAAATTACTTGTTGTGCTCTGATACCAACTCCTGTCACGCCCCAGACTCGGTAACCGGACTCGCAAGGAACCTGATAGCCGGTTCTAGCCGCAACAACCTCCATAGTACCCCATTCTCGGCTCCTTAGGCAATTTCCGATCATGGGATCGTATAAGGAGGATTTTCATAACCGTATATTCATTTCCAATGCGAGCATACCCAAGATCACAGCAAGTAAATCTCAAAAATAACAAAGGGACACATTACAAAATCCACTATAAATTTAAACTTTACAAGTACATAGCTAAAAGGAAATACATCCGATAACAAAATGAGAAGGAAGAAGATCAGCAACACTGGGGGTCCTCGCCTCAACACCTATCCAAGCTCAGCTGCTACGACACCAACCTAGGATCTCCTGCATGCATCAATCATGCATAAGCTTATAGAAGCTCAAAGGGTGGTGGAAGTGTGTGACAATGGTGCGCAGAAGAATAATAGGAGGTACAGGAAGGTAAACATGATCAATGACAATATCACTAGCCTTACCAAGACTTGTCATGAATACAAATGAGTAATGGGCACCATACCAAGGCTATGTATAAAGAGGCTTATACAGCCGATGCGAATGCAATGTGAAGTGATGCCAGTCCTCATATCTAATCCACATATCAAATACATTTCCATTATAAGAAAATCACCGGGGTTAAGTACACTGTTGGATGACTGTTGCTCTCCAGACCCGCACAGTCAATCGAGCCGAAGAGATCTCACTAGCCGCCTGTGGACAGCTAACCACCAACAAGGCTCGACGGCAGCGGACCCATTTACGATCTGGTCAAAATCAGCCTAGCAATGCCTTCGTACATCAGGCGGGTAAGGCCACACCCCTACCCAACGGACTACACGATAGTGGGAGTCACGGCCTAACGGTATAAGGCCCTCATGAGCTCGTAGTTTCCACTCGGTCATGGTGTTGGGGCAGATCCTTGGTACCATGGAAGTTTTGAGAATTTCACCCATGGGCAACCTATGCACCCTATATACTCAAGTAACATTTTCGGTGTCCACACATACGGCCATCCATGAATGTGCCTGTGGAGGCAAGGCCCTGATGAAGCAAGGGTGGTATTATCATGGAATGTGATGCCAATGCATGAGTCACACATACAGATCATGCACTAACTCCAAGCACTCGATGTGCACAAGGGGAGAAACTGCATCCCTCTATCATATCAACCCAATGACCACACCAATGCAATCCATTCAACCAAATGATGCATATGGGTTATAAGTGTGTAAGTATGCTACTCGGCAATGATGATGTGGAATATACTCCTCCTTCCCAAGGAGGGACAAGGTCTGATACATAGACAGGTACTCTAAGGAGAAATCTTCTAATGGGGGCCAAATACTTTGGGGTAACCCACAAGTTAAAATGGCCACAAAAACCCAAGGAAGAAGCGGTCCTAACAAGGGTCCAAGGTGGACAAAAATGTCTGCCTCAATGGCAATCTATGTGAAGAGATTTATATGTGCTTGCCACCAAGTTTTTGTCCACTTAGCACTCGGGAAAAAGTATGTTGTCTCGAGAAAGCACTTTACGAGCTTAAATAGTCTCCTGATGCCTAGTTTGAGCATTTCAACATAGCTACCATTCAAATTGGATCAAAACTATGTATGTCTTATTACTATATGTTTGTAAAGAAAATGCTAATAATATCATAGTTCTGGCAGTGTATATTGATGATATCATTCTAATAGGGGATTATGCAACAAAAATATCTAATGTCAAGTAATTTCTTACTTCACAATTCGATATTAAGGATTTAGGGCATCTTCGATACCTTCTTGGAATAGAAGTTACATAGTCTACGCGTGACGTATTTATTTTTCAAAGGAAATATGTCCTCGATCTTTTGGCTGCTATAGGAATACTTGGGTCCGTCCTGCTAAGACACTAATTGAGTTGAAGAATCACTTGTCCACCTAGGAATCCTTCCATCTGTCTAACCCAAAGCAGTATCGATAATTGGTGGGAAAACTCATTTATCTCTCCACGACATGCCTAGAAGTTGTGTACATTGTGAGCGTAATTAGTCAATTTATACAGAATTCATGTGTCCATCATTTAGATGTGGTCCATCGTATTCTTCGATACATAAAGTTTGCCCCAAGTAAGAGTATCATTTATGTTGATCATGGACACCTTGATATCCGAGCTTATTATGATACTGATTGGGTCGACTCGTTTGTTGATCAACATTTTACAATAACATTTTGTACATTTGTAGGAGATAATATCGTCTCTTAGAGGAATAAGAAACAGTAAGTTGTTATCCAAGTCTCTACAAAAGCGAAATATCATGTTATGGGACATGGTACTAGTAAAGTGCTCTGGTTGTACTCCTTTCTTGGTGATCTTGTCGTTAGTCTCTTTTGTTGTTTCCTTCTTCGGCGATAAGTTGCAATTTACATTGCATCTAATCTAATTTTTTGTAAACAACAAGCACATTGAGGTGGACTGACATTTTATTTGTGAATAGCTAGAAAGTGGCATTATTCGTAAAACTCATATTGTATCTATGGATTAGTTGGCAAATATTTTCACAAAAGGTGCAACCGGGTCTCACTGAATGATATTCTATTCAAGCTAAGAATGTACGATTTTCATGCTCCAACTCAAGGAGTGTCAACGGATACATATGTGGTCCTGTAAACCATCTTGTTATTTCTTTCTTTCATATTGACTTATATTCTTTATTTGCATGTACACATACCATATACACATACCATACTTGTATAATTCTCTTCTCTATAAATTAATGGGAAATAATATGACAAAATTGTATCGCTAATTTCTCTAGAACCACAGGAGAGTTCACTTGACACCCATGCATCTAACTGTGCATCTCCATACCAAATTAGAAATATGAATAATGACAAAACATCATCAATTCTAACCATAGTGGTTTTGGCCTAACTGAACATAAGCCATGAAAGACCAAGCTCCTAGGTGCCGCAGAAGGAAACACTTGAAATTTTAAGGGACCAATTTCTCCCTTTGTCATCTGTTGTTGTGATTCTCAGGTTAGTCATGCTCATAGGCACCAGTACATGTGGACATGTACCAACCAAGCATATCTAGAACTCCAATCGATGCATCAGGTAAGCCCCACTGTGAAGTGGGTCTATAAGTGCTAAGTTGTAAATCTAGCACCCTGAGTTGTCAAATTTTGTTGTGCCAAAACACTTCAGTATGGTTGACTTGTTTTAATAGATGGAAAGTTCACCTTCAAGTTCAAATTGATGGGAAGTTCACCTTCATTCGAAGATGAGCGTGGTGTTATCTACATCAACGTTATGTGCTACAAGTACGTATGTTCAACTACAACAACAAGTTGAGGTTCATCAAGTCAAGGTACTCAAGCTCAAGTGTATCATTACTTCATTCCTCAAGCTTAAAGTTCAAGCTTATGTTAAAGCTCAAGATCAAGTACACTTCTTCAAGCTCAAGTACACTTCTAAAAGTTCAAGTCACAAGAACAAGCTCAAGTACTTTTGCTCAAGTCTCAAGACACAAGTTCGAGACAAGTTCATGAATTTAAGGTCAAGCTTCATGTGCTTCAAAGTGTCCTATCTACCGAAGTGACCAATGGTTCAATTTCAATACTCACATTTAAAGTATACATGACCCTAGAAAGACCTTAGGGTTAAGTCGTTAACATTGCATATTTATTTTGGGTCATTGTACTTAATTTAGGCTTTGCTTCGACTAGTCTTAGCCTATGTTTGACTAGTCCAGGCACTGGCTCGATCAGTCCAGGGTTTTTCTCGACCAGTCGAATACCCTGCTCGACCGATCATAGAGACTGATTCGACCAGTTGAATGTGACTCGACTCGAACTCCAGCAACACAATTTTTATTCACTCGACCAGTCGAGCTGGCCACTCAACCAGTCGAGCAAGCCACTCGAACAGTCGAGGGTCTATTTTATCTGATCGCGCCAGAAAATTTAAAATGTTGTTTGGCTAGGACCAGTTGAGCCGAACCTAGGACCAATCGAGGAAACCGATTTGCAGCCTATAAATTGAGGACATTTCTCAGATATTTCAATTCACTCCATTCCAAATCAAGTCATCACTCTAAGAGATAAGTCCTCACTATTGTGAAGCTATTGATTAGTAATTTTAGATTCTTTTATAGCTTTTCTATTTGATTTTATTAATCTCATTATTCAAATCTATTCTATTAAAAGGGAACTCTGCTTTACCCTTTATCTAAAATCAAATTCAAGCTAGCCCTAGGTTAATTTAATTTAAAATTCATCTAGACCTAGAACCCTTCCACTTGTGAGATTGAACATTGAACATCTACATCTACAAGGAATCGGTTGTACCGGGCTACATTAAAGAAGAATCTTCAGATAAGTATTATTTCAATTTTCTATATTTTTGGTTTGTGAAATTCAGCCAGAAAAATCTCATCTTTTGGTTTTGTTTGAGATCAGCCAGGAAAATCTCAGAGTGGGGTTTTTGTAATTGTGTAAGTCCATTTGAAAAGCACATTGTGAAGGTTTTAAAGTGAACCTTAGAAAACCTTATTTCATAGTGAATGCTAGTATCCCATGGGTGTGGATATTGGGAGTGGAGTAGTTGTGTGGCTGTTTGCGAACAGTTGGTGTACACACACGAACCACTATAATTCTTGGAGTTTGGATGATGATGATGGTACATGTGTTGTGGTGAATGTTGTAATTTACTTTATGCACTTGTGGTGAATGTTGTAATAACTTAGTTTATTTCCTTTGCCTCTTTATTGGTTTGAGTTTTTGATACTTATCAACGTTCTAGTAAGGTTGTCCTGCCATAAGCCTTTGGTTTATGGTGTTAGGTTGTCCTTAGAACCAAGTTTGTATCAACCTCTCAAGACTAGTGCTTTTGAGGTTGCAATTTACTTGTGCTATCTTATTATTTATTTGTGTTATCTACCTTTACTTTTCGCATTTATTTTTTATTTGGCATATTCCTATTCAACCCCCCCCCCCTCCCCCTCCTCTAGGACTTAGAGCTCGCCCTTTTCAAGTGGTGTCAAAGCCTAATAGCTCATTCCATTGGATTAATTTCCTGAGCTAAGCAATCTCGAGCTCCTAATATGGCAAATTTTGACAGCCTTTCTATTACTAGGCCACCACCATTTGATGGCTCTAATTATGCTTATTGGAAAGCCCGGATTAGAATCTTTTTGAGGTCCATCGATGAGAGCGTGTGGCAAGCCACAGTGACTAGATGGAACCCACCTACGTCTGAAGTTCTAGGCACTGATGGAACTAAGACTGTGAAAGAAACACCTTATTATATGTGGACCGCTCTTCAAAAAAAATGAGAGTAGTGCCAATGCCAAAGCTTTAAATGCAATCACTTGTGCACTATCACCAGATGAGTTCAAAAGAATTATATCTTATAATACTGCAAAACAAGCCTGGGATATCTTTAAAATGACACACGAGGGTACGACTATTGTTAAAAAGTCAAAACTTTAAATCCTCACGACTAGGTTTGAAGAAATACGTATGGAAGAAAGTGAATCATTCATGGACTTCTATACTAAACTGAATGACATAGTCAACTCAATGTGGGGTCTTCGAGATAACATCCCAGAAAGTAAAGTTTGTGCAAAGATACAGCTCTCGCTTCCTGAGAGGTTCAATTCTAAGCTGACAGTCATTCAGGAACTTCGAGACACGAATAATATGAGGGTGGAAGAGCTTATCGGTTCTCTGCAAACCTATGAGTTAAATTTCAAGGCTCTTAAAGGTAAGTCAATAGCCCTTAAATCATCTAAATGTATTTCTCAAGATAATTGTAATAATTCTTATTGTGAAAACTCAGAGGATGATATGACCTTATTAGCCAAGAAGTTTTATAAGATTTTCAAAAGTAAAAAGAGAATTGATTTTCAAAAACCCTCTGAAAAGAAAAAGAGTAGAACTAAAAATTATTAATCTCTAAAAGATAGTCAATGCTTCAACTGCCATGAATACAGGCATTTGGCAAATAAGTGCCATAAAAGAGACAAGCCAAAGAGAAAAGGCATGTTGGCCGCATGGGATGAATCGTCCTCCTCTGAAGTTTCTTCTTAGTCGGATGATTCAGAACCCGAATCTACAGGTGAAGTCAAGGCCCTAATGACTCTAGCCAGAGTCACTTCTACATATAGTTGTGATACATCTGAATATGAAAATCTGAGGAGTGACCCTGAAAACGAAGACAATCTTAAGGATGCCTACAATGCCCTATACAAGGAAAGTTGTAACATTGTTGTCAAACTTAAACTTTAAAAAGAAAAGTTTCTAAAATTAGAAGAGGATTTTGAAAACTTAGTTTTAGAAAAATCACATATTTCTGATTGTTTTGAAAAAAAACTAAATGTGATTTAGATTTCAAAACATCTCAACTTGAAAACCTAAAACCAGAAAATGAGAAACTAAAAATGGAAGTTTCTTCTCTCTTGAGTTCAAAGGATACTTGGAGGTATGCCCATGGAGACCCTAAACTTGAAAAATTACTTACCGGATCAAGAAAATGTGAAGATAAATCGGGTCTGGGCTATGATAAAAACATATTTATAAAAAGTAAGATTACTACTCCTAAGTTTGTTAAAGGAGAGTCCTCCCACTCGAAAGGGAAAAGCTTGAATCAAAATGGTTTTAAAAATCCTAAAACTTTTCAAGCTACCAAACCTAATATCAACCATATCAATCTTAGAAATCAGAATTATAATCCCTTAGCTGAGAAGATTGTTGATTTACTTAAGGAGCTTCTGAAAACTAACTCGAATGGTAGAATTAATAATAACTACAAGCATAGAAAAATCAACAGTGCTCCAAAACCCAAAATGGTGATGAAATGGGTCCCAAAGGTTACTTGTTTGGTTGCCCACACCGCTTTCCAGGCTTCAAGCCAATCAAAGTGGTACTTAGACAGTGGTTGCTCTAAACACATGACAGGTGACAGAGATTTGTTCACCAACTACAAACAAATGACTGACGGGTCAGTTACATTGGTGATGGGAGCAACTGTAGAATAATTGGTCAAGGTATGGATCAACTTTTCAACCTTCCTCGTTTTGAGAATGTTTTATTCGTAGAAGGCCTTAAGCATAATCTCTTAAGTATTTCACAAATCTGCGATAATAAACATAGTGTGAAATTCACTAATCAAGGTCGTGAGATTTCTAATGAGAAAGGTTGTGTGATATTGAATAGTCGCAGAACATCTGAAAATTGCTATATTGTAAGTGATACTAGCTCATCTAAATTATCTTGTTACATGGTTCAAACCAATGAGACCGAATTATGGCATAAACGCCTTGGACATGTACACTACCGAAATCTATATAGACTGAGCAAGGCCGAACTAATAAGAGGTCTACCCAAATTGAAGAAAATGGATAATATTTGTGGCGAATGTCAAATCGAATAACAAACAAGGAGTAGTGACAAGAAAGTAAACTCCCTTGCCACATCTAAACCCCTTGAACTCCTCCACATGGACCTCATTGGACCTACTAGAACGAAGAGTGGAGGTGCAAAGAAATACTTCCTGGTAATTGTAGATGACTTTACCATATATACATGGCTGACCTTCGTGAGAGAGAAGTCTAAAACTCTCGATGAAGTGAAAAAAATAGTTAAGCGTATCCAAACTAAAAAGGAAACAATTATTTCTAAAATCTGAAGTGATCATGGATCGGAATTGAGAATAACAATTTTAAGAAGTTCTGTAGTGATCACGGGATATCACATGAATTTTTTGCACCTAAGACACCTCAACAAAATGGGGTTGTTGAAAGGAAAAACCGTGTGCTTCAAGAAATGGCCAATGTTATGTTAAATAGCATGAAGTTACCTAAAAATCTTTAAGCTGGAGCTGTGAACACTGCATGTTATATAATTAATCATGTTTACATTAGAAAATCAATAGATAAAACAACATATGAACTATGGTTTAATAAAAAGCCCACATTAAATACTTTCGAGTTTTTGGCAGTAAGTGTTATATTTTGCGTGACCACAAAAATTTAGGAAAGTTCGACACTAAAAGTGACGAAGGGATCTTCCTAGGGTATGCTCTAAACAGTTGAGCGTATCATGTTCTCAACAAGAGGATCGGTGTCATTCAGGAATCCATAAATGTAGTTATCGATGATCACCTGAATACACCACCTCCAAGTTCAGAAAATGATGAAGTCAAATTTATAGATAAACCTGACTTTTCATCTAATCAAGTCAACACTGAACTTTGATCAGTTAAAAACCATCTTACTGATCAAATACTAGGTAACCCTCTCACTGGTGTGTGTACATGAAAATAATTAGAAAACATATGCAATTATGTGTGTTTTACTTCTCAAATTGAGTCGGCTAATGTAAAAGAGGCTCTTGTTGATGAAAACTGGATTGTAGCCATGCAAGATGAACTGAATCAATTCATTCGAAATGATGTGTGGCATTTGGTTTCTAGACCAGCTGATAAACATATCATTGGAACCAAGTAGATCTTTAAAAATAAATCTAATGAGTTAGGGAATATTATAAGAAACAAGGCTAGACTAGTTGTACAAAGGTACACACAGATAGAACGGATCGATTATGATGAAACCTTTGCCCCAGTAGCTCGTCTTGAATCCATCAGATTATTCATATCCATTGCTTATTTCAAAAAATTTTAAATTTATCAAATGGATGTCAAGAGTGCTTTCTTGAACGGTGATCTACATGAGGAAGTTTATATAGAACAACCAATGGGTTTTGAAGACCCTAGACACACCGATCATGTGTATCGCCTGAAAAAGGTACTCTATGGTTTAAAATAAGCTCCCAGGGCATGGTATGAGAAGCTGACTAAGTTTTTACTAAGTCATAACTTCGTTATGGGGAGTGTTGATAAAACCTTATTTGTTGAGAAAATTAATGAACACATACATATAGTGCAGATATATGTTGATGGCATTATCTATGGCTCTACATGTTCTAACATGTCTATTGAGTTTGCAGAGTTAATGAAGTCCAAGTTCGAAATGAGCATCGTTGGAGAACTAAATTACTTTTTAGGTCTACAAGTAAAACAACTTAAAGACAGTATTTTCATTTCTTAAACCAAGTATGCTCTAAACTTGGTTAAGAAGTTTGGTTTTGAAAGTGGTAAGCATTTCAATACTCCTATGAGTACAACTCTTAAGCTATCTAAAGATGCAATAGGTAAGAGCGTAGATCCTAGGTTGTACGCAGTAGATTGGCAGTCTATTATATTTAACTGCGAGTCGACCTGATATTGCATTCAGCATGGGAATCTGTGCTAGATATCAATCTAAACCTAAGGAATCCCACCTGATTGTTGTCAAGAGGATTATTAGGTATGTCGCAAGTATAGTTAATTTAGGTCTATGATATTCACTTGAAACTAATGTTCAATTAGCTGGATACCCGAATACTGATTGGGCTAGGAATGTAGACGATCGAAAATCCACTAGCGATGGTTGCTTTTATGTTGGGAACTGTTTCGTTTCCTGGCATAGCAAGAAACAAAGTTCTGTATCCCTATCCACAGCTGAGGCTGAATATATAGCAGCTGGAAATGCCTGCACTCAGCTTGTATGGATGAAAAGAATGTTGAACGATTACGGGATTGCGCAAGACACAATGATTCTATATTGTGATAACTCTAACGCAATCAATATCTCTAAGCATCTCATACAGCATTCCCGTACCAAACATATTGACATTAGGTATCACTATATTCAGGAATTAGTGGAAGAGAAAATTATTTCTTTAGACTATGTGCAGACTGAAAACCAACTTGCTGACATATTCACTAAACCACTTGACAGAAACAAGTTTTCCAAATTAAAATTGGATAATGGTTGTAACGCCCTGAAATTCGGGGGTCGAGTATGAACTCAACTCCCGAGTTCCAACGCATCACTTATGCAACATACATAATGATGTTTAAATGTTGTCTGAGTTAGAGCAATAAACATGAATGAGATTATACCCAAACAGTAATTCATACTCAAGTTCAATTGTATAAAGGCAAGCGGAAGACTGAAATTGTATATTTAAGGTATGTAACGAACAAAATTTTTATGAACACCTGAGTATGAACACTAACTGAGTACCCATATGCATATACTATTTCTGAATCAAAAATCAAAATACAGTCTAAAAGATGAGTCCTGAAATCCCCGCGATGCAGTCGGCCAAAGCACAGCCGTCAGAGTACTGCATAAATGAGAACTTATCCTGGTCCTTGTCGAAATCGGGCTCCGGCTCCTGAACCGACGCGCCGTCTATACCTGTGACAGAGTCTGGTTGGTGTTACAAACACCGTCCCGTAACGTGGGAGTGAGTAGCTAACTCAGTGGAACAATAAAGCATAGGTTAACATGTTACAATTCAATCAAGCAGTAATGATAAAGCAATACAAATCAAATAAGTTTAACTACTCTTGTTAAATGCAAGAATGAAATGACATGATGATGTATGCCCTTGCCAAACCACTCTCATGCGACAACATCTTACGTTCGCGAATGCATAACTCCCTCAGTGCTCCACATCTACTAGGCACATGCGGTGCGATGATGAACATGATTACCGAGTTATTATTAGTCCATTTCAAACAGCAGTATTGGGAAACTAAGGTACTTCTCATGTATCATTCCCAAACATGATCCATTCTAGGGCCGTCAATCCTAGTTAATCTCATACGGTATTATGGTTCGAGAGGCATCGCGAAGGCATCGCAAAGGGCTCGTCACCCGTCAGCACAGATACAGATCTCACCGTATGCGGCTCAATTGCTGACCGTCAGCTCGAGTACAGGTCTCACCGTACTCGGCTCAATCGCTGGCCGTCAGCTCGAATACAGGTCTCACCGTACTCGGCTCTACTCATACTCTAGTTGTTGTGAAGGGCTCGTCGCCAATCACAGACCTTTGGAGTATATTCGAAGATACTACAGAGGACTCGTCGCCCATCAGCACGAGCACAGGTCTCACCGTACTCGGCTCTCGCCGTAAGTATCGACAGCTCGAATACAGTGTCCCATACCACCGTATTCGGCTCACTAGTTTGGGTTGCTCAATGGTCACTACGGGGAGGCACTTGGCCCCAACATAGGCCGACAGCTCGGCCACGGTGTCCCATACCACCATGTCCGGCTCATAAGTCTTAGCGGATCGAAGTACCATGGTTAACGGGATTGCCACTGGTAAGTTTGGTACCCTAAGTTCAAACAATAATGACCAAACATGGTGAACACACATTCGACATATCAGGTTACTTGACGAGCCTGACTAGCTCGAGCGTACGACAAGTTGGGCGATATGAAGCGCAAAAGCACTCTGTGTGGCCAACCACTATCGCCAACCGAAGTACGACTCGGGTTCGTCAGACACATCCCTTGTGGCGACATGAATCTCAGCCACAAATCTCAAGTCTGGTACCGAATGTTTGGACTATAGACATAGTCCCAAACTCAAACAATTCTCATCAATAGCATGTGGAGTTAAGCATGATAAACAAAGTAATACAAGCATGTTAGCAGGCATGTCATAAGGCATGTTATAAAGCATGAAGTAAAGCATGTTGTAAAGCATGTTATAGAGTACTATACAAATAGGGATACAATTACATATACATCACAAGTGAGTGGTTAGAGTAAACCACCACATGGAGGGAATCCTACATGTCTCTAAGGTAGTCGAGAATTCCATATCAGCACCGACCTACGGTGCCAACACTAAGCATTTGCTCACACAAGCATTTACACAAACACTTAGAGTACACTATTTCAACATACATAACGTATGTTAGTAAAATATGTATTAAGACTATCTTCTCGCCAAGCGAGTATTTTATTCATGTATATCATAATCATACGGCAATTAATCATAACAATTGCATTTCCAAAATTTATACATATACGGTATTTCTAGAATACACAATTTCAACATACCTAGTGTTTACAAGCAAACATGTATTACGGCGATTCCTTTCGCCAAACAAGTATTTTATCCATATATTGTATAATCATACATTAAATAAACATGTCAAATATTTTTCCAAAAAAAATATGTATACAGTATTTCTACGTATACCTAGAGTATGTGAAATTCCATATTCTACAACTTTAATCGAAACAGAAAACGGAAAGCACTTTGTACATGTGCAATTGCATGCAGATCATGAATCTATCATTATCTAACATTGAAAACGTTGAAAACCATAACCTATGCACCTAAAGTCCCCACCTTACTCCTTGGAATCTCAACGGATCAGCAAGGTTTGGTGAGCTTCCGTATTCGGGAGTTTTCTAGCCTAAAGAGTGGAATCGGTTAGTTATTTCACAACCTATAGCCTATACACCTCAAATCAGATCTAGGGTTAGGGTTTCTCACCTTAAAACGGAGTGGTTATCGCCGGGAAAGTGTCTGGAAAGAGCCGGTGCAGCCCGTGTGATGATCGAAAGCAGTAGGAGGAAGGTGCTCCCACAAATCCCAAGCTTTCTCTCCCTTTTTCTCTCTCTCTCTCTCTCTCTAGGGTTTTATCCCAAATTCGTATGGCTGTGAGAGGGGCTGTTCTAAGGCCCTTTTATAGCCTAAAACCTCTCTAGAATAGACTCAGGTTCAAGGGTTACTGCTATTATAAGCATTTCGGCGATGTTCCAGCTCAAAAGAGGGTTTCTAGTGGCCCTCCTTGAGCCAAACGTCAGACTTAAGCTCACAACTCATGGATCTACGTGGGATTACGTTTTCGACTCGATCGGATTCCCAGATCACACGTGGCGGACCAGTTTCAGTTCAACGGTCAGTGGGCCACGATCCGAAATTCCAAATACATGTAAATGTTCCTGAAATTTTTCCTGATCCGAGGGTGTAATTTGGTTTGATTCTGATGGTCTGGTTGCTTAATACTGACCCGCAAGCGAGTGGTGCCAGATCACTATTCCAGATATTTATTTTGTAAAGAAAAGAGTGGTTTTCACACTCCCTCGCTCCGGACTCAAGCGAATAGCCGTGGGACATCATCTGGACCTGATTTCCGAGATGGTTGTCAAGCCCAGTGAGGCGGTCCTAGTTCCTTAACTTCGTTTGAATCGGACTTCCGATGTGCGGTCTAGACCTAATACGAAGTTTCAAATCATTCCCGAGAGTAGCCGGGTAATGAGTTTGGTCCTAAACTTTAGGGTAACCTAGAGTCAATGATTTTGCAAATTTTGGGTCTTGCAGATCATATTTAAAGCGATCCCAACGGATTTCATGGCTAATCGAGTTTTGCACTTAGTTAACTTTGTTAAATTTCTAAAGGATTTAATCCTAATTGATTTCTGGTCGAGGTGGTACTCGAGCCAAAGTACGGAAATTTACGGGTCGTTACAATGGTATGTGTAATTCTTCTTTAAATGTTCATGATTACATGCTTGTAATATTGTGTATTTTTTGTGTGATTTTATTTCATTTTAAAATTTGAGAAAAATAAAATATATATGCATTTTAGTGCTCTCACGACTGGTTGAGCACATACTCGACCAGTCGTAGCACGACCGGTCGAGCATGTACTCGACCAATCGTGGTGCGCGGGCCAAACCCCTTTTTAGGGTGAAAAATCACTTTTTCTTCAAAATCTTCTTCTTCTTCTTAAGCCCCTTCTCTGACCCATCGAACCCACCTTCGATTCTTACAAGTAAGTGATCCATTTTCGATTTTCTTTTGGATTTAAGCTCTTTTGGTCTCATCTTGCTTGATTCTTTCATTTATTTCAAGTTTCATTGTGGTTTGTTTGCTTTTCTTCCTAAAAATCTGTTGGGTTTGAAATCCTTAAATCCTTTCTTGCATTTTCTTGTTTATTCTTGCAATGGAAGGTAGACCGAAGAAGAAACCTACTCGAGCTTTTTCTCCTCGTTCCATTTCGGTGCGTACTCTTCGACCTCCCGAAGAGGACCCAGAATATGTGCGAGATATCTGTCTCCACAACATTATTGTTGGGTGAACCGTCAATGCTAACCATCTTGTTTAATTCAACATTATTCCCCTCCTTATTGTTGTAGGATGGGATAACATTCTGAATTGGGGTGGACCGACATACTGCTCCATTGCACAAGCAATGTATGCATGCATTAGTGATGTTTCTATTGAAGATCTAACCTTCAATATCATGTTTAGAGAAGGCTCTTATAAAGTAGATCGTCACTTAAATTCTGGGTTGTTGGAGATTCCAGTGAATGATGAAGGAATTCCCATTCCAACATTGGCTAAAAAATTGAATGAGTATGAAAGACGTTTATTAACCAGAAATTTATGCAACATGGACTCGGAATGGAGTTCCGAGAATGCGCTTCGGGCCAATCAGATGTTGCCCAGATACAGAGTATTACGTCGCATTTTTATTTCCGATGTATATCCTAGATCTGGTAGCCAGGCTGAACTAACTACCTTAATGGTGCGTATTCTTCATTCATTTGTATCCGGCATTCCAGTGTGTCTTCCTTCGTTAATTTGCTATTTTATTATCCAATTTCAACTTCATCCAAGGCATAGTGATATTCCTTTCACTTATTTGATGACCACTCTTGCTTTACACTGTTGTGTGGTCATGCCACCTGGAGAAGCTCATACTTCTCATCTACCTTTCAACAACTCAAATATCAACAAAATGAATTTGAGGTTAGCACCTGGTCAAACTAAAAGGGATGCTGGAGAAGTTAGAGAAGAAGTCGGAGAGGAAGATGCGCTCCCAACTGAAGCCGATATGGAAGATATTTTTAATGAATTAGAATCTGATGATGTTGAGGTTGATCCTGATTTTCAGCCTACTAGTTTTGATGAGTGGCTTCGCTCTCTGGAAGAGAAGGTGGATGGACTGAAAATTTCCCAAGATAAACAAATGAAGTATGTGCGTAAGTATTTTAAACACATAAATAAGGGATTACACCAAATTGATCCATCCATTCCACCTCCCTCTTCATCTAGTTCTGATTATTTTTTGTACTTTTTTTGGGCTTGTAATATTTAACTTAACTTTACTGTGCTTGGTGACTATGAATTTTGGACATGTTTAAGTTTGTTTGATGTTGATAATCCTTTAATTATGGTTTAATTTGCTAACTTTCACACTCTTTCTCACTCTCTTCACTTATTAGCTACCACATTTCACATATTTTTTCTTCCTTTGTCATTTTGTGACAAAAAGGGGGAGAAATTGGGTATTTGATTGCTTATATTTGTTTTATGATAATGTGGTTAGATGTGGATATGCATGTATTGTGTGGAAAAAGATTTTTTTGGAAATGTATCTCTTAATACAGGTCTCTACTGAGCTTAAGTTGAAGGGGAGTTGATTGAGGGGGAGTTTCGTGGTTGTTAGATTTTGTTTGAACTAAGTGAATCTGTGATTTAGAATAGGTTAATCTTTTGTAAGTTTGTTTTGTCACAATTTGACAAAGGCGGAGATTGTAAGTGCTAAGTTGTAAATCTAGCACCTTGAGTTGTCAAATTTTGTTGTGCCAAAACACTTCAGTATGGTTGACTTGTTTTGATAGATGGAAAGTTCACCTTCAAGTTCAAATTGATGGAAAGTTCGCCTTCATTCGAAGATGATCGTGGTGTTATCTACATCGATGTTATGTGCTATAAATACGCATGTTCAACTACAACAATAAGTTGAAGTTCATCAAGTTAAGGTACTCAAGCTCAAGTGTATCATTACTTCATTCCTCAAGCTTAAAGTTCAAGCTTATGTTAAAGATCAAGTACACTTCTTCAAGCTCAAGTCACAAGAACAAGCTCGAGTACTTTTGCTCAAGTCTCAAGACCCAAGTTCGAGACAAGTTCAAGAATTCAAGGTCAAGCTTCATGTGCTTCAAAGTATCCTATCTACCAAAGCGACCGATGATTCAATTTCTATACTCACAATTAAGGTATACATGACCCTAGAAAGACCTTAGGGTTAGATCATTAACATTGCATATTTATTTTGGGTCATTGTACTTAATTTAGGCTTTGCTTCGACTAGTCCTAGTCTCTGTTCGACTAGTCCAGGCACTGGCTCGACCAATCTAAGGTTTTTCTCGACTAGTCCAGATTTAAATTCAAATTTTCAGAATTTTCTGTTAGGTCTTCGACCAGTCGAGTACCCTGCTCGATCGGTCGTGGAGACTGGTTTGACCAGTCAAGTGTGACTCGACTCAAACTCCAGCAACAAGATTTTTATTCACTCGACCAGTCAAGTGCTCTGCTCGACCAGTCGAGCGAGCCACTCAACCAGTCGAGGGTCTATTTCATCTGATCGCGCCAGAAAATTTAAAATGTTGTTCGGCTAGAACCAGTCGAGCCAAACCTAGGACCAGTCAAGAGAACCAATTTGCAGCATATAAATTGAGGACATTTCTCAGATATTTCAATTCATTCCATTCCAAATCAAGCCATCAGTCTAAGAGATAAATCCCCACTATTGTAAAGCTATTGGTTAGTAATTTTAGATTCTTTTATAGCTTTTCTATTTGATTTTATTGATCTCCTTTTCAAATCTATTATATTAAAAGGGAACTCTGCTTTACCCTTTGAGATCTAAAATCAAATTCAAGCTAGCCCTAGGTTGATTTAATTTAAAATTCATCTAAACCTAGAACCCTTCCACTTGTGAGATTGAACACTGAATATTGAACATCTACATCTACATCTACGAGGAATCAATTCTACCGGGCTACATTGAAGAAGAATCTTCAGATAAGTATTATTTCGATTTTCTGTATTTTTGGTTTGTGAGATTCAGCTAGGAAAATCTTATCTTTTGGTTTTGTCTGAGATCAGCCAGGAAAATCTCAGAGTGGGGTTTTTGTAATTGTGTAAGCCCATTTGAAAAACATAATTGTGAAGGTTTTAAGGTGAACCTTGAAAAACCTTATTTCATAGTGAATGTCAGTATCCCGTGGGTGTGGATATTGGGAATGGAGTAGTTGTGTGGCTGTTTGCGAACAGTTGGTGTACACACACGAACCATTATAATTCTTAGAGTTTGGATGATGATGATAGTACATGTGTTGTGGTGAATGTTGTAATTTATTTTATACACTTGTGGTGAATGTTGTAATAACTTAGTTTATTTCATTTGCCTCTTTATTGGTTTGAGTCTTTGATACTTACCAACGTTCTAGTAAGATTGTCCTACCATAAGCCTTTGGTTTTTGGTATTAGGTTGTCCTTAGAACCAAGTTTGAATAACCTCTCAAGACTAGTGCATTTGAGGTTGCAATTTACTTATGCTATCTTTTTATTTATTTGTGCTATCTGCCTTTACTTTTCCGCATTTACCACCCCCTAGGACTTAGAGCTAGCCCTTTTCAAGGTCCCTCATGCACTCATGTATAGCGACCAAGTTGTAGGGCAAGTCATGTAAAATGGAGTGGTTACTTTCTGATGTCCCAGGCATGAGGGCTACTTTGGATAGGTTAATATATAGTAATAGTAAATAATAATAAACTAAATGGATGATTGTAATATCTGATTTATGGAAATTGTTTAGAATCATATTTATGTTGAACATAGGTTGGATATCCAATAATCTACCAGTTTGGGGCATCATTTCAGTATAATTATTGTTTTATAAAACAGTTTAATTTGAGTTATATACGTGCATCTTATTACATGGACATTGAGATTTACCGCAACTGCATTCAATTCATGTTAAATGTACTGAATTTCACTTTGGAGTCACCAGATTGCTGCTTACACAGATACTAGACCAGACCAGCTACTCCCACTGTAATAATCCATTCACGCTTTCTGCTGCGAGTTCACAGACAGCATGCTACTTTTTCTTAGAAATATGCCTATACAGTCTTCCATCTGTTGCCACCGCAGAACAAATGGCCCAGCAAACCCGTCATGGGATCCATGGTTTGAAGGGCACCAAGAGTCCAATAGCAGCTGCGAGATGTTGGTTTCTCTGATTCAACGTATCAGCTGTTTGTTTCAAAAAGCTCTGAGGGGAATATTACAAACTTAGGCATGGATATTGATGAGAAAATGTAGAACTAATGCTCCATTGCATCATTCCAATTGAAAAAAAAAAAACGCCAAGTGTAATACATATTGATTCTGTTCATCAGGGAAAACCCATGTAGACAAATACATACAAGAAAGTTTCTGTTTTCACTCTCAAACATGATTTCCGTTGGGACAAGGCACAACTGAATAGGCCTTGATTAACTAGTTGCCTTCCCAGTGACTCGTTGGGCTATCCATCCCAAGCCATCATACAGTCCATCACCGGTGATGGCACAGCAGGCTTGGATGTGCCAGTCATGATTCTTGATGCTGTGGAGTGAAAGGGCATCTGTGATCTCGGCTGGTGACATGGCGTCCTTCAGATCCTGCTTGTTCGCAAAGACAAGGACAACCGAGCGCTCGAGATCTTCGTGTTGGAGTAACCTGAACAGTTCGTCTTTCATTATGTGGATCCTGGCCCGGTCAGTGCTGTCTATCACCACAATTACGGCGTGTGTCCCCCGATAGTATGTCGCCCATGAGGTTCTCAATCGGTCTTGCCCGCCCAAGTCCCAAACCTAATGATGAGAATAAGTTAGAATGCAAATAAGGTGCAGATTTTATCAACAAGGGAAAAACGATGTTTGCAGCTGATTGGATAGACTTATGCTATATCAAGCAATTTATATATGAGCACAATGAGCCAACCAGCATTAGATAAACTAGATCGAATCAAACCAGAGTAATGAATATGCAAGAATAAAATAATAAACATATTGCAATCATCCAGATTGCGGGGGGGGAGCAAATGTGCTGCAGATGAGCCACAATATGTGCTTTCTCACTTTTGTTGGTCACAACTACCAATGAGAATGGAATACCACAGCCTTCCATTGTTGGATTGAAGGAACTGTACAAGCCATTACCACTAGGCTGGCTGGTGGGGCTAATGGTGGTGTCCATTTGATGCAGTTTGCATTCAAAAGTTTTAAGGGACTCACCCACCAACACTAGTTTCCTCATTTCATACAAATTATCAAAAACTGGCTAGTGGATGTGGAATCTTCTTTCAAAGGGAGACAATCTATGGCCTTTGGAGCATTTAACAGTAATAGATCCTGGAATGCTACTGCTCAGTGACTAGGGCTGTGGGGAAAGGCGTGGAGTGATGGGCCCAAGAAGCTTAAACTGATGGAGTCCTTCCTTCACCAGCCTTGGAAATAGTTGTCTGGAGGTCATGAAAGATTCTTTCTTGTGGCAGTTGGTGGTGACTGGAAATTGGAGATGATATGTGCTTGAGACAGTCTTCCAGATGCATGCTCAGGAGTCGATGTTAGTTGTAGGGAGCACAATGATCACCACCTCTTTGAAGTTGTAGAGGAGAAGAAAGCAGCTTATTCAGCTGCCATAGGTAGTGTCCCTGCTTCCAATGGACATCATAGTAGTTTCTTTCTATCAAAGAACGGCTCTTGGGCATTGCAATGGTGAAGCTATCTATTGACCGTTATAGGATGTTTAGATGGAGGCCTTCTCAATGGATTCAAGGTCCCTAGAGAGGGATGACATTAGAACACAGCTCTTAGGGGGGACTAGCAGGCAACCTTCTGGATAATATGCCACAGACAAATCCAGCAGCTTTTGCATGGTAGTGGAGGAGAATTAGCAGACAAGTCGAGCTTCACCCTCACCAAGGAACAAGGAACAAGAAATATCTATGATAATAAGCATCTCAAAAATGACATTGTAGCTGCTTCGTTCTAGAGGAAAATGTAAAACAACCTTGATTGAGACTTCAATTGTAAAAGAAAAAAAAAATCGACATAATTAAGCTTAAAACTGGTAATAAAGATAATACTCCTCATCTTTGCAAGGCTGGTCCATGTTATGGTTTCTTAATCTCTTAAGTCAAAGGTTCAAGGGATTGGTGCCATCATCTCCAAAAAAAAAAAAAAAAAACACGAAGAAGAAGAAGAAGAAGAAAAAGAGACTCCTTCAAAAGTGTTTTTAAAACCAGATGCACTGTCCGATCCAACCGGGCTCAACCAAAGTGGATATGTCCCCGGTCAAAATGGAATCCAACTGTTACATTCCTTGAAAACATTCGGTTCAGACAGTTTCAACCATCCGACCAGATGAGGTGGATGATTTTCATTGTTGGCATCCGAAACATACCATAAATCCTTTGTGAATGAGCACATTCTTAATGGCAAACTAACATAATGACATTAATTGTCAGCTTTGATAAAAGGCCGAATTCAGTGATTAGATAAATCTCAAAAGAAAAATTCTCAGATATCACAATTGAGGGGAATAAAGACCACATCTAAGTGAACCAGATAAATTGGTTGCTGTAAAGTAAAGAATAGGATTGCATCAACTCATATGAACATTGGCTGCACTAAATTTTTGAAGAATCATAGTCCATGAGGACAGAAGACAGAAAAAGAAAATCAATAACAACCTGAAGCATTCATTAAATACACATCATCCCTGTCCCAACTAGAACCAGAGGAATGAAAGTTCCGTCTTGAAAACTACATGAAATCTCTTGAGACTAGTCTCAAAAAGTTATGAGGAATTTGTATATTGGCACCCATGGTTTGATGATTTTACATAGAACCACCTGGAGTATCGTATTTTCCCAAGACGGCAAGACCCACCTCAAGCTTTATGGACAAGTGCAAAGACCTAACCACCTCAAGTTTAGCATCCATGGTTTGATGATTTTGAATAGAAACACCTGGAGTATCATATTTTCCCACCTCAAGTTTATCATCCATGCTTTGATGATTTTGCAAGACCCACCTCAAGTTTAATAGACATGGCAAAGACCTACCCGCTGCAATTTCCTGATGGAATAGTTAACTTGGGGAAAATGACAAAAAATAAAAAATAAAAAACAAAATGCAACCAACTTGAATTTGAGCATCTCAAATTTTGTTTATTGGTACATGAGATTCCCTCCAGTCTAGGGCTGTCAATGCCTTGGATCTCTCAAATATGGATGATGTGGCCCAAATTAGGACATGCGCATATGGATGATTATTGGTCCATATGGTAGACCTAACATGAAGTTAAAACTTGTTCAAGGCACAGATGGGGCTAATTTTGACCATTTAGGGTTTTAGAAAATCTTTTTTCTTGTAATTAGGACTTATTGTATAACTAGGAGTGGCTGTGGTACATGCCATAGTAGTCGCTACAGTCACACTACAATAACACAACAATCATGGAGAGAATCAAGTTTGAAAGTTGGTTAAAAGGTGATAGGCCCATCTAGGACTTGAATAAATTCCTTTGGAGCATGCTTCCCTCAGCAGTTACGAAGGCATTTATATGGACAAAAACAAGATACTCTTCAACAATATCCTCACTTCCATCTAGTCATGGAACAAAGAAAATGAAGTTTCTTCTTGATGTTTGAGGCTCCTCACCAGATCAACAATATCCTCACTTCCATCTAGTCATGGAACAAAGAAAATGAAGTTTCTTCTTGATGTTTGAGGCTCCTCACCAGATAATTTTTGAGGATGAACATCTCAGACATCCTTCGAAATTGAAGAGTGGCGGACACTTAATGTCGATGGAAAGTTTAACGGCAACCCTGAGAGGCATCTATGACCGGTGGGTTGATAAGAGATGAGCCCGAGCAGTTAGATTGACTTGTTCATGTACAGACAGTATCACTGATATGTAGAGGTGTACACGAACTGAGCTAGCTCGGTTAGCTCGCTCGACTCGACTTGAAAAAGCTCGATTCGACTCGGTTCGAAGCTGAGTTCGAGCCGAGTCGAGCTGATTTTTTGAGCTCGAAAATGAGTTCGAGCTGGCCCCAGCTCGACTCGACTCAGATTGAACCCAGCTCGAATCGAACTCGGATCAAACCAGTTCGGTGACTCGGTTACTTTGATATTGATGTTGCTCACCAAGTGTTTGATGAAATGACTCAAAGAAGTGTGACTGGTGGCAAGGAAGGTATGTATATGAAACCAACACCCTTTTTTTCTGGGTTTTTATGCTGCTTAGAATGTGTTTGATAAAATACCTGTAAAACCATTGCTGCTATCTCAAATACAGTGAGATTTTGAAGGTGCAGTCAAGGTGTTTGTGAAAATGCTGCAATGGTGAACTCAGCTCGAACTGGCCCAAGCTGCTGACCAAACCGAGCCGAGTCGAGCCGAGTTCGAGCTGAGGTCAGCTAGTGGCCGAGCCGAGTCGAGCTGAGGCCAGCTCGACACGGTTCGACTCGATGTACACCCCTACTGATATGAATGAAGTGGAGCTTTTTTATATCAAAAGCACCCAGGAAATTTATTTCAAAGCACTTTGTTGGGCCCTTAATGATTGAATAAGACTTGCTCAATTGGGCATCCGGAACACTTGGCCCCATTGAAGCTAGCTCTCATGATGAATGAGACCAAATGGTACCTCTTCCATGGTTATTGCAGTAACAATGCAGTATTATTTGATTTCTTTTAGGTATGTCTATAGCTAGGATTTACCGTCCAACTAGCAGATAAGTTCCAACCTGTCAAGCATGTGCGACATCCAACCCATCCAATAGGTTGATCCCACCATGAGGATCACCAAAGTGCCAAAATTATCCTGATCCACTCATCAAGTGTGGCCACGTGCTGAGACCACTAATATGGATAAAAAAATACAGATGTCGCCCACGTGGTGGGTGCATTGAACTTATTTGTAGTTGTTTGGTATGGTAGGGTCAACCTTTTGGACAGGTTAGATGTCACACAAACTTGACACAGAAAATGCCAGACAAAAAAATAGGGGCAAAGTACCATGGAACCTATTTACAAGAATAAAAGATGCATACAGAGCTGCACTAACAAATCATAGCATTATCCCAACAAACTGGGGTAGGCTACATGAATTCTTTTTTGCCACTCAATAATATCAAGGTTTGGAATGTCCTATTGTTCAGTTGGAAGTTTTGGCATAAATTTGAGACCAGCTGCCAACCTGATGCAACCCTCGTTTATCTGGGCTGGGGCCAGCAGGGAGAGCATAAAACTGCCAAAGGCGAATGTAATAGACTATTACATAGGTTGATTACAATTAAGTGCTATCTAATAGTCTACTACATAGATTAATTACAATACACGAGTTCGGATTTATGAGTCATTTTATTAAAGTTTGGGAGTCATTTTATGAACGTGGACGAAAAATCACAGAAGTTGTACTAACTATCATGGGATTAAACTAATGAGTCATTTTATGGAACTTGGGGAGACTGATTGAGTAAAGATTGAGGCATGGGACAAATGTATCAGAAAATCAGTTCAGATTTATGTAAGGGAGGTCAACCATGATGGTTATTTTCTTACTTAGATCGCTGATAGAGAAGTTAAGGGGGAGGAGGGAGGATCTTTACGTGGACTTCATTAACTTAGAGAAATAATATGATAGGGTTCGAAAGAAAGGATTCTCAAGAGGATATAGTGGCCTGGATAAGAACATCTACGAGGGAGCAATAATTAATGCGAGGATCACTAGTTGAAAGACTTTCCAATTACATTAGGCCTACATCAAGGGTCAGTGTTGAGTTGTATATTTTTCTATGGACGTATTAGCTGGGAAATTATACGCAGAGGTCCTTTGGTGCATATTGTTTGCAGATGGCATAGTCCCAATTGGCATAACAAGGTAGGATGTGTAGACACTTGTGTCAGAATCTAAAGGTTTTAAAATTAGTAGGACAAGAACAGAACATATGAAATGCAATTTTAGTAACAATGGAAGTGAAAACGAGAAATTAGTTAATATTAATGGCCAAGTAGTACCCCAAAATTACCACTTCCAATATCCTAGATTGATAATTCATGAGAAAGGAGAGATTGAAAAAGATGTTGATCATGGAATTAGAGCTACATGGATGAAATGGAATGTTCCTCTGAAGTTAATGCGATCCCTGTATATCAATCAAACTGAAGGGAGATTTTACAAGACTAAGGTATTCGATAACGGTAGTGATGGCCATAATAGCCACCGTGATTACCGTTGATATGAGTTGTAATAGCCGTTATGGGCTTCTTCTTCTTCCTTTTTCTTCTTTTTTTTTTAAGAGAGCCTATATGGGGACATTACTAGTCAATTTTTCCATAACAGCCGTTACGATCCCGTAATGCGTAACGGATGCCACCGTTACCGTTACGTAATGACCGCTACAGCCCCGTAACAGCCATTACAGCACATTGTGCCAAGACAAATATAAGACCAACCATGCTTTATGGGACAAAATGATGGGCAATTAACAAACAACACGTTTATAGAATGAGTGTCTTTGTAATGAGGATGTTGAGATAGATGTTTGGTAAGATGAGGAAGGATAGAATTGGAAATGAACACATTCAGAGAAACTTAGGACCAGTGTTCGAAATATCGGTAATGCGTAACATATCGCATTCTAGGGATACAGATACGTATCGGTTATCGCATGGGATATATCGGTTGTATCGTGTAATGTATCGTTGTTGTTGGAAACATGGGGAAACATTGGGAAATTGGTTGAATTTTTCGATGAAACTTCGATGCTTGTTAAACAAGACATCAATACACACTTATAAATCAAAACATTACAAAAAACAAGTACACATAATATGTTTTCTTTGTATGGGGTCCTAATCTATGCGTTGTCTAACTAAATTGATGCAAGTATATTCAATATCTATTCATATAATTTATAAATGTAAGAAGACGTGTGGAAACACAAGTGATACATTCAAAAGCAAAAGAAGAATCACTAGATTAGGTTACAGACATGTTTGATGTGACGTTTGAATACAAAGATTGCAAACGATTTTGCAAGAAATTGGAAATTTTGATTTTTTTTCAATTTTTCGCAACTCGGCCCATCTCCTTCAAATCTCGAAATCGAAGCTCCCAATCCATGATTTTTCATGCAGAACATGAAAAATCATAAATTTGTAACAATTTGACACTAATTTAACATGATTTACAAAAAATAAGAGCATTGAAATTCGAAAATGCTCACTAGATCGAACATGTGGGATATATTGCACTACTTGGTGTGTTTCGTATCGCACTAGTGGGATACAAGATATATCGTGGGATATATCGGCCGATATCGTTGATATTTAAAACAGTGCTTAGGACTAACCCCAATGGGTAATAAGATACGGAAATCTAGACTTGGATGATTTCGTCGTGTCTTCCAAAGGCCAAGAATTATAGCAGTTTGTTTAAGGCTGTAAAATGGCAAGGGAAAACTGAAAAGGCCATGGGTGGAGGTGGTAAGAAAAGATTTGATGACCTATGGTTTAACTAAGGATATGGTCCTTGATGAGTGGAATGGCAAAAAAGGATTCATGCAGCCACCCCAATTAGTTGTGACAAGGTTTAGATGATGATGATGACGATATATGTGTTATATATGGTTTTATTATGTATATAGTTATTGCATTTAAGATGGACCTGCTATAATATAGTTACATACATTGTTATGTATGTGTGTGGGTGCACGCACGTTCGTGTGTGTAGTTATTACATTTACTTAGGACCTGCTTCAATATTAATTTTATTTTTTACGTATATTTACAATTTGGGATTTAACAGAGTTTTGTGTGTGTTTGTGTATGTGCACGTGCGTTAAGTACATTGAACATGTGTGTGTGAGCACACATGCACACCTGTGCGAACACATATAGATTAGAGGCCCAACATGCACACAAACACAGAATCATATATGTGTGTGTGTGTGTGTGTGTGTGTGTGTGTGAGAGAGAGAGAGAGAGAGAGAGAGAGAGATTGGCATGCTCCAATGCTCTCAAAGCACATCTCAAAGCACCACTCCTAGTTGCATTGGGACACTTAGCCAGTCCAATCCATTGATCTAGATTGTTCATTAGGTCCAACACACATTTCATGGGCTGCCATGCAAACATCATAACGATCTGACAAATATTAACCATTTGATCAAAATGTCCTTTAACATGGACGGTCAAGATCTTTTGGACAAAAATAGGTCCAGCCAAAAATGTGATCCATCTGTTTGTTAAGGACCGTCATGGATTGCTTATAATTCCAAAGAATCCCTTGTGTTATGCAATCACAACCATCCCATCCATAGCTTGGAAAACGGACTGCTATAGAAAAACAAGGCCAGATCAAGGATGGATTGGATCATCTTACCAGAATGATTTTTGCATAGCAACCCATAAAACATGTTCTGTACTGAATGGACAGTTCAGATCAACTGATTGGAGTGTCCAAGTTACCGATGCAACTAGGAGTGAGAGCAAAGGTACAATGAGGTCAACCTCATGGGAGCTCCTAGTATGTCAAGCACTGTGGGACCCACCATGAAGTCTATCAAACATCCACACCATCAATCAGATGCACTCTTCCATGGTGAGCCATGGGCCTAAACATCAGGGCAATCCATGACTTAGGTGGGCCACACCACAGACAACAATTGAGAGACCCACCCACTGAGATATGGTTCAGACATCCAACTATCCATTGTGTATATCCCACTTTGATGAGGGGTCACACCAAATTTCAGGCCATGCCAAAACTTAGATGGACCACACCAAATGCTTTTAGATGTTTTAGTCATGATTTCATATGGTGTGGCCCAGCTAAGTTCTGGACCCGGCTAGTTTTTTGGACATCCCATAACCTAGAGACACCAAATACACAGTGTGGATGTCAAACACACATTAGTGAGGCCACAAAGCTTGACCTCATGGGAAGCTCCCATGTCAACCTCATAGAATACACACATACACACACACACACACACACACACAATGCACATATATACACAGTGTTCGAATTATCTCCGATATTATCTTTATCTCCTGCTCAGCGATACCGATAACACCGGTAGCGATACCGATAACGCTGGTAGTATCAGAAATTTCAAGTATTAGCAATGTATCGCTAAGTATCGCCAACAACGTATCAATATCGCTAATGTAATCGCCAATATTTTCAACTATGTAAATTCCATGTGTCTCTTGTATTGCCAATGCATCAATATCGCCAATGTATCACCAATATTTTCGACTATGTAAATTCTAGATAATGCTTGTATCATAAGTGTATCAACGATATTTTAATAATATCGCCAACATATTAATATCATCAAATTTTTGTTTATTAGAAAAAAAAAATTCAATTTTTTTTTTCATGGGCACATGGTTGTATTTAGTGTTCAATTTGTCATTGATAATATTGATAATATCTTGGTAAATATCATGTGTCGTTGATATTTTGCAATATTAATGGATGTTTAAATGGAAGGTTGGGTGGTTAAATAGGCCGGATGGGATGATTGGACTGATTTCTTATAACAGCACATGCTTTTAAGGCCCCATTAAATGGAAACCTGTTATACATGCATTCTTTTTGCAATTTTTTTATTTCTAAATATGCAAATATGTACATTTTAACATCTCCTGAAGTTTCGCTGAAAATTCCATCGTTTTTACCATGTTTCTCTGCATTTCCGGTTATCAGCGATATTATCGACGATATTGATATTGTTTCCATATCCCTGGCCTGCGAAACTTGTAGTGATACCGATACTTCAAACACTGTATATACATACATACACATGGTTTGTAGATGATGCATCACTTGGTATATGCAATAAAGAAAGTTTTTTTTTTTTTTCTAGAGGAGCTCTCTTACAAAGGGAGAAAACCCTGAAAATCAAAACTTCTCTTAGAATAGTGGGAAAGGCATGTGACTTCGTTCCTATCAATTATTCCTTTGCTACAATTTTAAATCTATCCACCCTACATCACCAGCCCATTTATCTGTTGTGGTTAAAATGATCAACGGCATTGATGGACTTAAAAATTAGGCTTGAATGTGTGAAAACCTTAGAAGGGCTGTTTTCCTCCAAAAGTTTGTCTGACCTAAACTTAGGGCCAACCCATTCAAGGGCCTATTTGGATTCATTAAAATATAAATTGAGAAAATGTCATTTTCACGAAAATGGTATTTCCATTGTTTTTTTTATTTCTTCAAAACACCATTTCCATTTCCCTCTTATTTCCTGGAAATGCCCTTTTTTTTTTTCCCTTGCCTAGGCATAAGAAATGTCATTTCCAAGAAGTTGAGAGAAATGAGAGTAAAAGACCCCTTCTTTATAAAATGCCCACTTGGTAGTCACATGTGTCACCGCCCCACATGTACAACCATCCGTCTTTAAGTGCCCCACATGTGCCAATGTGCCACATTTACAGCATGTGCCACCATCCATCTTAAAGTGTCACACATGTGCAACGTGTACCATTGCCAATCTTTCACTGTGCCATTGCAACGTCTTCAAGTGCCCTACATGACGTTGCAATGGCACAGTTGAGCAACATGGGACACATGGCCACCATCTATCTTTACGAGCTTCGCAAGTGCGACATGTGCCGATATGCGACATATGCATGTGCCACCAACCACCTTCAAGTGCCCCTCATGCAAATGTCCATTCAAGTGCCCAACATGTGCCAATGTGTCAAAATACATTTTAAAGCACCATACATGTGCCAATGTGCAGCCACCCATCTTCAAATATGTCAACGTCCTAGACACCCCAATGTGCCATATGTGCAATATGTGCCACCCTCATCTTCAAGCACCCCACGGTGCAAATGTACCACGTGATTGTGCCGCCATCCATATTTAAGCACTCCACAAGCAGCACATGTGGCATGTTGACATGTGTGGTGCATGTGGAGTGCTTAAATATGGATGGCCACATGTGCCACCATCCATCTTCAAGCATCCCATGTGTCCCAATTTGTCACATGGAAATTGTGACACATGACAAAATCCATCTTCAGTGCACACACGTCACCTTCTATCTTTGAATAAAAATTTCACACAAAATTCTTTTTTTTCAATATACTGTAATGGTTCCATGTTTTCCCAATATATGGCAAAAGTAGAAAATCAGAGAAATGGTGCATGCAATTGGAATCTTAGTATCATTTTTCTTGAATTTATGGTAGTTCTAGTACAACTTTCTGTAACATATAATGATGTGTGATAACAGTATTTTTTATATAAATTAATCCACATTCATATATTATGGATAGCATATCATCATCATTTGTGATAACAGTATTTGTTGTATAAATTAATCCATATTCATATATTATGGATAACATATCATCATCACCATCATCATCTAACTCCCTCGGTGGAAGTTTTCTGCTCTCGTTGCCAGTACCAAGCCCAGAGAAAGGAGGGTTGCTTCAGGACAAGGTTACCTGGATTGCAAGTCGCTTTGATACATTGCATGGGAAGGGGTACGCAGTATACTACTTCAATACATGGTGCACTAGGGTTAGGATCATGTGTGCACTCCAACACATTGCATGCGCAATAGAGTTCTATACATGCACTCATATTGCAATTTATATATGAAATGATGGATGCTATTATTACATACCCCACATGCTTAGTGTCACATTATAACTAAATATATAAAAGTATAAATCTCTATATTGTATATATAAATTTTCATAAACTTAATCAATAGTAAGAACAGAGCGTTAATTTTGGGTTGCTAAAAATAGCGATCTGAATCACAAATGACCCATAATCCGGATTGCTCGACCCATAACGGAAAATGTGGGGGATTTCAGTATAACAGTTTTCCCATAAATCCTGAACTTCTGACATTTTCTCATGCATATGGATGACATATATGTAATTGAAACCTCAATACATGTATGCCATTAATGTTGGGACTGATTGAATAGTAACAAGAATTAGATCTAGGGAGGACTGTCAATTCCACTTCTCCATTTGCAGGAAGTACATAATCATTGTGGTGGTACTTCGGTGAGAAAAGTATCAAATCTTAGTTCCATGTAATGTAAATTGAGATGTTAAGCAGTGTCGGGTGGCAAAAATGTGGGGACTTCAGAAACATGATTGATTCAGAACGGAAAACGTGGGGGATATTGGATTTTAGGTAACATTGCTTCAGGTTAGCAGCCAGTATCAAACTTCTGGCACAACTTTTTTTTCTCATAAATCCTGACATTCTGACATTCTCATGTATGGATGACATATATGTAACTGAAACCTCAATACACGTATGCCATTAATGTAGTTGGGACTGACTGAATGAGCCACAAAAATTAGACCTAGGGAGGACTGTTAATTCCAGTTCTCCAGTTTGCCGATGATACATAATCATTGTGGTGCTTTGGTGAGAGAAGTGTCAAATCTTAATTAAATGTTTATTGAGATGTTAAGAAGCAGTGTCAGGCATGAGAGAAAATTAGGGAAAACTTTTGATAGCTGGAGTTGAGGTGGAGAATTCCAGATAAGTCTGGCAATGGACAGGGCCTGGTCCAAGAAAATTAAAATTTGGAAAGAGGATGGGTCCGATGGACCAGCCTGACCAGTGAAAAACTGAGCCAGACCAACCCCAGGCCCGCCAGGCCAAATTCCACTGGGATGGTGTTTTACTAAGGTTAGGGTTGAATACTCCGAAATTCTGAATGTCATTAACTAATCACATATTCATGCATTCCATCAAAAGTGGGATTCCATCTCATTCATTTGATACCCAGTTAGCCAAACAATTGAGAAAAGATTGGTAGCTTAGAAAAGAAAATACTTGTGTTTTCCTGGGAGTACTTGCATGGGATTCCTTCTCCTTCACATAAACAACAGAGAAAAGTTTGGCTGCTTGAAAAATACAATATTTATCTTTTCATGGAAGGGATTACCCAAGGATTGTTTTTGGCCTTATCTGCTTTGTGTCTCTCTTCAACCCACCATGTTGTGGTGAAATAAGATAGAAAACACCCTAAAGAGAGTTCATGGCAAGAAAATCTTATAGAGTGGGTAGAAGTTTGCAATTGAAGGGGGAAGGAAGCATTGGCATTGGGAATTTATGAGAACAAATCAAAGTGCTTTTCAAAATTAGCTGTGGAGAGCTGGAGAGCAAGTGATGTGCAAAGCAAAGCAGCAACAAATTCAGATGCAAGAGTGGCGAAGCATCTCTTTCAAAATGTAAGCAAGTACGAATATGTAGGAAGCGGTAGCAGGAGTGAGATTCCGAAGCAGGGATTTGAAGCTGGAGTGGCACCTACTTAGAAGGATCCTACAACTAAGGGTAGGATACATGGTAGTGGAGAGGTTGGGTGTTACGGTTGGTAGGAATGGAAACTCATAGCACAGTCCTGCAGCCAGCTGTACCCAAGTTGTAAACGAGTTGAAAAATGATATTGAGCATGCAGAGACATTATTAGGTTTGGATGCCATGTTCCCAAGAGGACTACTCATGTTAAGGAGTACTAGTAGGTACGGCACGTGCAGTGTACATGGAGATAAGAAGCGATTTGTGAGATGTGGTAAAGAGGGTGGAGCAATTGTAAAAAGGCAGTTATTACTTAGTTTAACCATCCAAATTGAAAAAAATAATAGTAATAAATTGCTGTAAATGGGTCATAATCCAAAAATCATTGTCTGAGAAATCCTCACGTCTGATTAGTAGACAGATGTTTGGTAAATTCAGACAATAGTATATTTTCCATTGAACCATCCTTAAATGTCCACCAATTGGAGGCGAGGCATTTAAATAATCAAATCAGTAAATGTTTTGGATTAGAGTCCATCAAATCGTGGATAACAATTTGAGTGACTTGTACGCCAAGTTAACATATATCTTTGTATCAACCGCCACACTCTCCCCGAGCATCAAAGATTCAAAGATACATCCAAAAAACAGGTATGCTTCGCAGCAAGCACAGATTCACCTCCAAATTACCGAAATCACTTGTATTTAGTTTAAAATCTTTCCACGTCCTCACATAACGCATAAGTTTAGCAATCCGTAAAACTTATTGCCCAAAGACTTTTGCTCTGTGAACCTGTCTTCTCCTCTCATTATATATAGTACAGATTAGTTGGGAAGTTGTATAAGACGGGTATGGTATGTTGGAACTTAGTATTTAATATAAAACTAAAGATGAGTACATAGTTTGTGTGTTTTTTTGAGTTATTTAAAACATTAAATGAGGTATATATCCCATGAAAAGGTGTTGATAAAAGACTGCGTAGATGGGACCTTCTTATAGTGTTCTCAACAGGGATCCTTTTCTCATGCTCTCACAAATTTTAAGTGGATTCTTCATTTCTTCTCCTATTGTAAATGTGTAGCGGGTAACTTCAATTCCATATAGAGTTGCAAAGTTCATTGGATTTTGATGGCAGACAAGGTTTCAGAATGGCACCTTCTAAAGAGCAACAAAACCAGACTGGCATGTGAGAGGTAATGTGAGAAGGTGGTTTAGGAGTAGGGGCGATTAAAGAGGGAAACATTAGGCCTTATTAAGTGGCTGTGGAGGTGTGGAGAGGATCCTTCAACCATATTGATGAGAGAGGTGATTTCATGAAATATGGGGAACGTGGTGGTGTTGGTTTCCTACGTTTCCAACCAGGCAATCTGGGTAGGAAGTGTGGAGAAAATCTTGGCAAATTTGGAAGGCCTATTGGCAATCCAATTATAGATATTATGTTCAAAGTCATTCAACAGATTGAGAATGGCACCCATTCCATTGTCCATAATCGGAATAGGATTTGGTTCCGTAAAATAAATTTTTAAAAAGAAGCATCTTTTTTCGAAATTTTTTGGGGGATCTCTTCCTAGGGAGTGTTTTAAATTAGTGCATTATATGTTCTTAATTATTGCATTATTTCTTAAAAATTAGTGAATTAAAATCATAATTATTAGTTAAATATTTGTCCGAAAGTGCAAGGTTTCAGCCACTATACAATGGAAATGCATCAGGCATGGTTGCTTGATGTAATATTTGAGTCCAAAGTATGAAATCATGTAATTTAACATCTCCTGAAGTTTCATTTTAAACCTTTTCTCCAATAGCAATATTTCCCTCAGACATCAATACGACATTATGTATCCCAAGTCTCCAACACATGTAACAACAACGATATTTTGAACATTGACCTGACCCAAGTTGCTTGGAAAACACTATGATGATGATGAAATGTCTATATGTGCACTGTTCAGAAGTTCCAACATGTATTTATAGTTACAAAACTACATCTTTCTATCACTTATTCATTCATGGCAAAAGTTGCATAAGAAATACATTTCTCAGTGTCATTATGCATGTATGGGTAAGCCAGTAGCAAGTGTTTATAGGGCCCCAATTCTGACAGCCTTGTTTCCATATTCAGTGCTAATAACCGTTTTGTCCATGATATGCATGTACTAAGGATACGGATGGAAATGGTGCAAGAACCATATACCAGACACTTTAGTGTTTGACGCGCATAAAACACACGTAAGTTGCATTTTTTGAAGTGTCCATGCATAATAGGAGTTTTGCCTTTCCAATTTAGAGAGACAGAGAGAATGTCCAACACGAGTGCATGCCCGCACATGCCCATGTCCAGGTTACATTGACTGTGATGAAATTATGACATTTTCATCATGTCGTGAAGTAGTGAACTAGACTTGTCACCAGTCTAGCAGTATTCATCTAGAATTCAAAGATATTTCTGATGATGATGATGATGAAGAAAAAGATATTTCTATATGCTAAGATTATCGATACCAACATGGTACAATTTTTCCATCGATTACAGATACAAAACAATTTACTAGCACTAGGTACTGACAGATACCTGGTAGCAATAGCATACAGTTTAACCACATCCTATGTGCTGGGTTCATTATTTTCTCAAGTCCTAACAATTTCCTTTCTTCTTTTTAAGTGTGTTAGAATCTTATTGTAAAATGTTTGCATATATTATTTTGGATATATTACAATTCTTTTGAATTTAGCATGTTTTAAAGGTTAAATAATTTACCTAGTTTGATAAACTAAAAATACTAGGATAAGTGTAACTTTTCTTTCTTATAAAATCATAAAAATAAATACAATGAACGTCTAATGAATGGGATACTTGTACAAGAACTGCTAAACCCACATATGCATGTGAGGAGAAAAAAAAAAGGTTCCTAAGCATGACTTGCTTCATAGTTGACCTAATAACGAAATTCTACCAAAAAATTATGAAACTAAACAAGAGGCAATGCATCCTCAATGACTAGTAACCTTGTAATCAATCAACTGCTAGCTGAAGCATATGAAACCACATTTGTCTCTTCTGAAACATGGCAAAAAGATATGTTCCAAGAGGAAGATGAGTCCTGAACCCCTCCAAAATAGAGGGCAACTTCCCAAGCTTCAAATCTGAAGTAGACACCAATCAAATAATGTCAACATGTCCTTCCATAGTAATCAAAGGATTGGAGTAGGAAGAATAAAGCCAGAATATGCCTCCAAAGCTTTAATTATTTTACTTATTAATCAATAGGCCACATGACATCTACAATAAATAAATAAATTTAAAAAAAAAAATCATGATAACCAACCTCTAACCACTAACCCTGACAGAACAGTTAGTAATGCCTCTAGCTTAACAACTAAGTAAAAGGGAACCTAACTCAACCAAGTATATTATAATAATAATAATAATAATAATAATAATAATAATAATAATGGTAAGAAAAAGAAATGGAAAGAATAAGATTGGTGGGGGGGGGGGGATACTGTAGAGACGCAAACCACAAAATCATGTGTGAATTTACACGTGCATGTTTGAGCCGACAGGATAGTACACTCTTTGAAACACCCTTGCTCTCAAGGGTTGAAATTCGGTAACCACTACCCAAACACATTCTCTATCCCAAGGTAACATCCATTGACTTGGATCAAGCTCTCATAAGTCATAACACCTCAGTAAGCGAGAACCTATTGTTAGGTGGACCAAAACGCATACTTAAGGCTTGTCTAAACTTTACGTCTCCCATGGCATTGCGTACCATGAAACTGCATTACGTAGTAGATGCATGGAAATGAGAACAACCATTTGATCATCAAGAATCGAATTGAAGTTTTTGGATCACTCTGCGCAATTGACAAATTGAGTAGGGTCTTCATCAAATTTTGGAAATGTTATTCTAATTACAATGGCCTAGATCATTGTGCCTCCAACAAATCAATTCTCCTCAACATCCCGATCCTCATGTCTGAATTGTGTGATAGGGGAGATGTATAACTGACCGTTGATCTTCGATGGTAGGATCTGGCGATTCTTGCTACTTCATTACATCCTTGGTCAATTAATTAGCTGCTCCAAATACTGGAATATCATATTATTATTGATTGGCTCATGGTGAGCAACTCTCTCCCATAGACTCTTGATCTCCACTTCTATCACCACTCTTCTTCACTACCAAAAAAACAGAAAGAGGAAGAGATCTCACATACCAATTGACATGACCCTGGCCTCATTGGGTGTTTTAATCTCTTTAAGGTGATTAGTCTTAAAAGTGTGCCTGGGGGTTGTTCAATCAATTGTTGATCTTTGGCTGTAGAATCTGACGATTCCCCCTACTCCATTACATCCTTGCTCAATTACTTAGGCTGCTACATAAAAGGTATTCAAAAACGGTTATGCAACAGCCGTTACGTAACGGTAATGGTCGTAGCCATTACATAACGGTAATGGTCGTAGCCGTTATGTGTTATGGGGTTGTAATGGCCGTTACAGAAAAAAAAATGGCCCATTACACGATCAAAACAGGTTTTTTTTTCAAAAAGAAAAAAGAAAAAAAGGCCGTAATGGCAGTTACATCCCATATTATAAGGGTAACGGCAGTGGTCATTAAAGCCACCATTACCATTATTGAATACCTTTGCTACATATTCTAGAATATCATTGGTCCATGGTCATCGACTCTCTCCCATAGTCTCTAGGTCGTTGCTGGTTCATTACCAAAACCAGAAAGAATAAAATGATGCAAATACCTATTGACATGAACCTGGCCAAATTGAGTGTTTTGATCTCTTTTAGGGGATTAAACTCCAAAACTCCGATCGTATTTCTTATTCGTGCATGGACCATATGACCTCTACAATCTTATAACAAAATCTTGCTAAACCTAATCCAAAAATTAACTGCACTTAACCCTAACAAACGATAATGATGGAACTAGCTTAACAACTAAATAAACTAAATCCAAACAATTTCCAAAAGAAAGAATCAATTATTCAAACCACAAATAAAAATAAGTCATACATGAACCAATATTATCATAATATCAGTTATGTCACCTTTTCATGCAGGCTGTTCAGGAGGTCACGATGACGACATACATGGCCGCTGAAAAGAAGTCAAAAACACAGGTTACAAGGAGAATCTTATAAACAGATATGTGATTACCCCAATAATGGAAGGCCCGCGAGTGTCTCAGCCAGATCCAGTTGATATCCTTCAGCATCTAGAGAGAAACCGGCAGGAAATTGAGAAACCTAAGTTTTGATTTGTTAAAAAAAAAAAAATAGCCCCAAGAAACCAACACACGTCCATACACCATTTTCTAGATTTCAAGCATGGACCTTCACTTGTATAAGAGATGAGATGGAGTCCTCCATCCTCTAATAATAAACCACTAAAAGAATCTAAACAATACTAATACAACTAAAATTCCCTGATCTGTGGTGCTTGATCATGTCGAGCGTAAGTTGGCCTCTTGGAAAGGTAGGTCCCTATCTCTACGAGGTCATCTCACTTTGATTAAAGCCGCTCTATCCAACCAGCCCACTTCCTTCCCTGTCCTTTTCTTATGCCCTAAATCTATTATTCAGCATATTGATAAACTCATAAGGACTTTTTGTGGAAAGGGAATTCAGAAAGTTTCAAGTTCAGCCTTCTTAATTGGTCAGATATTTGTAAGCCTATTTCTGAAGGTGGTGCCAGTATCCGCGATCTGTTTGTCTTTAATTTGGCCCTCCTTGCTAAGTGACTCTGGCATTTTGCTTCTGATCAAGGCTGCTGGTGGAGGCAGCTTTTGGCCAGTAAGTATGGCCTGGAGGATGAAGGGTGGTCCTCTAAGAGCTCCTCCCTGTACAGCACGTCTACTATGTGGAAGGCCATTTCATCCCTCAAGCCCCACTTCCTGGAAGGTCTTTCTTTTAGTCTTGGAAATGGCCTCCAAATCAGATTTTGGATGAATCACTGGGCCTCAAATAGACCTCTTGCCTCTCTCTTCCTTGCCCTGGCATCTATTGCTTCAAACATTAATGCATCTGTTGCTTCTTGTTTTCTAATGTTGGGTATGGGGCCTACTGCCCCCCTTGCAAGAGATCCCTCTATGATGATGAGCTTAGCAAGCTTTTGGGTCTTTTGGAGCTTCTGCCCGAGTTGCGGCCTGCCCCTGGCGAAGCCGATTCTACTGTTTAGTCTTCAAAGAGTTCTGGTTCCTTCTCTGTTTGGTCCCCCTTAGCTGCAAGTTCCCTGCGCCCTGTGAAGCCTTCCCCCCTCCTTTCTTTGGGGTTATGGAGCCCCTCCAAAGGTGTCTGCATTTGCTTGGCTCTTCGCTAGAGAAAGGATTCTCACTGTCGACAAACTCTAGCGTCAAGGGATGATTCTCCCCAATGTTTGTTTACTTTGCTTATCAGCAGCTGAGTCAATTGATCATTTGTTTGTGCTCTGCCCCTTTGCGTGTGAGGTCGGGTCTGCCATCCTCTTTGCAGCTCGTGCACCTCTTGGGTGATGCCAAGCTTGGTTCGAGATGTTCTGTTTGCCTGGCATGGAGGTGTTTATCAGAAATCCAGTCACAGAGTCATTTGGACACTCCATTCTTGCAGTTTTCTGGGCCATTTGGCGAGAGAGGAACTGTTGGTGCTTCCAGAATTGCTCTTCCCCTGCTGCTCAGACCATTGCCCTGATCTTTAGAGACATTGTGGATTGGTTTGCGGCTTCTTCCTTCGCTGCCGGCTGAGCTTTCCCCTACTAATGCCTGGCATGGAGTTGTTTATCAGAAATCCAGTCGCAGAGTCATTTGGACACTCTATTCTTGCAGTTTTCTGGGCCATTTGGCGAGAGAGGATCTGTTGGTGCTTCCAGAATTGCTCTTCCCCTGCTGTTCAGACCATTGCCCTGATCTTTAGAGACATTGTCGATTGGTTTGCGGCTTCTTCCTTCGCCGGCGGCTGAGCTTTCCCCTACTCATTCTTGGCATGGAGGTGTTTATCAGAAATCCAGTCGCAGAGTCATTTGGACACTCCATTCTTGCAGTTTTCTAGGCCATTTAGCAAGAGAGGAACTGCCGTTGCTTCCAGAATTGCTCTTCCCCTGCTGCTCAGACCATTGCCCTGATCTTTAGAGATGTTGTGGATTGGTTTGCGGCTTCTTCCTTCGCTAGTGGCTGAGCTTTCCCCTACTCATGTCTATTTGGCCTTGGGGCTAGTTGTTCCTTAGGCCTATGGCCCGATTGAATTGTATAGCTTTCTTTTAGGCCTCTTGCCCAGTTTAGTTGTATAGTTCTAGGCTTTTCTCTTCTTTTGTTTTTGTTTTGTTCTCTTTTGTTTGCTTTGTTTTTGTTGTCTTTCTATTTTCTTGTTGTTTTTCTGTTTTTCTATTTTCTTCAACCTTTTGGCCTTTTAATAAATTTGCAATTTTCAAAAAAAAAAAAAAAACACTCTCTAATCAACACTAATCCAAGAATTAGCTTTGAGATTCCAAATTTAATCCAACAACAAAAGAAGACTTACCAGCTAAGTCATTCAACTGTGGATGAGTCTTCACGTCTTTCAAAACTTCAACTAATGTGCATAATCCCAATAAACACCTACTGATGCAAATTGATGGCCATGATCTTTTTTCTTTTGGGCTAGTTTTATTTTATTTTATTTTTATGTATCCTGCTTTCTAATGGTCTTGTTGGGTAAGTAGGAGTAACTAAGTAATTTCATATTACTTTTGTTGAGTCTCTAAACGAGAGGTTGTAGAGAAAGCAAGGGACTTTTGGCTTTTACTTTTGTGTTTGAGAGGGCTCGCCTAGAGAGTGAGTTTGGAGGGGAGCCTGGACCCATCCACCGCATTAAAATCTTGCCATTACTCTCTCCTTCTTCCATTATCTTCTTATATTTATATTCCCTCAACCCCGTTTGCTTATTTGGTATCAAAGCCTCTATTTAACCTGTAATTTCGGTGGATCCAATGTTGTCAAACCGCATATGCGGTTCTGTGTGATCGGATATGCTTGTGCGCATATGCGATCGCACAATCGCATATGCAGTGGCATAATTTTTATTTTTATTTTTAAACAAAAAAAAATAAGGAGAAAAATTGAAAAAAATGTAGAAAAATATAAGAACTTAGGAGAAGCTTCCCTAAGTCAATAGATAACTAATATAGTAATTTTACATATATAAAGTTAATTTGTGACTTGTTAGAAAAATGAATGAAGTACATCAAATTCAACATTCAACAATATAGTTAAGTAACAAAACAATCAATAAGCTATTTATTGTACAAATACAATTTTGAAGTTACATCTTAATGTTTATTATTTATACATTATAACACTAACACTACTTACAAGTTACAATTTACAACTTAGTTACAATAAGTTACAACTTAGTTACACTAACACTAAGTTACATTCAACAATATACTTACACAACTTATAGTTACAAAGTTACACGACTTAGGAAAGTTTGATTTTTTGCAAAAATAAAAAATAAACAAACAAAATAATGTGCCAACAGTTGGCAGATATGCGATCGCATATGCTGTATGCGATCGCATATCCTCGCACATTTGGCATATGCGTTCGCATATGCACTGCAATGGCATATGCGATTGCATATGCACTGCAATGGCATATGCGATATGCATATGGGAATTCGAATATGCGAATATGTGGTCGCATTTAACAACGTTGGGTGGATCCCTATGGCGGCAAAACGTGGACAAACAGGTAAAGGTATTCTGGAACGAAATACGTAAAGAGATGAAGAAACCGAGGCATTGAAGTCAAGCGACTAACTCAATGATTGAATCGTCGTGACCTTCATTAGTAACACAATGATAGTGGTGCTTTCGAAAACCCTTTCTTCAATCGTGCTCCGCATGATGAGTCGGACGAGGAAGTCGAAGCCCAAGAATTCCAAATCAGGGGATGTAACAATAACCATGGAATCAAGGCCGACTCACATGAACCATACGAGAGAGGCAAGCCAAGTTTTCATGGAAATACTCCAATGGGTCGTGGTAGTAGGACGGACTCAAAGCTTGCATTAGGGGAGGCCTAATTCTACAATAAACAAGGCCGGTGATAATGTTGATGCCACTTCAAGTCCACCTACTCAAATTTTGGATTGGCTGTTTAATTGCTTCGAACGTGGGGAACCCAAACATATGTGGCATGAATGCCCCGAGCGTCAAGCCAAGAATTTAGCTGCTTTTATTGAAGAAGGTTATGAATGAAAACCGCATGGAATTTGTTGATGACAAGCCAATTTATGACGAAGATGCCCATGAAGTGTTTGATGAAATGATTGTACCGGATGAAGGTGAAAGTATTGTTATGTACAAAGTTTTGGCCACTCCTCGAGCACCTGAAGACAATTGGTTACAGACTAGTATCTTATGTACATGGTGAACATGTGGTGAGAAGGTATGCAATGTCATCATAGATACTGGGAGTGTTGAAATTTTGATCTCCAAGGAGATGGTGGGCAGGCTTCACTTGAAGGTGGAGGAGCATCCCAAGCCTTACAAGATATCATAGTTCAAAAGGGGCAATGAGGTAAGCATTTCTAACCGGTGTCTCATTTCTCTTACTATTGGAAAAACATACAAGGATGAAATATGGTGCGACATGGTACCCATGGATGCATGCCATTTGTTATTGGAAAGGCCATGGCAATATGATAGGAAATCCAAACATGATGGTGAAAAGAACACTTAAACATTTTGGAAGGATGGAGTGAAAGTGATTCTTGGCCAAATGAAAGATACCTTCCATCAAACTCTTCTAGGGAGAAAGGTAGCAATTTTCTCTCATTTGGTGAGTTTATCAATGAAAGTGCGAAAAGCAATCTTGTTTACATGTCAGTGTTTAAAGAAAAGATAATGATCACTCCAATTCCCAAGAAATTGGAACCCTAAATGAGCGAATTTGCGGATACTATGCAGGATGAGTTACTAGATGAGCTAGCTCCTATGAAAGACATACAACACCACATTGATCTCATTTCAGGTTCAAGCTTACCGAATCAAGCTCACTAATGTATGAGCCCAAAAGAACATGAAGAATTGCATAGTCAAGTAATGAGATTGTTAAAGGGGCTAGTCAAAGAAAGCATGAACCCTTATTTCCTACTGGCGTTGTTAACTCCTAAGAAGGATGATTTGTGGCATATGCAGTGTTCGAATTATCTCCGATATTATCGAAATATCTCCGATATTATCTTTTTCTCTAACTCAGCAATACCGATAACACTGGTAGCGATACCGATAACGCTGGTAGTATAAAAAATTCTAGGTATTAGCCATGTATCACTAAGTATCGCCAATGTATCAATATCGCTAATGTAATCGCCAATATTTTCAACTATGTAAATTCTAGTTGTTGCTTGTATTGCCAATGCATCAATATTGCCAATGTATCACCAATATTTTCAACTATGTAAATTCTATGTAATGCTTGTATCATAAGTATATCGATGATATTTTAATAATATCACCAATGTATTGATATCATCAAAATTTTGTTTATTATAGGAAAAAATTATTTCAATTTTTTTTTTTCATTGGCACATGGTTGTATGCAGTGTTCGAAATATCGGTATCGCGCAATGTATCGCAACCTTGGGATACAGATACGTGTCGGTTATCGCACGGGATATATCGTTTGTATCGCATAATTTATCGCACTTTTTGGGAAACATGGGGAAACATTAGCAAAATGGTTGAATTTTTTTATGAAACTTCAGAGATTATTTTAAAAAACCTTAATACACACTTTTAAATTATAAAATATTGAAAAAGAAGTGCACATAATAAATTTCCTTTGTATAAGGTACTAAGTTACGTGTTATCTGTTTAAGCTAAGGTAAATATATTTAAATATGATGCATACTATTTATAAATGTATAAAGATATGTATGAAAATGAGTTGTATCCAAATCTCAATTGAAATTCATTTTAAAATATCATTTTAGGGCATGGCTTGAAAAATAAGGTAGATCCAAATCTGAGGTGGACCACACTACACAAAATAGTGGTCACTGAATGATCACCATTAAACTTTTTTGGGCTATAATTTTTTTGGATAAAGCTAGTATTTGTGTTTTTCCATCCAGGTTTGTCAAACCTCATAAATAGATTGGATGACAAGTAAACATTACGGTGGGCCCTAAAAAGCTTCAATGGTGGACATCATTGCCACCACATTTTCTTGTGGTGTGGTACACTTGATTTTACATCTGTCTCCTTTTTGGGCTCATACCTTAAAATTACTTATGAAAATGGATGGAGGGTGTGGATTGGCTGGTGTACCACACATCAGCGAGGTATGGGTATGTGTCGTGTGAAGATGGGACGCGGATTTCCTATTAAATCCTTTCGCAGGAGTGGGACACACCATGATGTTTGTGAGAAATCTACTCCATCCATCTGTTTTGTGAGCTTATTTTAAGACTTGAGGCAAAAATTGAGCAGGATCCAAGACTCAAGTGGGCCGCACTAAAGAAAAAGGTGAGTAGGTAAATTCCTACGGTTGAAACCTTCCTGAGTCGACAGTGATGTTTACATTCCATCCATACCGTTCATAATGTCATTACTACTGGGATGAATTGAAAACCCAAATATTAGACTAATTCAAAACTTATGGCCCCATGAATACTTCAACTGTGGACCTTCAGTCCTCACATTTTTGGCCCACTTGAGTCTTGGATCCGGCTCATTTTTCGGCCCTATACCTTAAAATGTGCTAAAAAAATAGATGGACAGAGTGGATTTCTCACAAACATCGTGGTTGACCCCACCTAAGTTTCCAGCACATCAACTTCATGCGAAGCAGCGCTCCACCTCCCGTTGTACAAACAGTTCAAAGAAGATCAGAGTTACATGGGCCCCACAATAATATATTTATTATATCCACACCGTTCATCCATTTGGAGAGATGATTTTAGATCATGGGCCCAAAAATGAGTCACATTCAAACCTCTCAATTGGACCACACCACAAATCGGAGTGAGGACAATGATTCTCACCGTTATAACATTCGTACGGTCCACCATAACGTTTTTTTTCCATCCAATCTGTTCATGAGGTCACAAAGACCTTGATGAAGAGGAAAAACAAATATCATACGACCCAAAGCTTTTGTGACCCCCGAAAGGGTTTCAATGGTAGACGTTCAATATCCCGCTACTTTTTCCAGTGTGGTCCACTTGGTCTTTTGATCTGTCTTATTTTTTGGCTCAACCCTTACGACGAGCTCGCCAACTGGACTAACGGTTTGGATATAACATATGCCTCATGATGGGACCTACAGAACTTGGTGACGTCAACACATCATCCACGTCGGTGGTGTGCGGTACGCCAGCCCATCCGCATCCTGTAAAAAGGACTCGGAGCTCTCTTGTTTTTTCGAAGGAGAGATCGGAACCTTGAAATCTCTCCCGAAACGATGCCGGAACCCTGAAATCTCTCCCGAAACGATGCTAGAACCCTGAAATCTCTCTCAAATCCATCGTTTCGCCATGAATATCTCCAGATTTCGCGTTTTATTTGGATTTCGACGGATTTCGCTCAAATTTCTCCCAAATCAGAGGTTTTGTTGCTACGATTCGAATGGCCCTTCAAATACAACTTCCGATTAGGGCGATCTCCTCTATAGGTACCGAAATCTACTTGTTGAAAGGTTTTTTTTTTCTCGAATAATGAGGCTTGTTGTCGATTTCCGACAATAATGGAGGAGGAATCATGCGATATCGTACGATGTATCGGCGATATCGACGATACATAGCGCGATATCGACGATATATCGTGCGATATCTGGATTTTGAGATTTTTTGTATCTTCCTAGCATTATCGGACGGGTTTCGTCTCGCTAGGGGCCGATAACGATAATATCGGCCGATAGTATCAATATTTCGAACACTGGTTGTATGTAGTGTTCAATTTGTTGTGGATAATATTGATTATATCTCGATATTATCGATATCACAACACGTGCGATATTCAGAACACAATCTTTCGTTTCCTTTCCAATTGTTGATGATTTCTTAGTGAAATATCATGCGTTGTTGATATTTTGCAATATCGATGGATGTTTGGATGGAGGGTTGGATGGTTAAATAGGCTGGATGGGATGGTTGGACTGATTTCTTACAACAACACATGCTTTTAAGGCCCCATTAAATGCAAATTTGTTATGTATGCATTCTTTTTACATTTTTTTTTTAATTTCTAAAAATGCAAATATGTACATTTTAACATCTCCTGAAGTTTTGCAGAAAATTCCACCGGTTTTTCCCATGTTTCCCTACATTTCCGGTTATCAGCGATATTATCGGTGATATCGATATTGCTTCCGTATCCCTGGCTAGCGAAACTTGTAACGATACCGATACTTTGAACACTGGGCATATGTATATAGATAGCCAAACTATTAACAAAATAGCAATCAAGTACCGCTTCTGTATCCCGTGGTTAGATGATGTGTTGTATATGTTGGTTGATGCACAAGTCTTCACTAAAATTGCTTTGAGAAGTGGGTACCATCAAATACGGATTGGAACGGGGGATGAATGTAAAACAACATTTAAAACAAAAGAAGGCTTGTATGAGTGGTTAGTTATGCCATTTGGTTTTTCGAATGCTTCAAGCACATTTATGAGAACAATGAACTGAGTTCTCCGTCCATTCATTGGGAAGTCTGTGGTGGTTTACTTCAATGACATCCTCATTTATAGCGTTAATGAAGAAGAGCACTTGAAGCACCTACGCGAGGTTATGAGAACCTTATAGAGGGGGAAGCTTTGACTGACTATGAAGAAGTATAGTTTCTTAACCAATAGCCTTATCTTTTGGGGCTATAATACTTTGGAGGGAATCAAGGTTGATGAAAGCAAGGTGGAGGCCATTGCAAATTGGTCGGTCCCTAACAATATTAGCGAGATCCAAAGTTTTCATCGGTTGGAACATTCTATAGAAGGTTCATTTGGGAGTTTTGGTTCTTTGATTCGGCGATCACTGATTGCTTGAAGAAAGGGTCCTTTCAATGGACTAAGGAGGCGGATGAGAGCTTCAAATTAGTGAAAGAAAATATCTTGGGAGCGACAGTGCTTGCATTGTCGGATTTTGATAAGGTGTTTGAAGTTGATTGTGACGCTTCGCATGTAGGAATTAGGGCGATGTTGAGCCAAGAGAGCCATCCTATTGCCTTTTTTAGTAAAAAGTTGAATGATGCGAGGCAACAGTACTACACATATGATGTAGAATTTAATACCATTATACAAGCATTGAAGCATTGGAGGCACTATTTGGTCCAAAATGAATTCATTCTATTCTCTAATCATGAAGTTTTGAAGCATATCGACATCCAAAGCAAGTTGAACCGAAGGCATGGCAAATGGGTCTCCTACCTCCAAGAGTTCACTTTTGTAATTCAACAGAAAGCGGGATATCAAAACAAAGCGGCTGATGCACTAAGTCAAAGGGTGATGCTTCTTGGCACTTTGGCTTCCAAGGTCTTTGAATTCGAGTGCCTTAAAGATCTATATGGAGATGATGCTTACGTTGGCCCAATTATGAAATTGTAGAAATGGGGCATGTGATGGTTGTGTTGCATGATGGGTTCGTCTTCGAGGAGGTCTAATATGTGTTTCAGACTGTTGGCTTCGACAAGCTATTATTGTGGAGCTTCATAAAGGTGGTTTAGCGATCACTTTGGGTGTGACAAGACGATGGCCTAGTGGCGGGAAAATATTTCTGGCTAAAGATACGAAAGGACGTGGCTCGGTATGTGGAGTGATATAGAATATGCCAAGCTTCCAAGGGACACACACAAAACATGGAACTATGCACATCATTGCCAATTCCTATGTCTCCTTGAGTCAATATTGGAATTGGCTATATGTTGGAGGCTTCCTAGAACCCAACAAGGTATGGATTTTATCTTTGTTGTTGTGGATCATTTCTCAAAGATGGCTCATTTTATTGCCGGCAAGGAGACTATGGATGCGACATATGTTTCTAACTTGTTCTTCAAAGAGATTGTTCGCTTGCATGGCATACCGAAGTCTACTTCGGACCGAGACTTAAAATTTCTAAGTCATTTTTGGAGACGCTTGTGGAAGAGGATAAGCACTACTTTAGAATATAATAGTGCATATCATCCTCAAACGAATGGACAAACCGAGGTGGTAAATAGAAGGCTTAGAAACTTGTTGAGAAGCATTGTCGGGGACAAACCAAGACAATAGGACCTGGTTTTAGCACAAGCAGAGTTTGCATTCAATAGCTCAAAAAATTGTTCTATCGAGAAAAGCCCTTTCAAGGTTGTTGTTTATGAAAGGACCCCCAATCATGTGCTAGACTTAGCCCCTTCACCAATTATGGGGTCAAGCAAGGAAATGGAGGACATGGTGATGCACATGCATGACATCCACAAACAAGCGCAAAAAAGGTTAGAAGAGAACTATAAACAATACAAAGAGGATGCCAATATGCAGCCATTCCAAGGTGTTTGCAGAAGGCAATTAGTTATGGTGTATTTGTGCAAGAAACGATTTTCGACCAACACCTATAACAAGTTGAAGCCAAAGAAAGTTGGTCCATGTCAAGTGTTGATGAAAATCAATGACAACACATATCAGATTGAGCTACAGGAAGGCTTAGATATCTCACCTACATGGCTACATCTAGCGTGGCAGACCTTTTTGAATTTCATGAAAATGTCAATGAAGCAAACTCAAGGGCGAGTTTCTCCCCAACCCCAGGGGAATGCTGCCAATGAATGGTCATGATCTCTTATCATTTGGGTTAGTTTTATTTGGTTTTATTTTCATGTATCTTGCTTTTTTATGGTTCTGTTGGGTAAGTAGGAGTAAGTAATTTCATATTGCTTTGGTTGGGTCTCTACAAAAGAGAGGCTGTAAAGAAAGTACAGGACTTTTGGCATTTCATTCTGTGTTTGAGAGGGCTTGTCTAGAGAGTGAGGTTGGAGGGTGCCTTGTACCCATCCACCATAGTGAAATCCTGCCATTTCTCTCTCCTTCTTCCATTATCTTCTTATATTTCTATTCCCTCAACCCTGTTTGCATTAACTACGAATGTGATTGTTTCCACAACACCTTTTCCCATCAAATAAAAACAAAATCCAGAATGTTTCAGGTGAATCAGGTCAGACATGAAATACAGCCAATATAACCCGATTTCTTGAATCATACATCCACAGCCAAAACCAACACATCTAATTCATCACCAAACAAGATTACGAAATCAGCAATTGCAAAACAGTTGATGAGCGAAAATTAATCCATGGATCGAACAACCTCACCTCAAACCTAATGTTCTTATAGACAAGCTCCTCGACATTGCTCCCAACCGTCGGATTGGTGACGACAACCTCCCCAAGGTGCAGTTTGTAGAGCGTTGTTGTCTTTCCAGCGTTATCCAATCCAACAACCAAGATTTTATACTCCTTCGCCGGGAAGAGCATGAACCAGAATCTTGATATGAAGGCTCCCATTTTACCAGATCGATCAGCAAAAAATCGTCAATCTACAGAGAAAAGATCAAATCTCATCAGATTGAAGAAAGAAAAGCACAAATCCAACATAAATCCAGGAAAAAAATCTTTAAGAAAAAGGAATGATCATTGAATCGGATCGGAAAATTAAGGGGAAGAGGTGCAGAGGAATCTGACCTGGTCGGGAGAAGATCGATAGAAACCCTAATTTACGCAAAAACGCACAAAATCCAGAATGACGTGGATTTGAGAGAGAGAGGTTTTCTCTGGCTTAATAAACGAGAAACCAGAGAAACCCTAATTTAGGTAAAAACGCCCAAAATGCAGAATTATGGATTTGAGAGAGAGTTTGGAGATGGGAGAAAGAGGGCCCGTCACGTTTTAACGGAATCGCTCCTCGGTCGGTGACAGCGTGGCACTAGCGTGCACGACTGGATTACTTGTTGATCCACACCGTCCATCCAGGCTGGGATTCTGAAGGGTCACTGTGTTTTATGGGTTGATCCACACCGTCCATCCATTTTTCCATATCATTTTAGTATGAACGTCAAAAAAAAGTCAGTCACGCCTAAAGATCGAGCATACCACACCACAGGAAGCAGCGGTGGTAAAAACATACACGGTTCCAGCCTTTTCAGGGCCCACCATGATCTTTATTTGCCGCACAATCAGTTCATGAGCTCACGTAGACCTGGATGAAGAGAAACAAAATTATTAATCCAAGACTTCTGCAGCTCCCAAAAAATGTTTTGAACGATGAATGTTTCAACTCCTTTGTGCGGTCCACTTGAGATTTGAATCCACCTCATTTTGAAGCTAATATGCAAATAATATAGAAAAGTGAATGAATGATGTTGATAAATAAATACAAGTTGTGGGCTTCTTGGAAGCCCAGCTTGTGTTGAGCTCAAGACAGGTGGGGTAGTACCCAATCCGCTTCCTGGTGTGAAGGCACGGCTCCAGTGGATCGAGGTGGGTGGATCCTGACTGTGAGCCTACCGTGAAGTGTGCACCTTACATTTTGACGGCTCATTTTATGGCACAATTCCCAAAATAAAGTAAATCCAAATGTCAGGTAGGCAACACTATAGGAAACAGTGGGATCAGTACTATGCAACTTGACCCAAGCTCGGCACAGTTAGGGTTTCCGAGGGGCTACCATGAAGTATGGGTCCTTGAGTAATAGGTAAAAATTTAAACGATGCACATAGCTTTCGAGGGACACCACTTGAAATGGTCATGTATATCATCAGGCAACTTTTACCACCGTGAGCAATTTCCTCCTCAAGCAAGATGCTCCCACCCGTAGGACATGAGCATTCATTAAACATAACCATTTGTTATAAAGATTACAAAGCCCCACTCTTGCTAATTAATAATAGTCCAAGCTTGGATGTATGTCAAATATGGACTACTAAGTATTTAGGGGTAGAATCATCTATATTTTCCTTGTACTTTCTATAATTTTCTTTTCCTTCTTGCTATTACATGAACAAAAAAAAAAAAAAAAAAAAAAAAAAAAAAAAAAAGAAGAAAAGACAAGAGAGAGAGAGAGAGAAGGGTCAAGCATGGTCCAGCAAATAAAAGGCAGAAGGTCCATCTGTAACCATTGGGCCCAAAAATCATTTACCGGTCACCACCGTCTAAGATATGCTTCCACCAAGCATATCATCATCATCACCCCAATCCCAGACCACCATGCCCACTAAAAGTGAATTTCTCAATTCTCCATCTCCTTGGGTCCCATATCACGAAACTTGTAACTCTCCCCATAAGAGGTAAACCTGAAAAGGATATAGGAGCTCATCCTTTGCCCAAAGTATGCCAATGCAACCACTGAGTACCCCAATCAATCAATCAATGTAATGATCAATTCCAGTTAACTCCCCATTAGAGGTGTACACGAGCTCGGCTCGGCCATTAGCTGACCCCAGCTCAAACTCAGCTCAGCTCAGTCCTCGAGCCTGACTTGCCAGCTTGGCTTGGTTCAGTCAACAACTCGCGCCAGTTCGAGCCGAGTTCGAGCGAAGACCGAGCCTCTGCGGGGTTTTCTCAAACACATGGAGTGCGCCTTCAATTTCTCATGGAATGTAAAGCAGCACCATTGATTTACAGGTATTTCATCAAACACTCAGTAAGCAACATAAAAAACCAAGATAGAAGGGTATTTGTTTCATATCCATACCTTCCTCGCCACCAGCCGACACTTCGTTGAGTCATTTCATTAAACAATTGCTGAGAAACATCAATATCAAAATAACCAAGTCACCGAACTGGTTCGATCCGAGTTTGATTCGAGTTGGGGTTCGATCCAAGTCAAGTCGAGCTCGGCCAAGCTCCAACTCGACTTGAAATTTTTTTAAGCTAAAAAAATCAGCTTGACTCGGCTCGAACTCAGTTTCGAATCGAACTTTTTCAAGTCAAGTCAAGTGAGCTAACCAAGCTAACTCGATTCGTGTATAGCTCTACTCCCCATAACAGGAACCGGAGTCAAATTTTGACAAATACCCTTAATGGGAGCTAGGTTCAAATCCTAGAACATACTCTCATTAACGGGAGTCAGTCTCAAATCCTAGCACATACTCTCCCATAACCGAAATTTCTTGTCATTCACAATCTACCTTCCCAAATCCAATACAGCAAACTCCCCTAATGGGAGCAATAGCTAAATCTAGTCTCCTCCTAATGGAAGTCATAGGGGTGGTGATAAGGGCGCTCACTATGAGAAGGAAACTATTCAAATACATCATAAGGGGCAACAAAGCCCTTTGAAATTGATCAGCTCTGAGACCACTTTGAGGAACAACTTGGAGCCATGAGAAACAAACTCCAGAAGCAACATGGGATGGATCTTTTGTCCACCAAATTTAAGGATATTTATCCCTTCTCGGATGTCAGGATGTCTCAAAACTTCAAGATACCAAAGTTCAAACAACAGGACGATATGGGATGGCCCATAGTCCACCTCAAAGCATTATGTCGAGAGCTTGATGCCATGGCAAGCGATGACAGAGCATTAATCCATTTATTTCAAAATTCTTTAAAAGGTGACGCACTAGATTAGTACACGTCACTTGATTACCATTGGATCAAGATTTGAGAACAACTTGCCCAAGCATTTATAGATTGTTTCGCATACAATCTAAATGTAACAGTAAGAAGAGCGGATCTTTCTACCATAAGACAAAAGAATGACAAGTCCTTGCCAGCTTACATTGGACAACGGCGTACCATGGCCGCATGGATGAAACCACCAATTGATGATGAAGAGAAAATCTCCATGATCATTCACTTGGCAAACTCCAGAATCTCTAAATACTTGATCTTGTACCAATATGCTAACTTCATACAGCTCATTCGTGTCGAGGACAAGTAGAGCTTGAATATGGGGCAGGGATTATCTCCCCTTAGCATCACCAAGCCACTCTTGTATTTTTAAATTAAAAATAAAAATAAAATAAAATAAAAACCCTCCAACTTTAAGGAAAGCCCAAGGGTAAAGGACCATGAACAAAAATGTGCCCGCCCACTATCCAATCGAAGTGAACAATCTTGTTACCTCTGCTTAAGGCACATCATTCTCTCTCCAACAGGGAAAACAACAACAAAGTGGAATCCACAATACTCCGCTTAAAATCGGCAAATGGGTATGGCTTGCGAACCTGGGCTCTTCACATCATTAGTTCAACCCTATAGTGGTGTACTAGTATGCTAGTCCAAGGACAACTCCTTGCCCCACTATAGCCCAGGCCCCTGCCAAACCCTCTGTAGTCAAACTATAATGAGAATGAGTATTGCATGTTCCGTCAATCCAGGAGTCATACAAAGATCATTGTTTCACATTGAAACATGCAATTCAAAATTTCATCAACCAAAAGAAAATTTCGATTGCGACTTCTAACATAACTACTAATAATATACTCTAAAATCCCCTTCCACAACATCGAGTAAGTCTCAAAGCATTGGGCACCCCTCTCGTCAATCTCACCAAGTAGGAATCTCTTTTCCATCCAACCTAATACAACCATGCCATCAACTCCCATGGGGAATTCACACCGCTTATCTTATAAGAGGCACCATCCTGTTGCCCCAGAACCAACATACACTCCAGCTCCCAGTTAATCATGGTCATGGACCAATGCACCTTAGGTCCTCTAGAGAAGGCCCCTAACCAGCATACCACAATTCTCCAATTCTAACTACTCACAGGGCAATCAGTCACTGGTTGTAATGACTTGAAAAATTCCATACAAAGACCCGAGTACCACCTCAGGTAGAAATCACTTAGGATCAAATCCTTTAGGAATTAGACAAAAGTAACTAAGTGTTAAACTAGATTAGCTACGAAATCTGCTTGATCCACTTTAAATACGGTCTACAAGACCCCAAAACTTGTACAATCATTGACGTTAGGTTACCCTGAAATCTAGGATCAATCTCATTACTCAGTTGCTCTCGGGAGCACATTGAAACTCCGTATCGGATCTGGACCGCACGTCGAAAGTCAGAATAATACGAAGTTATATAATTAGGACCGCCTTGCTGGGCTTGACAACCATCTCGGAAATCAAATCCAGATAGTGTCCCGGGGCTATTCGCTTGAATTCGGAGTGAAGTGTGTGAGAAAACGTGGTTTTCTTTAGAAATTAAATTTAATTTAAGTAATCTGAGACTTGTCACTTGCAGGCCTGATATAAGAATCAGACCGTCAAATCTGACCCAAATATACCCTCGGATCAGGAGAAATTTATACACATGGTAGTATACTTGTAATCCTGATCAAGTTCCGGTGACCGTTGAACTGAAACTGGTCCGCCACGTGTGATCTGGGAACCCAATTGGAATGAAAACTTAACTCGACCTAGATCCATAGTCAGAGAGCTTAAGTCCGACCTTTAGCTCAAGGGGGGCTCCGGAAGAGCTCCGTTGAGCTGAAACAGATGCTCTTTGGACATAACCTAAGTATACCTTACCCCTTGAAGCCATTCCCATCACTTTTAGGCCTATATAAGGACCTTAAACCCTTTCTCATTCACTCCATATGAATTTGAGAAAACCCTAGGAGAGAGAAGAGAGTAAAGAGAGAGAAGGTGTGAGAAAAGTGGGAGAAGATTCCTGGTACTCTATCCTGTTATTCTACGTGCCTATTCATCGTTACCTAATCGCTATTCCGACGATTCTGACTTCGTTCTTAGGTAAGAAAACCTAACCCTAATCTGTTTTAGGGTTTCAATTATTGCAAGTGGCGAGATAGCTGACTTAACTCGTGATATAGGTTGTCATTTCATCGTTGACAAAGACCTAGAGTCTCTGTCGAGTTCATTACGGTTCTACGGCATAAGGTGCGGACTATAGACGTATATGTTATGGTTTTCAAAGCTTTCAATGTCAGATAATGATAGATTCCTGATGTGGGTATTATTTCACATGAAAAATGCGATGTTCGTTTTGCAATTCAGTTATGTATGCAAATTGTGGTGTTTAGCATATTCGATATAGTTGCAGAAAATATCATATACGTACAAAATATGAAAGTGTGTTTGCCATGATTAATTACTGTGCGTATATACTAAGTATATGTGTAATACTTACTCTGCGAAAGAATTCGTCCTAATACATGTTTTGGCCAATATGCGTTATGTATGTTAATAAGTGTATTCTAAGTGTTTGTGAAAACGCTTGTATAAGTAAGTACTTAGATGATAGTGCTTAGGGTAGGTGTTGAGATAGGATTCTCAACTACCTTAGAGATGTGTATGATTTCCTCCATGCAAGTTATTTAATTTAATCGCTTACTTATAAAATATATGTGTTTGTATTTCCTGCTTACATTGTGCTTTATAACATGCTTGTTAACATGTTTGAATTACTTTGTTAATTCTGCTTTGACTACTCCATATGTTTTCTGGGTAAGGATTGAATGTGATGGGGCTATGTTATAGTCCAGGCAATTGGTAACAAGCTTGAAGTCGTGGCTGAGATTCATTCGCCACGTAGGATGTGTTTGACGAACCCGAGTCATACTAAAGTTGTCGGCAGTGGTTAGGCCACACGGAGAGCTTATGTACTTCATGTCGATCAACTTTGGGTGCGCTCATGCTAGTCGAGCCCGTCAAGTAACCCGATATACCGATGTATGTTCACCATGTATGGACACTACTGCTTGAACTTAAGATACCAAACTCACCAGTGGAATCCCGTTAACCTTGGTACCTCGATCCGTTAAGACTCATGAGCAGGACATGGTGGTATGGGACACCGTGGTCGAGCTGTCAGCCTACGCTGGGGCGACGAGCCTCCCCATAGTGACCAGTGAGCAACCCAGACTCGTGAGCCGAATACGGTGGTATGAGACACTGTATTCGAGCTGTCGGCCTACACTGATTGGTGACGAGCCCTTTGTAGTGACCTCGTGCATACTCTGAGTCTACGTGGAGGCGACAACCCTTCCATAGCATCTAGAGTATAAACTAGGCCTGTACTGATTTGGCGACGAGCTCTTTGTAGTGACCTAGAACCGCAACATCGTATGATATTACTAGGACTGACAACCCTAGAATGGATCATCAGTTGGGAAATGATATAAGGGTGGTACCTTAGTTTTCCAACCTTGCTGTATGAAAAGGACTAATAAGAACTTGGTAATCATATGCATGCACTGCATTACGCGTGCGTTCAGGCGTAGCAGGTCAAGCACTGAGGCAGTGTTGTTCATGCGCGAACATGAGATGAAGTCGCTGAGGGAGCGTAGGCGAGGACATGCATCATACATTCATACCATTCTTGCATTAACAAGAGTACTTAGGGATGTGTGATTTACTGTTTTATCATTACTGCTTGATTGAATTGATAACATGTTAACCTTTGCTTTATTGTTCCACTGAGTTGATCACTCACTCCCACGTTATGGGACGGTGGTTTAAACACCAACCAGACTCTGTCTTGATTTCATATGACGGTGTGACCCCTGAGGCGGAGCCTGACTACTACGATGATCAGGACGAGTTCTCTTATATGCAGTTCTCTGGTGGCTTCGCTTAGGCTATCCGGATTGACGGGGCTACAGGGATAATCATTGTAGTTGTACTATTTTGACATTTTGATTTTTGAGACTATTACATGTATATGGTGACTTAGTGATGTATTCATACACTGGAGACCGATCGTGATCTTTGACTTATATATGTGTATTTATGTCTTTCAGTCTTCCACTTGCGTTTTACAACTTGATCTGGAGTATGAATTACTGTTTTGGTATAATCCTACTCATGATGAAGGCACTAACACAGATAACACAAACAACATTGAATCATAAGCATATATGTTGCATAAGTGATGTTATGGAACTCGGGAGTTGAGTTGCTACTCGACCCCCGATTTTCAGGGCATTACACTGGTCCTCTAAGGAATGGCGCTTGAACCAATTTACATTCCGAATCCAGTCTCTAAACAGTTGTGGACCAAGCCACCTATGATCCCCAATGGAAGTTCCCCCCAGTTGGCATTCAGTCTAGCTCTCCACTACAATCCATAGTAGTCTAGCCAACCCCTCATCCTCTATGAAAGGGCACCCAAACTAAATTTTTTACCTCATGCATACCTTAGCCAAGTCAAGATGCCTGACCACCCAGTCAATTATCTTCCAAGGTTAGAGTCTTAACTCCCTCCTTGGTCCCTCAGTATGGAATGAAAGCTCAGTTAGTTAGTTACTCTGATTCATTGTCAAGCCCCTACGACTTGATGTTTCTTCAAGGATGCATGATTCCCGCCTTCGATGACAAAGCAATTCCTTGGCACTATTCAAAACGTGCCAAGGTGGGCAACATGAACTTGGGTGTGGCCTCTAGAGAGATATCCCTAAGGGTGATCCCAAAAGACCTTTGATAGGACCTGCCTCCAAAGCTAAAGATGCCCATGATGTAGTGACCCAACTTAAAAGGATTCCTTCATAAATTTTATTTAGGAACTCCTCTGCACATCATAGATGCATCGTGAAATGTTTGTTAAGCATCTAAATGATGCACATCTTTCATGAAAATACCACTCAAAATGATCGCGTACATGATCGGGCAACTCCTAGCACCACGAGCCATTACCTTTCAGACAAGGAGCTCCCACTTAAAGGGCACAACCATGGGCATTCATTGAACATAACCATTCCTTATAGAGACTATAAAGTCTCACTCATGCTAATTAATAATGGTTTAAACTTGAATGCATGCCAGCTATGGACTACTAAGTACTTAGGGGTGGAACCATCCATGTATAGGCCAAGCAATATGGATACGAGAGCATTTGATAACTCCTAAAGGCAGGTCAAGGGAGAAATTAGTATTGATATCCAGACTGGTCCAGACAAATCAACCATTGCATTTTAAGTCATGGACATCTTAGCTTCGTTCAATCTCCTTCTTGGTTGATCTTACCTTCACAGAGTTGGGGCCATACTTTCGACTCTTCACCAAATAGTCAAATATGTTTTCAAAGACAAAGTGCCAACCATTCTCCCTAATCCTTAACAAATCTTCCCTACAAAAGCAACCTATCCTGTCAAGCTAGAGATCCTAGTCATAAACATATTGCACTTTGAAAAGGACATTCAATACCACAGTTTCGAAATTAAAACTATGGGCTACATACCGATCATGTTTCATATCGGATCAAGTATGTATTCCTCTTGTCGAGCACCAAAGCTCCTATTATCAACTTGAATGCCAAGACTTGGGAAAATCCAGGTATGACAGGATTAGGATATTAGCCTACTCGAGATGAGAGGCAAATGTGGCAACGTCTTAGAAAAGAATGAGGCCATGGAGAGGAGGACGATCCCTTTATATGTACACCAATCAGATTCATCACTATAAGGTTCATTCATCTCGATGATGGGCTAGACTCCACCGTGGATAACCAAATGGGTGGGCTACACAATTACTCAACGAGGACCTAAACAAGGGGTAAAAATTACCCTCCCTTGATTGGACCCAGTTCAATTCCCACCCAAGCTACAAGAACCCGAAGAATTCCAATGCCTCGAGGATGACCAAGAAGCCAGCACATTCAACACCAACTTGGAACCTAACCTAAGATTCACCATGATGCTTAGGCTAATGGTGAATATTGATGGGTTTTTTGACCTGTCGTCGACCGGTCGTGAGCCCTGCTCGACCGGTCGAAGACTGTGCACGATCAGTCGTGGAAGACCAACCCTGACATGACTCGAACTCCAGCGACTTTGGGTTATTTGTTTCCGGGGTGTTCGACCAGTCGAAGGATGTACTCGACCGGTCGTGGGTGGCGCTCGACCAGTTGTAGGTTTGTCACGACCAGTCCTAGTTACGCAGATTCATTCTACGATTTTGCGCGGATTTCGTGTCGCAAGCCCTTTCGCAACTGGGATGCGGAAGGGAGTTTCCTAAAACTATAAATAGGAGGTACCTAGGGCTTTCTAGGTAAGACAAGAGGGTTTCCTAAAGCTTTACAAGGGATTTGTTAAAGGGTTTAGGTCTATCAAAGGTGAGAGAGAGAAAAAGAGAGAGAGGAAGCTTATAGAAGGGAGATTATGCTTGTAGTGGTTATCTACTGTGCAATCTATATCTTAGCGCTTCTATGTATGTCCTCGTAATCGGTAAGATCTCTCCATTTTCTTTGTTTCTCTTATTATTTATCCACTACTGCGTGAGTGAAGAAGTTTGTAACGTTTTACTTCATAGTGGATTGTTGATCTGAACGAGGTCCCGTAGTTTTTACCTCTTTGAGGGTTTTCCACGTAAAAATCTCTTATGTGATGTATGATTGATGCATTGATAATTTTCATTACTTTATTATCCATAATTCTGGTTTGTTTCGGGAGGCTAGATCCTAAGGTTTTGTGAAAGGCCCCCAACAAAGTGGTATCAAAGCTAAGTTCATTGAACGGGTAGGATCGGTTTTGAATTATGGAAGGTGGCTCATCAAGGATGATCAGCCTCAATGGTTCTAACTAGACCATATGGAAGGCTAAGATGGAGGACTTGCTTTATTGCAAGGACCTATATAATCCAATTTTAGTCATATCAGCAAAATCTAAGGATATGACTGATGATTATTGGAAGAAGATGGACCGAAAGGCAGTGGGGTTTATTAGACAATGGTTGGATGATTTTGTGTTCCACCATATATCTACAGAAACCTCAGCTGCTAGCCTATGGCTGAAATTACAAGGGTTGTATGAGAGGAAGACAACCAATAATAAGATTTTTCTGATAAAGCGACTTATGAATCTCAAGTATAAAGATGGTGGTTCTGTGGCCGAGCACATGAATGAGGTCAGTAATATAGTGGACCAACTCTCCTCTATGAAGATGGTTCTGGATGATGAATTGCAGGCTTTACTATTGCTTAGTTCATTACCTGACAGTTGGGAGACATTGGTGGTGTCTCTAAGTAACTTCGCGCCAGACGAAAAGATATCCATGGAACAGGTAACTAGCTGTCTCTTCAATGAAGAGACAAGGAGGAAGTCTCAGGGGTCTACTCAGCAAGAGGCTCTTATGACATAAGAACGGGGGAGAGGAAAGAACAGGAAGGGCGGGAAGGCCTGAAATAAATCAAGAGGCAAGTCAAGTAAGAGAAAGGATGTTGATTGCTAGAATTGTGGCAAGAAGGGCCACTACAAGCATGAATGTCGTGATAAGAAGACCGACAAGAAAGGAAAAGGGAAGGAAGATGAATCAGATTCCACTGCGGTCGCTTCAGATGGCGACGTTGTAGTTATTCTTTTTGCAGATCGTGATATATGTCTCACGGCTACGAGTCAGGACACCGACTGGGTGATAGACTCGGGAGCTTCTTTTCATGCAACTCTACACAGGGACTTCTTTACAAGCTACAAGTCAAGTAACTATGGGACTATGAAGATGAGAAATTTTGGCGTATCAAAAATCATGGGAGTCGGTGATATTTGTGTGAAGACCGATGTGGGTTACACATTGGTTCTCAGGGATGTGAGGCATATCCTAAACCTTCGCCTCAACTTGATGTCGACGGGAAGGTTGGATGATGATGGCTATGAAAGTCAATTTGTTGGTGGACGATGGAAGCTTATCAAGGGCTCGTTGATCATGGCCAAAGGAAAGAAGTATTGCACCCTTTACAAGGCAAGTGTCAGTATGTGTAAGGTTGGGTTGAACGCAGTGAAAAATTCAGCTATTGACATGTAACACAGACGTCTAGGCCACATGAGTGAAAAAGGGCTTCAGGTACTAGCAAAGAAGCGACTCCTTCTAGGCGTGACAAGTACACCTCTCAAAACCTATCTTGATTGTTTATCAGGAAAACAACATAGAGTTTCATTTATTAAATCCGCTTCTTATGTTAATAAAGTGCATGCATTAGATTTTGTTTATTCTGATGTCTATGGTCCTATGAGGACAAAAATCTTGGGTGGGGCATTGTATTTTATTACTTTTATAAATGATGCATCTAGGAGGGTTTGGGTTTATGCTTTGAAATCTAAGGACGAGGTCTTTGGTGTGTTTAAATTGTTTCATGCTATGGTCGAGAGAGAGACAGGTAGATCATTGAAGTGCATCCGCACTGACAATGGTGGTGAATACATTGGAGACTTTCATGAGTACTGCAAGTCCTTGGGTATACGACATGAACAGACGGTTCCCAAGACCCCCCAGCATAATGGTGTAGCTGAGCGAATGAATCGCACAATTGTAGAGAGAATCAGATGCATGTTATCCCATGTGAAATTTCCCAAGACGTTCTGGGGAGAAGCAATGCACACGGCAGTGTATTTAATAAATAGGTCTCCATCAGCCTCGTTGAATGGAGAAGTGCCTGAGAAGGTGTGGATGGACATGATTCATCATACAGTCATCTCAGGGTGTTTGGATGTAGGGCATCCGTTCATGTATCAAAAGACGAGAGGTCCAAGCTCGATACAAGATCAGGCAGTGTGTGTTCTTAGGGTACGGTAATAAAAAGTTCAGTTACAGGTATGAGATCCGACCGAGAAGAAGCTCGTCAGGAGCAGAGATGTGGTTTTCTTTGAAGATCAGTGTATAGAAGACATTGGTAAGCCAGAGAAGAACCAGCCTAGTTCAGGTGAGCTAGAGGACATGGATTTGATTATTCCTCCCATGGTGCTTGATGATGGGGGTGTACAGCAAGGTGCAGAGGACGAAGAGTTTCTTCAGAAGATGGACCAAGGGAGCAACCCTCACTTGATCAACCTATTGAGTCACAGGTGAGGAGGTCATCTAGGGACAGACAGTCGTCCAAGAGGTACTCGCCACATGAGTACATTATGCTGACTGATGGGGGAGAGCCAGAAGATTATTTTGAGGCCTTAGCCGACGAGCATAAGGAGGGGTGGTTGAAAGCTATGCAAGAGGAGATGGAATCCTTGCATAAGAACCACACCTATGATATAGTGAAACTGCCTAAGGGCAAGAAAGCTCTGAGCAACAAGTAGGTGTTCAGAAAGAAGATTGAGATGAAGAATTCACAGACGAGGTTCAAGGTCAGACTTGTGGTGAAAGGGTTTGGTCAGAGGAAAGACATAGGCTTCGAGGAGATATTCTCACCAGTGGTGAAGATGACATTCAAACGGGTGTTGCTTGGGTTGGCGGCTAGAATGGATATGGAGATAAATTAATTAGATATTAAAACTGCCTTTCTCCATGGTGACCTGGAAGAAGAGATCTACATGCACCAACCAGAGGGGTTCGAAGTCAAGGGCAATGAGCATACGGTGTGTAGGCTGAGGAAGAGCTTATATGGGTTAAAACAAGCTCTACGGTAATGGTATAAGAAGTTCGATTTGTTCATGTTACAGAATGGGTATGACAGAACGGAGTTGGACCACTGTGTGTTCACACGCAAGTTCTCAGATGGTGATTTCTTAGTTCTGCTATTATACGTTGATGACATGCTCATCATGGGAAAAGACATCAAGAAGATTGACAGACTAAAAAAGAAGTTGGGCAAGTCTTTTATAATGAAAGACTTGCCCGGCTAGACAAATCCAGGAATGGAGATAACCCATAAGAGAAGCAACAGGAAGCTTGGCTGTCACAAAAGTGGTATATTAAGAAAGTCCTACAGCAGTCAATATGATGCAGCGAAGCCGGTCAGTACTCCACTAGATGGTCACTTCAGATTGAGCGACAGGCAGTGTCTCAAGACGAAGGTAGAGGTGAAAGAGATGCAGAAGATACCCTACGCGTCAGCTATAGGAAGTTTAATGTATGTTATGGTGTATACACGCCCAGACATAGCATATGCGGTTGGTGTTGTTAGCCGGTATCTTACCAGTCCTGGCAAAGAACATTGGGCAGCGGTGAAATGGATACTGCAGTATCTAAGAGGCTTATACAGGTTGAGCCTATGCTATGGTGACGATAAACCTGCGTTAGAGGGCTACACAGATGCAGATATGGCAGGTGACATAGACTCCAAGAAGTTTACATCGGGGTTCATGTTCACGTTTGCAGGGGGAACGGTTTCTTGGCAGAGCAAGCTACAAAAGGTCATAACATTATTGACGATAGAGGCTGAGTACATTGCAGTCACAGAGGCATGTAAAAAGATGCTTTGGATAAAGAGGTTTTTACAGGAACTTAGCCTAAAGCAGGAGAAGCACGTGATCTATTGCGATAGTCAGAGTGCTATACACTTGAGCAAGAATCCAAGTCAACATTCCAAGTCAAAGCACATAGAGATTCGGTATCACTGGATCAGGGATACTTTGGAATAGAAGGTATTACAGCTTGAGAAGGTCCACACGGATGATAATGGGTCAGACATGATGACCAAGGCTTTGCTCAAGGGCAAGTTTGAGGTTTGTAGAAACCTGGCTAGCTTGAAGAAGGTGGATTCCTCCTGGGTCAAAAAGGGAAAGATTTGATGGGTTTTTTGACCCGTCGTTGACCAGTCGTGAGCCCTGCTCGACTGATCGAAGACTATGCACGACCAGTCGTGGAAGACGAGCCCTGACACGACTCGAACTCCATTGACTTTGGATTATTTGTTTCCGGGGTGCTCGACCGGTCAAAGGATGTACTCGACCGGTCGAAGGTCGCGCTCGACCGGTCGTAGGTTTGTCATGACCAGTCGTAGTTATGCAGATTCATTCCGCGATTTTGCACGGATTTTGTGTCGCAAGTCCTTTCGCAACTGTGATGCGGAAGGAAGTTTCTTAAAACTATAAATAGGAGGTACCTAAGGCTTTCTAGGTACGACAAGAGGGTTTCCTAAAGCTTTACAAGGGATTTACTAAAGGGTTTAGGGCTATCAAAGGTGAGAGAGAGAGGAAGCTATAGAAGGGAGATTAACTCGTGGTGGTTATCTACTGTGCAATCTATATCTCAGCGCTTCTATGTCATCGTAATCGGTGAGATCTCTCCATTTTCTTTGTTTCTCTTATTGTTTATCCACTCCTGCATGAGTGAAGAAGTTTGTAACGTTTTACTTCATAGTGGATTGTTGATCTGGATGAGATCCCGTGGTTTTTACCTCTTTGAAGGTTTTCCACGTAAAAATCTCTTGTGTGGTGTGTGATTGATGCATTAATTATTTTCATTGCTTTATTATCCATAATTCTAGTTTGTTTCGAGAGGCTAGATCCTAAGGTTTTATGCAAGGCCCCCAACAAATATCTGCCTACTACATTCTTTACCCCTGCCTCTTGGGGTGGAAGAGCATAGGGCAATAATTGGTTCGCAGCCCCATGACGGTAAAATTGGCCAGCTAACTCTCTAAGGATGCTTGTTTCAATAAAGGTATCCCTTAGTTCGTAGTGCCATTTGTTTAAGGCCCATAAAAATAAAAAATTCCTAAAAATTAAAATATTGAAAACCAAAAACATAAGAAAATACATAAAATCTAAACATCAAAAAATTTTCAAAACTCCAAAAAATCAATGAATGCATAAAATCTAAAACATTCATAAATTTTAAAACTCCGAAAAAATCAAGAAATGCTTAAAACCAAAAAAACATTAAAAAAAAAAAAATTCAAAATAGTAAAAAATAGGAAATGCTCAAAATCCAAACATTAAAAGAAAAAAGATTCAAGCTTTTAAAAAATCCAAAATCCTAAAAATCAAGAAAAGTTTTTAGTAAATCCAAGTAATAAGCTGCTAAGCTCGTCTGTTGAGCCGTATAAATCAAAGTCAACTTTTACGATCTCAATCTAGAATTTGACTTTGAATTCATTGGATTAGAAGAGATTAAGGACGCTAGAAATGGTGATCCAACTATTGAACTAGAGGACCTCCTCAAAAAGTTTGATTCAAAAGATCACGTCATTCTTGACGACTTCGAGATCATGAAACGAGGCATCTGAAATTCTTAGGGAAGTGCACATTGAAAAAATTATATACTATAAAAATAGGCAGAGGGTGTTCAAGTTCTTGAAACAGTGATTGTGGAACTCACCTTTCCCCATGAAAAGATGCCTAGACTCGACCAAGACCTAGTGTCCCGTTTATAAATTGAAAAGGCCAGATTGTCACATAAACAACCACCCTTAATGCACCAACATCAAGCAATACCTAAAAGATCAAACGTACCTTAAAGATGCATCACTTACAAGTTTTCACATCATTTAATGTCTTATAGCCCAAATCATAATCCTTGCACAACATTTTGTATAAGCAAATCTCTTTACTAGGTTGTGCTACGATGCATTGATGAAACAGAATTACTGAAATCACGTATGAAGTCTACAATGGAGTTTGTTGTCCGCAAATGAATAAACACATGATGGTAAAGAGGATCCTATGACGTGGATACTACTAGATGTCTATAGAGTCAGATTGCTGCCAACATGTTAGGAAATGCTTCGAATGCCAATAGCATGAGAGTTGGATCCATGTAATCACTTCTGAACTTCATAACCTAATAACACCTTGACAATTCTAAATGTGGGGGTATCAACATCATTGGAAAAGTGAGCCCAAAAGCATCCAACGTCATAAGTACATCTTTGTGACAAACAATTACTTCACGAAATGGGTGGAAGTAACATCTTACGCTACCATAGCAACATCAAAGTGGTGAGATTTTTGAAGGACAACATCAATTGTGGAATCCCACAAGTCATCGTTAGAAATAATGGCACGCCCTTCGTCAACCAAAAAATGAAGAATTTCCTCAAGCAGTTCAAAGTTAGACGACATCGGTCAAGCCCCTACCACTCACAAATGAATAGTGAGGATGGGGCCACTAACAAAACACTCATCTGCATTCTCAAGAAGATGGTCAAGACCTACTACAACTAGTCAGAAATGCTTCCTTATGCACTTTGGGCATATTAAACATTCGTGCACACTACAACGGGTGCCATGTCATGAAGACAGTCCTATCAGTCAAAGGGGAGATTCAATCACAATGCATACTGATGGAGAGTGAAATTAAAGGAGTAGAGTGTTACAAGCTTAATATGATCAACTACACTTGGCCAACAAAAAGCACATGCGAGCACTATGTCATCTCAGAGCTACAAAAAGATAATCATAAGAGCATACAACAAGTGGGTGCAAACAAAAAATTTCAGAATAGGGGATATGGTAATAAAAAGACTCATTCCACCCACCTACCTGATACTAGGGGCAAGTTCAAACCCATCTGGGATAGCCCACTAGTTATCCAAGAAGCCTTTTGAGGAGTCACTCTTCACCTCACCTCTATGAGGGATAAAGACTTTCCTGAGTCCATCAATGCTTGTAACGTTAAAATTTATCATGGATTGCCAGTATGCCCCCCCCCCCCCCCCCCCCCCCCCCCCCCCCCCCCCCCCCCCAAAAAAAAAAAAAAAGACCTAAGGAGAAAAGGAAAAAAAAAAAAAAAAAAAAGGAGGAAAATAGCACAAGCTCTGAGCATAATAAGGGCATGTAGTAAAAAAGAAATGAAAAACAAGATGGAAAAAAAAAAAAAAAAAGCCCTAAGGAGAAAAGGAAAAAAGAACAAGAGGAAAATAGCACAAGCTCTGTGCATAATAAGGGCATGTAGTCAAAAAGAAAAGAAAAACAAGATGGAAAAAAGGAAAAAATTAGCCCCCAGGTGGCAAGCCCCTCTCCCCACCGTAAAAGCTTCTCAGAGAGGTCTAAAGCCTCGGGTCATGTTGTTTAAAGACTCTTCACTACTCGAAAAGATAACCTTTGGCCCGCAATGAGGAAATTCAATCATCAACCAAAACTCTCAACAAAAAAAAAAAAAAAAAAAGAAAAAAAAAAGAAAGATAGAAGGTGCATCTAAAGCAAAACGAGTAAGGTGAAAACTTAAAAGGGTACCTCGAGTAAAAATAGAGGAGGCATAAGAGGAATTGGTGAAAACTTGAAAGGGTCCTAAGGGCAAAAGGCACAACTACCAAGGGATATGTAAGATCAAATACTCGGGATGTGATGAAACCCGAAAGAGCACCACACATAAAAATGACAGGCAGGTCGAACATGGTGAAGATCTAAAAAGGCGCTATGGGTAATTATGGTTAGAAAATTAAAAGAAAAAAAGAGAGAGAAAAAAAGGAAATCATAAATCCAAATAGGCATACAACCCTAGTAGACAGATATGACAATCACAATGTTTCAAGATCCTTCAACACCACTCACACTTAGGACGGAATTTCCCTTAAACACTTTTTAAGAATATCGTAACTCCCTAAGAGTCAACCTGGAAAAATCATCATGTGACACATGATTGAGTTCAAATGTCGAATCCATATAAGCCCGAGCATCGAATCCAAACCATGAATCGTATAGATAAGACTTTATTTTGCTTCTTTCATAGATAAACATTTTTTTCCTTAAGAACAAAATGGGCACACAAGCATGTAAAATAAACAAATACCCATAAAAAAATGTCCATTTTTACAAGTTGCATCATTCAAGCCATGTGGCGCTTCTTCAAAATGCCCGAGTAGACAACAACCTCAGTCCATTGCTCATGTAAGTCTCACTCCCTTTACGCTAGTTTTTATATCATTTTGTAAGTGATTATATGTTTAGCACACATAATGTTGTCAAATTTCATGAGACAAAAGTGATATTGGTCAGATTGTAACTACTCTACACGTCTGAAGATTAGTTCAAGATCGACTTATCATCTCAAGAAGACGTCGCTCGATTTCAAGACTAGTTGAACTTTGTATTTGCTAAACAACAGGTGATATGACCTTAGAAAGACCTTAGGTTAAGTACTTTAAAAAATCCATTCATTCTGGGTTATCTATAGTGTATTTGCTCTGGAGTTCGGCCAGCTTAACTTCTGGTTTAGCCAGCCTAACTTCCTCAGCTAACCTAACTTCAAGTTCAGGCTAAAAATCAAAATCTGTTGAAAATTTTTCCATCCTAACTTTTGAATCAGCTAGCCTATACTTGAAATTCGACCAGCTTAAGTGAAGTTCGTGTCAAATTCCAGCAATGCAATCTTTTGCATTTCGTGAGAATTCGGCCAGCCAAATTTTGGATAAATATTATCCGGCACAATCTGATAGCTGTTAGAACTAATCCGGTGAAATTTGGCCAGCTGAACTTATTCTTAGGCTAGCCGAATTTCCAAACCCTTTGGCTATAAATAGAGGCCTTCTTTCATTATAAACTACAACAAAAAATCACTCTAAACCTTCTGCATGTGAGAGAGAAGCTCAGGTCCTCGTCAAGCATATTATGCGGTACTTATAAATTCCTTTTAAGCTTATTTAATACCCTTTCTCAAGATTATTTCAATCTCATTTTAAAGAGTAGTCTATACTCCTCTTGAGATTTAAGAGAATTGAATCAGTAGCATTTGGGTTTTTTATTTCTAAAATACTTTAGGACCCTATACTCTTTCTGTTGAGCGAATACTACCTCATCTACATACAAGAAAGAAGATCTCTGCTATAAGCTTCTACTGCATTTTCGAATCTACGTTTGAAGATAAGTACTCTATTATTTTGTTTCATTTAAGTTTTTCTGAGATAGCCTGTAAAAATCTCAGTGGATTGATTTGTGATATCATGTGAAAATCACAAAATGGGTTTTGTTTTTAATAGCTTGTGAAAATCACAAAAGGGGTTTTATTATGGTGAGCCTGTCAAAATCATAAGGAACTGCATAAGGTTGTTAAAGTGAACTTGTGAAAATATTGAGATAGTGAAAGCCAAAATTACGAGGGTAATAATTTTAAGAGTGGAGAAGGTGTGTTGTTTTAAGCACCAAACCACTATAACTCCTTATGCCTTGTGGTGAATGTTTTATTCCTTTTTTGGTGGTGAATGCTATTTCTATTTCATTCTTTATGGTGAATGTTGTATCTTCTCTTACTAGTTTGAAAGATTGATTTTAAAGACATTCGTGAAATAAGGTTGTCCTGCTTAATATTTTAGGTGAAGGTTGTCCTACGAATTATTTGGAATCAAGGTTTCAATACTTAGGCGATTGAGATTTTATATTCTTTATATATTTTACTTTTATTTTGATTATTTGGCATTGTCCTATTCACCCCCCTCTAGGACATTAATAGCTCCCCTTTTCACATTTTATTGAGGTTCTCTCTCTCCCTCTTTCTCCTAGGTACTGGATCTCTCTTCAAACAAAGTAATATCCCATGGCTCGTATGATCACTATGCTAATAAAAGCGGATCAGAAGATGGATGACACTGTGTAGTGCACTTGCTCAATAAAAAACATGTCTCAATCACAACCGTCGAATCGTGAGACGATGGACCGGATCATTTTTTTTTTTAAATAAAAAATTCTTTAATAAGAACCAACTTCGATTATGACCATTGAATCCCTAGTGGAGATGGAAGGACAAGTTAGGCTTATTCAAAAAAAAAAAAAAAAGAAAGGTTGAATAAAAACTAGTTAACCATGCCTCTGCGTGAAATCGGATTGATCTTTTCAAAATATATAGTTTGGAGAAATTTTCCAAAAAAAATTATAATAAAAATACCATGGAAAGATATTCTACAGGTGGGAATGTTTTAAAAAAACTTCAAAATTTTCAAAAAATACAAATACACACAATATTTGAGGCACTTGAAAATCCACCATACTCCCTTATAGGGTATTGACATTACATTAATAATTAGTTTTAGTCTTCTTCAAATTATTGGTTTTCTTCGAAATCATAAGTGGAATATGGTCTGATTGTCTTGGAATGCGTACCTAAGTATATTCAAGTTAGCGCAACTATACCTCAAGTCATAAAAAAGTTTATTAAGACCATAGTGTCAGAATTGAAAAATCGATTGGTAAATGGATAACCCAGGTGACTTTAGCCTATGACAACTCTCAGCCTAATGAATTATAGTGTAGTAGACTCATGTGTTAGTGCACTAATTTATGCACCTTATTTGTCAATCACTTGAGTTCATACGTCATGTAATTGGTTGAGCCCTTGGAAGCTGAAGACCAAAGACACAAGTGGAGGTGGAGCATCAAGGAACAAAGAACAGGTATATGAGGTGCCTCGGTCCCTAGACCTTGACTCAAACAACCTAAACCTCTAGATGATCTTAACCCTAATAAGTAAACCTTTTATTGATTATCCCTTAAGCCATATGAGCCTTAATTGATCATCATTAGATTGTCTTTAGAGGTCCCGAGTTGCAAGAAAATTGGTATAATTTTAGTAACCTTTGGTCCCACCAAACCCACATTTAGTCTGACCGAAGACCATGTTTGGTGCGACTAAAGACCACATTTGGTGCGACCAAAGACCACATTTGATGTGATTGAAAGTGCCCAAGTTTGTCCAGTGGCTTTCTTGTCTAATTCGGCACAACCGAACCTTAATTCGGTGTGACTGAAGACTAGTTGCTTCTACCCATTTTTATGACCATTGGAACTCAATTCATTTATATAGAAGACTCAGTTTTTGGGCATTCGAGATGATTTTTGGTGTAATTGAAGCTAAGGTAGATCCCCAATAATATCCCACACCCTAAGCCTCATTTTTTAAGAGATTTGATTCATCTTCTTAAGCTTTACCACTCTAATAAGGATTCCAACCTCAATGTTGAAGATGAACTCATTCTCCACCAGGTTCTAGAGATTAGACCCAACTTTATTGGTGTATCGTTTACTAAACTCTCTAGGAGACACTTCTAGGTTAATCCCCTAGACTTTATAACTTCTCATTAGTTGTAGGAGAATTACCCTACCTCCCATCACCTTGGTTATTGCATCGGAGCATCGCATGAAAGGTGTTTAACGTTGGAACTAAAGCATTGACAATGCAGCGATATCAACGATCGAGGGAGCGAAGGGGAGATGATTGAAGCATATGAGAGCATCAATCAAGCAACCGAAGAAGACACTACAATAGAGGCTCAATCCGACAAGTAAGTTGTCATTTGTAAGAGTTCATGTACACTCCTTGTGTAGGATTGAGTGTAGAGTTTGAATTGTCAAACTTTCTTAAGTTCTTGGGTAGGACCTAAATCAAAGTCCTTATATAGGTCATTCAACATGGGTGTGTACTTGTTAGTCTCTGGGGGATCCTCCGATGAGAGTAAATATAAATCCTTAGACTATGACCGATGTTCATGGCGAGCTTATAGAAAACCATGCAAGTCTCCGAGGGAGCTGGTCCTTGTGTAGGATTGTAAAGGTTGGAGGTGAACCTGATTTAAAACCTCCGATAGTGAAATATGGTACACTCATGCATTAAGTGCGTCCGTCGGGAGTAGAGTAGGGAAAATGAACCACTATACATGATGTGTTTGTGATTGTCTTTGAGCACTTGTTTAATTATGCGTATGTGATTGAATGTTTAATTATATGTATCTATGATTAGATGAATGTTATGAGTTGATAGATAGCACAACCCATACACACATGTATAGTATCATTTATTAACTAGTTATTTGAATGTCATATCTGTAAGACCCATATCCTAGTTCGTACCATTCCGTTGGCTTCCACGGTCCTTTCGGTCGAATTTCAGCAATCCTCGACTCGTATTCGACGTTTGCGCACGATCCTAAGCTGAGACCTGCATGTCAAAGTCAGCTCAACCCGAGACTTATATCATAGTGATGCGCCGTCGCAGCGGTTCCAACGCCGCGACTCGCGCACCGACCCGATACCCAGGCTAGAAGATGTCGGCCCGCGTTCATTTTGAGGAAAATGCCGCGTGTTGCAAATTTCGAGGAAATCTCTACGATATGTCCCATCAATCAATGTCAAATACAAGTCATACTCCAAGTACAACAACCCATTATTGAGGGTCGAATATTGCATATTAGACCCCGAGTATTGCCTGATTTTACCAACATGATAATGCTTAAGGAACTATTTTAATTGTGTTTCTGTTGCAGGATGTAATTAGGAACGTGGACTGAAAAAGAGCACTACAAGCGTGTATTTGATGCTCTGAAATCACCACAGCAAGGGACAGACTCCAGAGGACCAACATTGATAGATTTACACGCCAGAGATCCGAGGAAATCAAGCTGTTCACATTAAACGAGCCTGAAATTGGTCCAGAATGTAAGATCACAGGGTTCCCCCATATTTTCAGGTTGAAACTTCATACATGGCCTGAGGACCATAAATTAACCGTACATGTCGAATTTCAGCCGTTTGATCCCTAAAAGTGGCCCAGTGAATAGATCAGCCCACAATTTGTTAATCTGGGGCCCACCTGATCCTTGGATATGTTTCAATTTTGGTCCCAACTGTTTAAAAGATATGAGAAAACATATGGACGGAATAGATTTCTCAAGAACATCGCAGTGGATCCTACCCAAATAGTGTGTGCATAATACACAAATGCACTAGCCGTGCACTGCACTTCCACCATGGTAAAACCGACCATTGACCGAGTAAAATGGAAGAAGGAAACTTCCTTCTTCAGCGTTACGCAGGGCCATTCGCGGATGGTGTACATGGCCCACCATCTCGGTCCAAATAATGAATCTGGACCGTACATTAGATTCCCATGACGTAGCCTACCAATGCCTAACTGACAGAATTCTCAGAAGTTACGATGATCAAAATTCATCCGTTCAAACGTCTGATAGACGACAGAGAAAGAAATTCTCTGGGCCGCACCAAATCCGAGCAGAAACGTTTGTTTTCGACTAGTTTTCCGAGCTAGAAACAATGAACAAAGTGGATTTTCCAGAAAAATGATGAAGTGGGCCCCACCAACACAACAACGGAAGAAGATACGCAGGCCCTGTTTTCGCGTCCGCACGCTGCCGATCTTACGGCCCATCGTGTTCTCTTGACGGTGATCGGAAGGATGATCAGGACCGTTCAGATGGGATCCCAGGCGGTCTTCAATCCCACCATGCAGTCAGATTCCAAGAAGACCGGAAGAAAAGCAGAAAAACAGGAAGTCGGTTCCGCTGTGTCAAACACGCTATAGCCTATCAAACGCGTTCGCAAAGCTGTGCGTAATCAGTGTGATCGGACCGCAGATTTAGTGGGCCAGGGGTCAGTCAACGGTGATCAGAGATGTCCAGAGGATTGATCTAATGCAGCTAAGGGATGGTACTGAGTTGTTTCTAAAAACAAGGGATTAACAAGTTGATTCAACGTCACACAATGGAATAAGAAACAAAGCTGATCAGGGACCAAAATCTCTCCTATCTAGAGATCATCCAACAGCCAATAGCATGAATGGTGTAGATGGAGTCGGATCTCCAAGAAATTCAAAGTAAAATTATCTCAGCAATGTAGTCGTGCATGGTATTACGCAGTCCACGTTTTGCTATGAGCGTCCACAGGCCTCCCTTTCTATAAAGAGGCAAGCGAGTGAGAGAAGAGGAATCATCTTGGTTGGAGGCTGGACGTGAGGAGAGAGAGAGAGTAGAGTATTTGTTTTTCTTTTTCTTTTCTTTTTATTTATTTTGGATTTAGCCTAATCATGACCATGATCGGCTGAATCTCTAGGCTAGGGCAAGAGGTGAAGCTTGTCGTGTGATGGGTTGTTTATGACTGGTTTGATTCATGTTCTAAATTGATTTGATTTTGGTTTGATATTAAGGAATGTTTTAGTTGTTTATGGTTTATTGTGACTGATATTACAGTAGATCTGCGATGGCTTGAGTATTTCCTTTTCATTATTCTGATTATGCAGTTAGGAAGCCCTATTGTTCACCATCGTCTCCTGGGCATGGTTGGATGACGCAACTCTTCCTGACTTTCATACATCTCTCTGATTGGCTGTGGATTAGTTTAATTCTGTTGTTTGCTTTGTCTCATGGGCATGGTCTTGTGATGGAATCTATTCTAATTTACATCCGTCTTATCTCTTGAAAACCAAATGAAAAGACGTTCAGATTTGATTTTCAGGTTACATCTTCTAACTGGATGAAGATGAGACTTTAAGTCCAGTTGCGTTCATGAGTTGACCGTAGATTTCCCTGATCTCTACAAGTGGATCCTTGGCACCTTAGTTTCCCACCTCAGAATTCTACTAGTTTTAGATTACTACTTCACCATTATTCACTCATATTCACTGGATTTAGATTTCATCTTATTCTAGTTCTACTTCTAGTTACTTTCAGATTACGTACAAGTTTCAGTCCCTGTGGATTCGACCTCGGTCTTACCAAGTTTATTACTACATCACAAACCTATACTTGGGGAGTGAACAAGTTTTTGGCGCCGTTGCTGGGGATTGACGGTTACGTTTTCTGAAATTAATTAGTTTTAAGATTAGTTTAAGATTATGATTTTTCTAACTTTAGGTTTAGTTTTTTTCTTTTTTTAGAAACTAACCTATTTTCTTGTTTTGTAGGATCTTGGCATAAACTTCTAATTTAGTAATCCCTTTCTAAATTCTCTACTTTTTCTATTTTTAGGCCTAGGGTTGTATTTTCTACTTTTAGAATTTCTTATGGGATTTCTTTTAATTTTAGAAACTTTTCTTTTTAGGAATTAACTAATTTTTTTTAGAAACTTTTTAATTTAGCTTTAGATTTCCTAATTAAAATTTTTTCTAATTCTAAGGTTTTCTATTTTAGAAACTAATTATTTTTTCCTTGTGCAGGACCTTAACATAGAACTCCAAGTCTGGTAACTTTTTTCTAACTTCTCCTCTACCTACTTTCCATATTGCTGTAAGATCTTTTCTTCCATTTTTCTTAAGATTAGATTCAGATTGAGGGTTTCACCATGTATATGCATGAGTGGGAACGTCAGTATGCTGAGAAGAATAACTTATATTGGGATGATGATTATGATAGAAATCAACTTATGTCTCAAAACTTTTCTAAAACTATTATCGAGAATCGATCGGAATATAAAGATCCACCGGTTAAGAAGTCCTTACGGGATCATATGCGAGAGAACAATTACACCCCCCACGGATTAACAAAACAGTACGTGAGTGTTGGGGTTATCCTAATAGGAGTGAGAATTATTATCACCCATCCGATAAAAAGAAAACCATGCATGATTATATTATGAGTGATAATAGGTATTATCACCATCAGATTCTCCCCTATGATTCGTATGACTATAATCAGTGGAAACATCAAAACTGGGAAGATGAACCAACAACATGTTATTATGATTATTCTCTTGGATACCCTACCTTTGAGAACCAACCAGAAACGATCCAAGAGAATTCATTTCAGCATAACATGGAGTGGTTTGCGAAATTTAGAAAAGCAATGGAAGGACTCAATTCGTGCCTTGATAGGCTAGAGGAAGCTCGCTCTTCCCAATTACAATCTAATCCATAAATACAATGCGAGGAAAGTGATTCCCACTCGCTTTTGAAGAAATCTGGAATTTGGAATGAGGAGTTGGATTCCATTAAGGAGCATACGGTTCAATTTTTCGATGAGTCGATCTCAATGACTGTTCAAAAGAATGGTGAAGAGACATGGGTGTCTTTCAAATATAATGATGATGACACACTTCACTCACAGGACACACTAGATTTCAATGATGAGGAAGAGGTCGATTTATGTGAACCTCAACCTAATCTGGGAATAGAATGTGAGGAAAGTGACCCCATCCCAAATGTGCACTACATTGAACTAGAATGTGATGAGTATTGGGATGACGATCATGAATGTGCAACTCAAATTTCCTTATAATCAATCTCAAATTTGGTCCAGGTCAATGATCAAGACGTACACGAAGTGGTCGGTCATAATGAGCCACTCCCCTCACCTGACATGTCTGTTTTAAAAGTAGAGGATGAGCCCCTTACAATCGACTCTTCTAACTCTTATGAAACATGTTTGGACCACTCCTCTGAATCAAATGATGATATGATGCGGGAGAAGGACGAGTTGCTTGCTACGACCTTAGAATTTGAAACCACTCAGTTGAGGTCACCATCTGAGCTGTATACGTTTGACAATTCAATGCCTCGATTGAGTAGTTTTAATGAACAGGGTGATCACATCGATGTTCCTCCTATTGATTTTCAATATGTCTGTGTAGGGCAAGAGCAAGATAGCATGCGTCCATCCACTTTAAAAGACAATGCAATCCTTGAACAAATCATCACAGACTTCGATGCAGGAGAAGAGCCACTCTCAACTGATTGTCCCAACTTGTTGAACACATGCTTGGCACACTTTGTGGATTCTAACGACCCCATTAGATATAAAAAAGTGGATGCTTTACAAGACAGTACCTCGCTAGCTATCACGAACCAAGAGAACCTCATTCTGAAGCCCCTCCTTCCCCAGACTCTGAATGTTTACCATTAAAGGAGGAGGAGCTGATAATGGAACCGAAGTTTGGAACTTCGGAATATGTGGAGACTACATCACTTCTTGTGAAGCTTTCTGAACTTTATTTACTTGTAGTCTCTGATTCACCATGGGATACTAACGTTGAAACTTCTTCTGTCATAGGTGAATCGTATATACTCTGGATACCTCAAGCAAATCAACGAAAAATTTCTTATGAGGTACATAAGTTTCTCTAGGAAGTCATGCAACAGGGCATTCAAGCCCATTGAAAAAAGGGCTTTTGGATGATCTTGTTGAAAAACTTACCGAGAAACTTATCAAGATATTGGCTGGAAGAGGAACCTTACGGCATGATCGAGTAGTTTTTCCCTGCTTTCATAAGACCAAGTAGTTTGCTTTATGTTGTTTTAGGATAGACGGTAAACTTAGCGCTCATGGGAGGCAACCCAGCTTTTCATTCCATTTAATTTTCCTAGTTAATTAGTTCAATGTTTGTGGGTAACATTGCTGCGAGAACCCTCACGAGACTACAACTCGTCCACTAAGGGCAACCTAGGGGTTTAAAGGCTTGTTGTATACACTAAATGCAATCGAGAGCACCTGCGAAAGTGGTGTAGGTAGGATTTTATTTTTGTTATTTTTGTTTTACTTCTGTTGGTTCTCTCTTGTGCTGACCCACTCTTATGTAAATATCTTTGGAAAGCCTCTTAATTCTTTCATCTAGGTACTATCTTTCCATCACTCCTCTTGTACTTTCGTTGTCCTATGTGCATTGCATGATTATTTCTTTTACATTGAGGACAATGTCGATTTTAGGTTGGGGGTCGGAGATTAGGTAACCTAATCAGTGTTTTCTTGGTCTTGAGCAAAAATTGTGAAAATTTTAAAATTTTCTAAACCTTATTGTAAATTCAAAGTGATTTTGACAGCCATTTTGGATTTAGAATTACAAGATAAGTGATGTTGGATTTATGACTCTTGGATTCGGTTATCTATTAGATTTCACAGTTACGTTTGAATTGTTAATTCATTATTAGATATTGTAAACATTGATCGAGTCATGATTTCACATGTCACATCTCGCTTTCACATTAAGGTTTCAGTTTGATGTTGAAGGGTTAACTTGGTATTCACTAAGTATATAAGGAACCAACCTGGAAGATATGCTCGTCATGATTAATTGAAAAAAATAAAATAAAATTACCCAGCTACAAGATGGCTGCCTTCCTGGAAAGGGTTGGGCGAACGAACTTCACCATAGGTTTGCTCCCTATTGGTGTAGATTCGATTTCCCAGTGGATGACATTTGGAAGAAGAGTTAGGTGACTTGTTTTCACCATAGGTTTGCTCCCTATAGGTGAGGATTTGATTCCCTCCTTGCCGTTACTTTTAATGGAAAAATCAAAAGCTAAAACATAATAATAATAATAATAATAAAGGATGGTCTGTGAGGCAAGTTTGGGTTTAGGTTTGGTCGTCATGAATTCTCTTGTTGGTTACCAATGACATCATGAAATAAAGAATTGAATCTTAATGCTGACAAGCCGGGACTACACTATACACTTATGGAACTCAATGTTTAGAATTGTTCTAATTAATAGATTAAAAACTTTGAACTTGATTATAACGTTTACCGTACGCTTGAGTCCAGGAGAATGTAATGCCCAACATTCACAAATCTTAGATTTCTCGTATCTAAATCGTTTTTCAAAATTTCACTTGGTTGCATAGAAATTGGCCTGTAATTCTCAACTTATTTTTCGCATACTTTGCTCGGGACTAGCAAAATGCTGGTTGGGGGTTGTGTTGAGGGTCGAATATTGCATATTAGACCCCGAGTATTGCCTGATTTTACCAACATGATAATGCTTAATGAACTATTTTAATTGTGTTTCTGTTGCAGGATGTAATTAGGAACGTGGACTGAAAAAGAGCACTACAAGCGTGTATTTGATGCTCTGAAATCACCACAGCAAGGGACGAACTCCAGAGGACCAACATTGATGGATTTACACGCCAAAGATCCGAGGAAATCAAGCCGTTCGCATTAAACGGGCCTGAAATTGGTCCAGAATGTAAGATCACAGGGTTCCCACCATATTTTTGGGTTGAAACTTCATACATGGCCTGAGGATCATAAATTAACCGTACACGTCGAATTTTAGCTGTTTGATCCCTCTGAAAGTGGCCCAGTGAATAGATCAGCCCACAAATTGTTAATCTGGGGCCCACCTGATCCTTGGATATGTTTCAATTTTGGTCCCAACTGTTTAAAAGATATGAGAAAACATATGGACGGAACGGATTTCTCAAGAACATCGCAGTGGATCCTACCCAAACAGTGTGTACATAATACACAAATGCACTAGCCGTGCACTGCACTTCCACCATGGTAAAACCGACCATTGACCGAGTAAAATCAAAGAAGGAAACTTCCTTCTTCAGCGTTACCCAGGGCCATTCGCGGATGGTGTACATGGCCCACCATCTCGGTCCAAATAATGAATATGGACCGTACATTAGATTCCCACGACGTAGCCTACTAATGCCTAACTGACGGAATTCTCAGAAGTTACAATGATTAAAATTCATCCGTTCAAACGTCTGATAGATGGCAGAGAAAGAGATTCTCAGGGCCGCACCAAATCTGAGCAGAAACGTTTGTTTTCGACTAGTTTTTCGAGCTAGAAACAATGAACGTAGTGGATTTTCCAGAAAAATGATGAAGTGGGCCCCACCAACACAACAACGGAAGAAGATACGCAGGCCCTGTTTTCGCGTCCGCACGCTGCCGATCTTGCGGCCCATCGTGTTCTCTTGATAGTGATCGGAAGGATGATCAGGATCGTTCAGATGGGATCCCAGGCGGTCTTCAATCCCACCATGCAGTCAGATTCCAAGAAGACCGGAAGAAAAGCGGAAAAACAGGAAGTCGGTTCTGCTGTGTCAAACACGCTATAGCCTGTCAAATGCATTCGCAAAGCTGTGCGTAATCAGCATGATCGAACCGCAGATTTAGTGGGCCAGGGGTCAGTCAACGGTGATCAGAGATGTCCAGAGGATTGATCTAATGCAGCTAAGGGATGGTACTGAGTTGTTTCTAAAAACAAGGGATTAACAAGTTGATTCAACATCACACAATGGAATAAGAAACAAAGCTGATCAGGGACCAAAATCTCTCCTATCTAGAGATCATCCAACGGCCAATAGTGTGAATGGTGTAGATGGAGTCGGATCTCCAAGAAATTCAAAGTAAAATTATCTCAGCAATGAAGTCGTGCATGGTATTACGCAGTCCACGTTCTGTTATGAGCGTCCACTGGCCTCCCTTTTTATAAAGAGGCAAGCGAGTGAGAGAAGAGGAATCATCTTGGCTGGAGGCTGGACGTGAGGAGAGAGAGAGAGAGAGAGAGAGAGAGAGAGAGAGAGAGAGAGAGAGAGAGGAGAGAGAGTAGAGTATTTGTTTTTTTCTTTTCTTTTTGTTTATTTTGGATTTAGCCTAATCATGACCATGATCGGCTGAATCTCTAGGCTAGGGCTAAGAGGTGAAGCTTGTCGTGTGATGGGTTGTTTATGACTGGTTTGATTCATGTTCTAAACTGATTTGATTTTGGTTTGATATTAAGGAATGTTCTAGTTATTTATGGTTTATTGTGACTGATATTACAGTAGATCTGCGATGGCTTGAGTATTTCCTTTTCATTATTCTGATTATGCGGTTAGGAAGCCCTATTGTTCACCATCGTCTCCTGGGCATGGTTAGACGACGCCACTCTTCCTGACTTTCATACATCTCTCTGATTGGCTGTGGATTAGTTTAATTCTGTTGTTTGCTTTGTCTCATGGGCATGGTCTTGTGATGGAATCCATTCTAATTTACATCCGTCTTATCTCTTGAAAACCAAATCAAAAGACGTTCAGATTTGATTTTCAGGTTATATCTTCCAACTAGATGAAGATGGCACTCTAAGTCCAGTTGCGTTTATGAGTTGACCGTAGATTTTCCTGATCTCTACAAGTGGATCCTTGGCACCCTAGTTTCCCACCTCAGAATTCTACTAGTTTTATATTACTATTTCACCATTATTCACTCATATTCACTGGATTTAGATTTCATCTTATTCTAGTTCTAGTTCTAGTTACTTTTAGATTACGTACAAGTTTCAGTCCCTGTGGATTCGATCTCGGTCTTACCGAGTTTATTACTACATCACAACCCTATACTTGAGGAGTGAACACCCATCCCTACCTTTTTAAAAGTCAACTCTCTCTCTCACCTCACCATTCCTCTTTTCCCCCATTTTCAACCACAACCATACCTCCCATCACCCTTTCCTTACAACCACCACATCACCCCATACCTTAAGCCACTACTTCTCTTTCTCTCTCTCATTTCATCTCTTCACTTCCCAAGCAACACACCATCCCATGTCCAAGCTCTCTCCCTCCCAAGCAACAAGTGTGACCCACTTTCCTCACTCTCTCATCTCACATCTCAACCATTCATCCATCATCTACCTCCATCAAACTTGAAGGCAAGGAGTTAAGGGGGCTAGGAGAGCAAGAAGAAGGAAGATGGGTGATCCACCGTTAAATTCTTATTTTTTAGGGCCCACTTGTTGGTGGAACCGATTTTGATGTATGAGTTGTATCATGTGGGGCCCATAGTGGCGGGGCCCCTCTATCACCGTCTCTCTCTCTCTCTCTCTCTCTCTCTCTCTCTTTATATGGTGATGTGATGAAGGGGGTGTGGCCCATCCGGTGTGTGTGTCCCACTATGAAGCATATATTTCATGTGGGACCCATCTGATGGATGTGATGACTCTACACCGTCCAACCGTTAATGGAAGGAAAACGCAAATATCATATTGATCTAGTCAAGTGGGCCACGTTTATGTGGGACCCACCTTGATTAGAATGGTGGGCCACATCCATGTGGGACCCACCACAATGCATGTGTTTATCCATGCCGTCCAGCGTCCATGGACGCTGGACGGGTGTGGCTAACATGGAGTGTGTGTACTGACATAGGTGTGTACTTGCAAGCTAAAAAAAAAAAGAGAGATTTTGGAATAGGCTACCCATGTAGGCTCCACCTTGAGGGCTGATCCATGCCGTCCATTCCATTCTCCGGCTCATTTTAGGCGTTGATATGAAAAATGAAGTTGATCCCATTTTCTGGTGGGCCATACCACAGGAAATAGCGATATTACCATTGAAACCCACCTTGATCCTTCTATTTGCCAAAAACACGTCTCATATTGGTTTCATTTGGTTAATCAGGGGCCATAGAATCCAATGGCCGGGTTGGATTTTTCAAATGCGGGCCCCACATGGAAAAACTGTGAAATTTCTAATTAAAAAAAAAAAACATTAGGCAGCAGCACCGCTGCTGCCGCTGACACTCCAGAGACGCAATAGCATCCTAGGGGCGGACGGGCAGGGACCACGGGTCCCAGCCGTGGGCCCCACCGTGTTGTATGATGTCATCCACTCCGTGCATTGGGTGGGCCCCTAGGACAGTGGCCCCCTCCCAAAAATTAGCTGTGTGTGGTGCTCAGGTGGCCCACATCACAGGGAACAGTGAGGATTAACGTCTACCGTTGGAACCCTTTCTGGGTCACAGAAGTTTTGTATCACTATGAAATTTGTTTTTCCTATTCACTTAGGTCCGTGTGACCTTACCAACAGGTTGGATTGCAAATAAACATTATGGTGGGCCCCACGAGGGCCCACAGTGATATATGTGTTTTATTCACACCATCCACTACCGTGGACGGTGGAACCGACGGTGATGTATGTGTTTTAGTCACACCTGTCCACAGCTGTGGACGGTGGACCCACCATGGTTTATGTATTTTATCCACACCGTCCACGCCTGGACGGTGGGACCCACCATGATGCATGTGTTGCATTCAATCTGTCCAATCATTTTAAAAGCTTGTTTTAGGGCTTGAGACTAAAAATTAAAAAATAAAGGTAGATCTAGGATTAGGTGGACCACACTAAAGGTTAGTGGGTTTGACCGTCCACCATTAAAATCCCTTACAGGTCATTGTGACCTTATGATCAGATTAGATGGGAAATAAACGTTATTGTGGGCCTTGAGAATTTTAATGGTGGAAATCGTTGTCACCACTTATAATTTGGGTGTGACCCATTTGATATACCTGGGGGGCCATTTGTGTGGTCGTTTGTTGAGGCCCACCTTGATGTTTATAAGACCCATTTGAGGAGGCCCACCTTGATGTATCTGTGGACTGTTGTTGAGGCCCACCTTGATATATATATACAAGGCCCATGTTATGAGGTCATTTAATGTATTAGAGGCCCATGGGTCGAAGCCCAATAGGACATACATGAGGCCCATTGTAGTGTGATTCCATCATGGTATATGTGTTGACCTTTATAGCAGGCTATGCCTTGAGAGCAATGATGGTTTGATGTCCACATTATAAGGATGATGTTGGTTAAATGTCCGCATTGTCACTCTCCCCAGGGCCCATTAATAGGCCCATACTTGTAGTGTGTAGGTCGTCTAGGCCCATCTTCGCTATGTACAGAGTCCATCACTGTATAACATGATTTATGATCATACGCATCATATGTATGCTTAGGAGTGACTAATCATAGCATATGCCTTTAGGCAGATTGTTTATGGACTCTCTGACAAGCGGAGTTGCCCTACCTGAGCGCGTGGTATGCGCAGGATTGTTGCATGACTGGTAGTGTGATTTATGCACTTGCATTGTATGATTATAATTATTGTATGTCCTAGCGACATTAGGGCCATAGCCTCCACAGACACATCGTGGGTGGCTGGATTGGATATCGGAAATACTGTTTCTAGAATCGGGACGCCATAGATATCCCTAGGTGAAAATTTCTAAACCCGATGGTATCAGAGGATGACTCTAACGTCGAGACCGAGTAGATATATGAGCGCACGAGGGCCGAATACCAGGAGGCTGCGTTTCCCACTGTGTCGTGGTCGGTTGGAAAGGGGTGTGGCCTTACTCGCCCGAGGGTAGGGGCAATACTAGGCTGAGTTTGACCAGCTCTTGAATGGGTTCGCTATCGACGTGCCGAATAGGTATTGACAGGCTATTGGCCTGGCGGATAGTGAGGTTTCTTATGCTCACTTAGACTGTGCGGCTGGGAGAGCGACAGTGCCATTTGGAGTGTACTGAACCCCGGTGATTATCCTGAATGAGAACTGTATTGATATATGATGAAGATTGGCATGCTTGAGCTGCATCTTGCATCGCATAGTCTTAACATGACCGATAACATTCATATCTTTCACCGCATAGCCTTGGTATGGCTGATTGCATTCATGTACTCATCAGTATGTTTCCGCATTACTCTGACCTTACATTCTGAGCACACTCATATTACGCACATACTTACACCACCCTCTAAGCTTTCTATAAGCTTATGCACGATTGATGTGTGTAGGTGACGCCAGGACTCAGTCGTAGCATAGTAGCAGCAGGAGCGTGTGGTCGAGCTTTTGGAGTTTTCGTTACTTGCATTATCTTGTATTTCCCTTTATTCGCACTGTACTCTAAGTTTTTGATCATAGTGGATTTTGTGATGGTGTTCTTGTGGTTATTGTTCGTGGGTTATGCTTATGCTTATGCTTATTATAAATCAAATTGATGATTAGAAATCCTCCTTGTAGCATTCCAGGATCGGAACCTGGTGTATGGGTGCCGGGAGCCGAGAATGCGGTACTACGGAGGTTGTCAGTACCGGATTCGGCAATAGAAAATTTTGTGAGCCCGGTTTCTGAGTTCGGGGCATGACAATATCATTTATAGTCTATGTGATTGGACCTTCTATTGGCTTAGAAGCGACTTAATTGCCTTAGTTTAAGTAGGCAATTTTGTTTGAAATGCATAATTTTTATATGGTCTTAATCACCCCCTTTGGGAAATAGCCTTCATTTTGTAGCTCCGCTAAGCTTCCACACGTAGTCGTGGTATACAATTCCATGCAATTTCCTCATGAGGTTGCTAAAAGCATAGGGCAACTACTCATTGCAATGACCTATCTTATAGGCAATCATAGGGGATCATGCAACATATAGAGTTACTCCTCCAAAACAAAGTGCGTTAGGCAGATCCTCACTGCAGACACCTCACCCAGTGGAGGAGACTTGAGACATGAATGATACCTAATATTCCATACCACCAATTATTTACCAAGATCGAAGTTGAAAACCTAGCTTAAGTCCTACCTAAAACCAAGCCCAATTTTGAGCACAAGTCCATACGTAAAATACTGTAGGAACCATTTTAGCTTGAACCCGAGGGACTCGAGCTACAACTAGACTCAATGGAGCACTCACTACAAGTTGTGTCACGTGGCAGGTGACACTTAAAGTGTTGACCTCTAGTTGGCACAGCTAGAGCTCTACAGGGTGGACTACAATAGCTTGAGTTCGCATAGCCAATTGTACACACTTTTACACATAAATCTAACTTGCAAGGAACATAACGAACAATTGGATACACTGTAATTAGAGTAATCTCATCCACTCATCCACATTCATAGTAGAAGTGTTGAATTTTAAGGATGAAATTCTTTTAATGGGTAGACTATAACACCCCGAGCTTTTCAATACCCAAGTATTGAAAGTTCTCAGGTGTTACCATAAAAATCTAATTTATTATATATGTATATGAGAACACACATAACCTACACTATACACTATCGCCCAACAATTCACAATCCACCCATCTTAACTATCTGATCTTGATCTATGATAGCCCACAGCGTACCCGTAAAGTTTGAGATCAATCGTGGCGATTTGACTTGAAAGGTGAGAATTTTCCTTCAAGCTTTCCGCCAGAATTCGTGGAATAGTTATAGTTTTGTTAAGATTATCATTCTTATGTAAAATTTCTGTATAACATGCTTAGACCACATGTTTAATAGGTTACTATGCATCTTAACATGTTGTGAATTATGCATACATGCCTTATACCTTATCTTGATTCGTATCATGATCTATAGTTTGCTATGTGCATTATTTAGTTACATGATGGGGTGTTTGATATAATCCATGATAAAGGACAAACCTATGATGTTTATAATTTAATTTATATACCTTGGGACGTGTGGCATGATTACCTATTTCAAGGGCCCGATTTAAGACATGATCCATGTGAAGGATGTGTATGAAAAACTATTCATGAGAACACCTTGTGTTATTTTGTTGAGAACACACCTTATTGGACTTTACCTTGAAACTTAGTTGGCCTATATTGTTTATGGACTTAATACCATGATCTCTTATGATTTTGTCATCACTTTGTGACATGTTGGATGCTTAAGTAGTACGGGTAATGAACCCTTTTGTTTTGTGTGTGTGAATGGACTTATATTTACAGTGTTTGTTAAATTGTTCATGGAATGGTGATTTAAAAGGCCACTAAGTGTAAAGGGCTTTCATAATTGGTTGTTTTATAAATTAGAGTAATAAATGATGGGCTAATCATGCATTCATAGCACTTTTGGAACTCCATCGATGCCAATGATTGTCCCGTGTGACTATCGGGTCGTGACGCTGATGATTGTCCTACATGACTGCCAAGTCATTATGCGGTAGTTCTTTTGCATCATGATATTGATGAATGTCCTTAGTGATTGCCGGTTCACATGTGCTAGCTGGATGTGCATCCCCACGCCGATGCGCACTCATACATTTATGTATTAATTAAGATTTGAATTATGGAGAAAATATTATATATTTCTTGTTTAATGTTTGTGAACTATACCGGACTGTGATGATGGATGTATAATCTTGAGGGGAGTTTTCATAGAGATGATGTAATGTCCCAGATGTTTGTTATTTTGGATTTAAAAAATCCTTAAAATCTTTTTCACTAGAATTAGCTTATCTTGTCACTTACTGATCTTTAATATTCAATTTTATCGTATACACAGGTGTTACTGGTAAAGAATCGTAGAAATTCAATTAATTAACCATAGGAAGCTAACAAATATGCTCGATCACCAAAACCTCGGGTCTAGCCTTGTGATTTAACCACCTGAGGCCGCGATCTATCCGACTTATCACTGGATAATCAAGATAGCCATAACTGAATAAAGGTCTACCTAAAGCTAAGATAACTGATGGATTAAATATGGATTGTCCCATGCACATAAATTGTATTGACTGAAGTGTCCTATGACCTTCAAGTCAATGATTTAGGGTGATTAGGACCGAATCACTGTTTCTTCTCATTGCAAATGGATCATGTCGCAAATTTAGGTAATCCAAGCCTATCTAGTCGTACACAATAAATTTTATTAATTATTTTATTACAGAAATGTCTTGATTATCCAAACAAGCTCTACTCACTTATTGGTGGGCCGCTAGACATGAAACTATAAAAAGATGTTCGTCTTAGAGGGCTTAACATCCATCATGGGAATTGAGCTGAGATTATGCATCGAATCATTCAAGTTAGACTTGCAAGGGTGACCACATGAGATGTGCGAATACCTTTAAAATTTATCAAGAACTTAAGTTAATTGTCCACATCCGACTTTTGCCAAAGCTGTGGATTTCGGATCGTTAGATCGTGACTAAATTTAGGACATTAACTTAACTTAATATCCTACATAAATTTATATAGTTGCGACATCGATTGATAATCGGTAACTGTTGAACTAATTTCTAATCATACTAGTTGATCATCACATCCAAATGACAAGCCGATTGTATCTATACATAGATCATCGTTAGGGCAAACTATCCTATGGCGTAGATCCACCTATACACTCCAAGTTGGACTCAATAGTTAGAAACAACCTCCTATATGGTTGCCATATCAAATACCATGACACTAGGGTCAAATGTACCTCTTTAGGCACTATATATATATATATATATATATATATATATATATATATCTATATATATATATATATATATATATATATATATATATATTTGCACACCCCCTCTCCCCATACGAATTTCATGCCTTAGCTTAAGTGAGAGAGAAGAGAAAGACAAAGAGAGGGAGAGAGAGGATAGAAAGAGAAAGAGGAGAGAGAGTGAGGAGAATCTTAGTGTTGATTCTTGTAATTAAACCCTAATTGTTATCACATCCTTCATTGTGTTCACTCCTACTTGTGATTGGAGGTAAGAATCATATCTAACCTTCAATTTAGTGAGTTGATGATAGGTTCTTGATTCCTAATTATATGTCCTTTCACCTTGATTAGGATTCAGTGTTTTTCCCATGAAACCCTAACCTTAGGCATGATTAGATCGCGTGAAACCCTCTAAGGTGCAGACATTCTTCTAGATTTTTTTTTATCAATCCTTGATAGTGTTTGATAATAATTTTTCATTATTGTTAGGATTTCATTTGTTATTTGTGTTTATATTGCTTTATTATTGTATCCCAAAATGTTATTTGAAGTTAGTACCCAGCATGTTTGATAAAATGCTTGTGAAAATTGAAAATCCTACTGTTAGAGTTTTTTTTTATGCCAAATGATAAATTTTATTGGTATATGTTGGATTGCGTTGATATGCATTGGATTGTAATGATTCGTACATATGCTCTATTAATATACCTTGTTAGGGTATTGATTGGTGTTATTGATATACGTTGGATTGTATTGTATTGATATACGTTAGAGCGTGTTGATTCACACATGTTTTTAATTGAAATACCCTATCGTGGTATTAAGTTGTTTTGTAATTATGATTATGTATTGCAAATCTGAATTATTATTGTGTGGATCGAGACCCGCAAATCACTTAAGAAAGTGGATGGATCGCTTTGGGTTGGCTATACCAAACTTATTCGATCGACTGAGGTTGAACATGGATGACTGATAATAGTTTGAGCTACACAGGATGCTCTGCACCTAATGCCGATTTTGTCTGGGGTCCCTCCATTGTCGATTGGTTCAGTGTAATGCATGTCTTGATCATTCTTATGTTTGGTGGTTATATAATGTTATGGGAAGATCCGAGCCCGTTATAGTTCCGAGGATCAGCATCTTCTTAGTCCGATCAGACGCAAGAATGTCCGAAATGACAAATGCTACAGAAGAAAGACATCTGAGCCAAGGGCTCGTCCTCGTCCTCATCTTCATCTTCGTCCGAAGAAGGATGTCCCGAGCCGAGACTAGGGTGGAACATCTCAGACGCTAAACTAAGAAACTGCCTTAAACGGACATGTCTGCTAATCTCGCCCATTGATACACTACACAATCCCTAGATTATGCACGATATCTCCACGATCCGAAAATCCTCTTGATTGAGCGAATCATGCCGAGATTAACAGACCCAGACCATCCGACAGTCAGGTATAAATACATTGAGACCTCATTGCTACAGGTACGTAATATCTTGCACTCTCCCTCTACCTTTCAACTTATACCCAGATTCCCTTGACCTGACTTAGGCATCAGAGGGTCCCCCGGCTTAGCCAGGGTCTCCTTTGCTAATTGTTTGTGCAGGACTAGGGTCCCTTGAAAGTATGTCGCACAGAGTGGAGGGTGATTCAGATTTTATCATCAACATTTTTAGCATCGTCTGTGGGAATCTGATACAAACGGTCGGGTTCCTATCCTGAAGCATAAGGGCAAGAGGAAAGAAGAAAGTAGTAGCTGCGGAACCGAAGCCAAATGAGCAAACTCGCTCCTCCTCACTACTTCATGCCGAATTAGCCCCGAGGACTTCCTAATGTTCTCACAATCGGGCAAGTAAGTATCGTGTCATGTAGAACGAGATACAAGCCCTATGTGATGAGGTGAACAGGATGAAGTAACAACAGAAGCCACAACCATGCCCGGCTCAGGAAAATCCTATTCCTGAATCGGTCGGTCTAGTCATGGAAGCTCACTCCGCGCCAAGGAGTATGAGGCTCGAGGCACCTCAACACCCCCAGATGCTGGTTTCGGGTCAGAATCCTCTTTCGACCTAAATTTGAGCCTCAGCTCGGAACACAGCCACTCGAGCTCCGACAATTACTTTGGTCACTTCAGCCCTGGCACCGACGGATCTCCATCATCGGCTAGAATGGAGGGGAAGGAAGATTCTAGAATGGAGGGGAAGGAAGACTCCAGAAATAAAAAATACCCAAGAAATCGTAGTGGAAAATAAGGACCCTTGGGAGAAACGGTTCGCAGAGCTTAATGACAAATTCTTAGCTCTGGAAAAGAAACAACAACCGACGTTAATTCCCTCCGCCGTTCAGGCAACGATGGAAGAGACTGAGCCTCCCTTCACCTCAAAAATTATGAATGAGGTGATGCCTCAGAGGTTCCTGATGCCTCCTATCATTCAATACTCCAGGTCTGGAGACCCTTCCGAGCACGTGGAAGCCTATCGCTCATGGATGCAGATCCAGATGGCGATGAATACTATGATGTGCCGAGGGTTCTCGATTACGCTCACGAACTCCGCTCGGATTTGGTACCGGCAACTCAAACCAAATTCCATTAGTTCCTTTGCAGAATTGAGTTGACTATTCCTTACCCAATTCATAAGTGGTAAGAGAAGTCGAAAGCCCAATACTCGTCTGTTCGCTATCAAGCAAGAGCTGAATGAGTCGTTGAAAGATAATATCGCTCACTTCAATGAGGAAGCACTATTAATAGAACATTACGACGACAAGCTGGCGCTCGCAGTCGTGTTCAGCAGCCTAAAAGAAGGAAAATTCACTTTCTCCATTGGAAAGAACCCACCAAAGATGTTAGCAGAACTCGTTGCCAGAGCATAGAATACACTAACGCCGAGGAATTCTTCAATGCCCGAAAAAAGTCCAAATGACAGAGCCGAATGGGAAAGGGAAGAGGCCTAGGAACGAGAAATCCCAGCCATTTAACAAAGGGCTCGATGACTGTGCCCCTCGTGATCGTCGCCTGAGCAGATGGCCGGAAGGAAAGTTTCACTCCTACACCCCCCTTAACATGGCCACTGAGCAGATTCTATTGGACATCCGAGGAGAAAAGCTCATGAATTGACCTGTTTGTATGAGGGTCGACCCAGATCATCGAGACAAATGTAAGTACTGCCACTTTCACAGAGATCACGACCATAACGCGGTTGACTATGTAGATCTCAAAGATGAGATCGAGACCCTTATTTGGAAGGGACACCTACGCCGATACACCAAAGAAGGAAAAGTTGGTCAGAAAGAAGAGAGAGAGCGAGAGCAGCCGAATACTACCATGGAAGAGCCCGTCGAAATCCGTACCATCTTCGGGGGGCTCATCTGGTGGAGGAGACTCGAATAGGGTGCGGAAAGCCCACTCTCGGAAGTCTAAACTGGAACATTACGTCTACTTAACCGAGCGGCCCAGTAAAGAACTTTAGGTCATCCCATGCACTCTGACCTTCACGGAAGAGGATGCACGTGGAATCTAGCATCCGCACGACGATGCCCTGGTAGTTATTATGACCATAGCAAACCGCAAGGTATACTGCATCTTGGTCGACACCGGGAGCTCGGCAGACGTAATCTATTCTTAAGCCTTTGAAAGGGTGCAGATTCCGAGGTCTCACCTTAGACCTGTGAAGACCCCCTGCACGGCTTTGCCGAAGAAAGAATAATCTCTGAAGGAGCTATCTCCCTCCCAGTGACTGTGGGAGAAGGACAACATCAAGTCACCCTCATGGTGGACTTTCTCGTTGTCAATGTAACATCGGTACATAACGTCATCTTGGGCAAACCTTTCCTCAATGCAATGATGGCGGTTGTCTCCACCTATCATCTGATGATGAAATTCCCTACCGAGGACGGGATAGGATACCTCTAAGGCGATCAACGAGAAGCCTGGAGATGCTATGCTATAGCAGTCAAGAAGGGGTTGGTTAAACAAACACTCACTGTCAACATGCTAGACCCCAGAGGACCGCGGAATAATCGTCCGTAGAAGATCTAGAGAAAGTACTGCTCGACGAGGCAAATTCAAACAGAACGGTCCAACTTGGAACTTCATGAACCCTGAGCGGCGGTCGGAAATGCTAACCTTTTTACTGCAGCACAAGGACATTTTTGCGTGGTCACATGAAGATATTCCCGGGATCTCTCCAGACGTCATGGTCCATAGACTGAACGTGGACCCGAATCACAAACTTGTGAAACAAAAGAGGAGGCCATTCGATGCCGAGCAGTATGAAGCCATAGCCGACAAAGTCTCCACTCTACTTGATGCTGGTTTCATAGAAGAGGTACATTATCCCGATTGGATCGCTAACGTGGTCTTCGTAAAAAAGGCCAATGGGAAATGGTGGGTCTGCGTAGACTACTCGAATTTGAACAAGGCGTGCCTGAAAGATAGCTTTCCGCTACCTCAGATCGACCAGCTGGTGGACAGCACAACGGCGTACGAATTACTTTCTTTCCTGGATGCTTACTTTGGGTACAATTAGTTTGCGATGCATCCTCCATACAGGCAGAAGACTACCTTTGTCACGAACAAAGGGCTCTACTGTTACCGGGTCATGCCATTTGACCTGAAAAATGTTGGGGCCACGTACCAGAGATTGGTGAACCAGATATTTGCCAAGCAAATCGGACAAACCATGGAAGTGTACGTTGACGACATGTTAGTAAAGAGTGTCAAGGTGTCTGACCACCTGACGGATCTTGGAGAAACTTTCGTTATCCTTCGAGAATATCAGATGAAGCTGAACCCCGCGAAGTGCGCCATTGGAGTCGGCTTAGGAAAATTCCTCAGGTTTCAGGTTAGTCATGGGAAATCGAAGCAAACCCCGACAAGATCAAGGCACTTCTTGACATGAAGTCGCCTCGGACTATCAAGGAGATACAATACCTCACCGGGCGTGTCGCAGCACTCGGACGATTTATCCCCAGAGCTACGAACAAATGCCTCCCCTTCTTTCAGCAGCTGAAGGGTCATAAAAAGGCAGAATGGGTGTTGGAATGCGAACAAGCCTTCTAGCAACTGTAACAGTACTTAGGGTCACCACCCCTACTATCCAAACCTAAGAAGGTGAGCCCCTGTTCCTCTATCTTGCAGTATCGACCTCGGCTGTCAGCTCGGCCTTGATTAGAGAGGTGGGAGGCAAGCAGCACCTCGTCTATTATGTGAGCAAAGCCATGGTGCCCGCCGAGACGAGATACCCGCCTCTAGAGAAGATAACGCTCAGCCTTATCGCCTCAGCTTGGAGGTTACGCCCTTACTTTCAAGCTCATTCCGTCGTAGTGTTGACCGATTCTCCTCTTAAATAAGTTCTCCAAAGGCCCGAAGTTTCAGGTCGGCTAACCAAGTGGGCCATTGAACTTGGTGAGTTCGACATCCGGTTTCATTCGAGGACAGTAATTAAAGGTTAAGCCGTGGCTGACTTCATCGCAGAATTCACAATTTCAAGCAAAGAAGAGATTGGTATCGAAGTCAAGACGACTCCTCCACCTATTCCCCCGAATGATCAAAAGGTGACATCGGAACCGGGTTGAATTTTTTATGTGGACGGGTCGTCTAACGCCAAACGTACCGGAGTAGGGATTGTCCTAATCACACCCGATTCTACGCCCATCCAGTATGCGATCAGGATCTGCTTCAAGGCCTCTAACAACGAGGTAGAATATAAAGCCTTGCTCGCCAGACTTAGACTAGCGGCAAGTTTAGGGGTCCAGTCGATTTTGGTCCGATCCGATTCTCAATTAGTGGTGAACCACATCTCCATCAAATATGAAGCCAAGGAAACAAGAATTATTGCTTATCTGGATGAGGCAAAAAAGTTGATTGAAAGGTTTTAGAGTTGCACCATCTACCAGGTCCCAAGAGTAAAAAACTCATGGGCCGATGCCCTGGCAAGGCTGGCCTCGGCCACGGAGGGGAGAATCCCGCGAATCATTCCTGTCGAATTCATATAAAATCCAAGTATTGACCAGACAGACAAGAAAGCAATTCAAGTACAAGCTATTCCGTGCTGGATGGACCCGATCTTCAACTACCTCACATCTGACGAGATTCCCTCGGACAGACTGAAGGTCAGGCGCCTCAGAGTCCGAGCAGCACGATATGTCGTCCTGGACGGTATCCTATACAAAAAGGCATTCTCATCCCTACCTCAGGTGTCTCTGACCCGATGAGGCAGAATATGTCATTCGGGAGATCTACGAAGGAATTTGCGGAAACCATTCTGGCAGCCGAGCCTTGCCCCTGAAGATACTCTGACAAGGATATTTTTGGCTGACTATCAAGGAAGATTCAAAGGATTATGCTAAAAAATGTGACAAATGTCAACGCCATGCGACTATGCTGAGGCAACCAGTGGAAGAAATGACAATTATGAGCGGTCCGTGGTCGTTTTCTTAGTGGGGAATCAACATCATCGCCCCTCTGCTTACAAGAAAAGGGCAAGTCAAGTTTGTCATCGTCGCAGTCGACTACTTCACCAAGTAGGTCGAGGCCGAGCCCGTTGCTAAAATCACACAACAGAAGGTGATTGACTTTGTCTAGAAAAATATCATTTGTCAGTTCGGGATTCCACGCACCAGCATGTCAGACAATGGCCGGTAGTTCGACAACGACAAGTTTCGAAGCATGTGTCAAGGACTCGGTATCACAAATGCGTATTCTTCTCCTCTGCATCCCCAGTTCAATGGACATGTGGAGGCGGTCAATAAAGTTATCAAGCACCATCTTAAAACAAAGTTGGAGTAAGTGAAAGGCAGTTGGGCCGAGGAGCTCCCATTCGTCCTCTTGGCCTACAGGACCACAACGCAGTCCTCAACGGGAGAAAATCCATTCTCGCTCTCTTATGGCTCAGAGGTAATGGTGCCAGTTGAAATTGGCCTTCCTACTGCTCGGGTTAAGAATTACCAAGAAAATCAGAACTCTGAGCAGATTGTAACTAACTTGGATTTGTTTGAAGAAGTCAGAGATATCTCGAGGCTCCGAGTCGCTGCTCGGTATCAACAAGTTACGTGATTCTATAATTTGAAAGTCAAGACCAGACAGTTCCACCCAGGGGACTTAGTCCGTCGTCGGGTATTCCAGAACACCGCTGAGCCAGGGGCTAGAGCACTCGGACCTAACTGGGAAGGACCCTACCGTGTGGTCCGATCGACCAAACCGGGCTCCTACCACCTGGAAGACCTCGAGGGCCGTCAGCTCCCTCACCTTTGGAATGCCGAGCACTTGAAAGTTTACTATCCGTGACGAAATAACCTTTGAGGCTCTCAATAAATGTATACCTCCGGGCGACAAGCTTTTAAGGTTCTCAACAAAGGTACACTTCTGAGCGACAAGACTTTAAGGCTCTCAATAAAGTTCACCTCTTCTTATCTACATGAACGAGTTATCTACTAAGGAAAAGTCGCTTCTCATATGCAGAGGCGGACTAAACGAACTGATCCCTTAAAGAAGAGGTTAGAGTGTTATCCCGTGAAAACTTGATAGGGCATTCCCTCTCAGTCAGGGAAAAAGCCCAAAAGATGACCCGACTTCCCAACATGAGAGTTGGCTCGTCGCGCGACTAATGGATGAAGCGGAGGTTTCTCGCTAATCGTGGGATGACCCGACCCCCTATGGGTTCGGAGTCAATAATGACTAAGCCATAAAGGCTTCAAAATTCTACCAGATGGCATTGGAAGGGGCCGACCTGTCAAAGGGTCGGCTCGACCATGCCCTAGAGTAAACCGACCTGTCAATGAATCAGTTCGGCGATCAACAATCGACAGTCAACATCCAAAAATTAACTACAGATTAACATATATAAAAGCAGTCATCATCCGAGTGCCCTTTCCAAAGGGTTAAAAATCATCATCATCCAAAGTCAAAAAATAACATCCATAAATCATCAAAAGAAACCATAGTTTCTTTTAGCCATAAAAATTGAAAACTATGAAGTTGGAGGGGCTTAAGAGTCGGGGGGACGTCTTCAATGGGCTTCTCTCCATCGTCTTCTGACAACAAAGGATCGAGATTTAAGTCCGGATACAAATCCTGGACCGCCTCTATATAAGCATCGAAGCCACAGTTGTAAAACTTAGTGGCTTTGGCATCCCTTTCTTTTAAAGCCTTGAAGGCGTCCACTGCAGCAACTACCACTATAGCCATGGAGGCCTCATCTTCGGCCCGTTGAGTTTTCATTTCTTGGGAGACAACTCAGCACTGTTCTTCTGCCGCCTCGGCCTTTATCCGCTCAAGGACTTCACCCAATCGGGCGTTCTCCTTGGCTAACAAATTTGCCAGGGCCTTAGCTCGTGTCAGCTCAACCAACGCCACACTGCATCGAGCCTCGAGATCATTCACGACTCCCTGCAGCTGGAGCTCTCTGGTCTCAAGATCATTAACGACCCCCTGGAGCCGAAGCTCTTTAGTATTCCCATCCTCAAGCTGTAGGCGCAGAAAAGTAGCTTCATCCCGCAAGATCCCTGCTTTGGTTTTAAGGACCTCCACCTCGGCCTCTCTCTTTTCCAACTCCCGCGCCCTCTCCCGAGCCGAAAGGAGCTTCGGGACAGATTGAATAAAAATAGAGAAATAAACATACGGGTGTGAAGGAAATAGAAACTAAGAAACAGATGGGCAACAGAAAATACTGTGTAAAAAATAGAAGCCATGTCATTCAAGAAGGAGCTGTCCGATTTGGTGAGAAGGTGGACTATATCCTCCTCTGGGGCATGTTTGGTAGCCCAAGACGTTAGGCAGGACAGGTAGTAGCCTGGTTCGAACCTTCCGTCGCTCGTCCCCACCTGGGCCGAGCCCACTGCTTCGTCAGCCCCGGTCCGACTACCTGCCGTGACTTGAACCTCGGCCTCGAGATCATTCTCGGTGTAGGGAGGAGAAAGCATGTCGTCAGCCATCCAGATTGCCTCCTCCCGTTCGGAGGAAGAAGGCACGACAATGCAAGGCTTGGGGGCTACAGGAGGAACCTCCACAGTAGGGGGAACGACGGTAGGCGGGAGGGAAGGAGTTGGAGCAATGATTGCTGGAGTCGGAATAATGATTGCTGGGACTCGGGCCTCAGTGGGCGCCACAATGGGAGTTGCGGTGATAAAAATTGGAGCTGCAAAAACAGAAACTGGACCATAGGGGCCCTCCCCGCGAGGAGTGACCTGCCTCCTCCAAACGGTGATCTTTACCTGGGGCTCAGCCCTCAGTATCTCCTCCGCCGTGGGTGCAGCTTTCCTCCTCCGAGAACCAGATGTCTCGGCCATGCCTGCGTTGAGAACGACAAATCAGCAACCAAATAAATAAGTTTGACCTCTCCTAAGGAAACAGAAGAAGAACTTACTGAAAGACGTCGGGAGAGGTTGGGACTTGCATAGCCCGGATCAGTGAAGGTTGGCAGCAATGATCAAGTTGGACTAGGACCGAGGCTCCCCCGATCACGCCTTAGCCTTGACAACTTGATTGTTCTGGTCCGAAGTGAGGAGAGGCAAATCCCTTGGAAAATCTACAAGGATAAAAAGAGCTTCAGTCTGACTGGAGTAAAAAAAAGGGTTAAAAGGGAAGAAAATGCTTAAAGTTCGACCTGGTTTTGAAAATCGGGTGGGGACCTGAGTTGTCAGAGTCCCAAGCTCTGCTGCTAACGCCTCCCATTCACCTGCAACCCAGAACCACTTGTTCTTCTAGTCCTTATTGGAAGACGAAAGATTCATCACCAACCCCGACCCTTTGCTGCCTCGGGTCGCGAAGTAGTACCATGGTTCTTGACTCTCGTGCTTGATCAAGTACAAGCTTATCAACTCCTCTGGGGTTATCTTCGCATTCCTGACTTGATGTCAGATGATATAGGAAGAAATTAACACCCTTCGAGCGTTGGAGGTGAATTGCCCGGGAGCCAGTCCGAGGTAGGCTGTTATGACTCAGATGAAGGGATGCAAAGGAAGTCGAAGTCTACATTACAGCGTACAGAGAAAAATGACAACTTCTCCCTCTGCAAAAGCACCAGCGGTGTCAAGGGGCTCTGGGGCCCTTATCTGAACGGAGTCTGGGATTTGAAACTCTGAGCGGATCCACCCCATTTGAGACTCCAATAGTACGGAGCCTCCTGGGACTACCTCCGAGGCTCGCCCACTCACTGGCATCTCGGCGACTTCAGTGGTTGTAGTCCGGAGGGCTCCAACGGTTTTCTTTTTGCTAGCCCGACGAGTCCAAGCCCCCGCCTCCTTCTGTTTTTGGGGCGGAGGGAACAAGGGTACAACTTCAAAGGGTCCTTCAGATGCCCCTCCTATCATCAGAACTCTCCGATTCGGAGTCATCATCATAATCCCGAACAATTTCTAGATCGGACGACATCTTGCAGGGAAGAGAGACATTAGAAGGAGAGAGAACTCACCAGACGGTCACCGGGAATCGCCTTCACCGCAAAAGCTCCTAATCGGTCAGAATCACCTTCGCCGGAAATCAACTCCTCAAGGAACACGAACTCAAAATGTTGAAGTAAGAAAAGTTTTCGAAAACGCAGAGAATTATATAGCCCAAAGAGAATCTTTGCATTAATGATAGGCATAATGGCCGCCGCCAAATCGTTGCGAGCCAACTTCGTGAGCACACATGGCTGCAGGTTACTGGCTTAACCTCTGCCCGACCACGTGCGTTTGACATTAGACGATGAACTGCAGGCAGCAGAAGCGGCGTTCGAGCAGAGGAAGCATCACTTAAATGTCTCCCAGGGCATACGTGGCGGTTAGCCATAGGCTAAACAACGATTCAAAATCCCAACCTTCGCCACGCGTCCTCTGAATGTTAGCCCGTGGGCGGAAAACCCTGAGGGCGCGATGCTTCAAAATTCTAAAATCATGATAATATCGGCATGCGTAGAAGGTTCAGCCGATAAGGCGGTTGATCTTCCACGTGCTTACTCTCTGATTCCGTAGTCGACCTCAAAGAGTAGGGGGCTTCTGTTATGGGAAGATCCGAGCCCGTTATAGTTCCGAGGATCAACATCTTCTTAGTCCAATCAGACGCAAGAAAATTCGAAATGACAAACGCCACTGAAGAAAGACATCCTAGCCGGGGGCTCGTCCTTGTCCTCATCTTCATCTTCGTCCGAAGAAGGATGTCCCGAGCCGAGACTAGGGTGGAACATCTCAGACGCTAAACTAAGAAACTGCCTTAAATGGACGTGTCCGCTAACCTCGCCCATTGATACGCTACACGATCCCTGGATTATGCACGATATCTCCACGATCCGAAAATCCTCTTGATTGAGCGAATCGTGCCGAGATTAACGGACCTAGACCATCTGACAGTCAGGTATAAATACATTGAGACCCCATTGCTACAGGTACACAATATCTGGCACTCTCCCTCTACCTTTCAACTTAGACCCAGATTCCCTTGACCTGACTTAGGCATCGGAGGGTCCCCCGGCTTAGCCAGGGTCTCCTTTGCTAATCCTTTGTGCAGGACCAGGGTCCCTCGGAAGTGCGTCGTACGGAGTGGAGGGTGATCTAGATTTTGTCATCAACATATAACATTCAAAGGAGTTTGGGATACCACTGTTACCTATGATTAAGTTCATTCATAACCGTTAGTGCATTACATTCCTACAAAGACTCATGAGCTAGGCATGGTAGTATAGAACATCGTATCCGAGTTGTCGTCCTATGTTGGGGTGATATGCTTCACACATCAGCAAAACATTGGGTAACAAGCTCGTCATATTGGTAGAATATTGGGTGACAAGCCTACCCGTAGTGACCATTAAGCACTAATAAGTACCGCGACCCTATTATGTTGTTAATGATATGGGGAGACATGCCTTCTCCACATTTGGGGCTTAGGTACATTTGTCCTAATTTTGAATGTGTTTGGACAACGAGTCCTACTATCAATCTGATTAATTTATATGGACTATTAGGTGATGAACTCAAATTTGGATAAAGGGACACTGGTGAGAAGCCGATACATGCCGCCACGAGTTACATGAATCCGTTTAGTGACTTTTGATAGAATAAAGGTATTCTAGCTTTGCTAACATGCTGTTTGAATTAGAAATAATAAATACTTGGCTAATCTTGCATATAATTACATTATTGGGTTGTGCTGTGAGCCAACCACTACACATATGTTGACGTCCTCACTAGCAATAACGTTGATGTGGAAAGTTATGATTGTTATATTCGTGGGCATCATCATTGTAAACATTATTGAGTTGTGTTGCGGGCCAACCATTTCACATATCATCATGTCATGCATATATTTAAATAATTAACTTATGATTTTTTTTGTAATGTTATCATCGCATATGCTTGATTGTGTTAATAACATGTGTAACTTAGAAAATGGAATCACTGAGTAATAACTACTTACTCCCACCTGGGACGGTGTTTGAAAACACTAATCAAGTGACATCATTGATGCAGGTACCCTCGAAGTCTCAGATGTGCATGCATAGATCGACTCGTTACATCGTCAATGTTTTAGGAGTGTTGGGGGAAACAAAAAACTTTAAATTTTATTCATTTTGGACATCTATATATTATAGTCCCTTGCTGAGTGGACTCCATGGTTTGGTTTTATAAGATGTTTATCGTGGCTTGTATAGCCTTCATTTGGGCGGACACCACTTTTGGAATTGTACATTTTGAATATTAGCCATATATTTCATGATTTAGTTATCTTTGCTTAACTTTTGATGCCGTAGATTTTAAAACTTCTCTAATTATTGTTCATGGGTGAATCTTAACCAGACTGCACAGGCATGTGAGAATTCGCTCATGTGCATTTTTGCTAAGTTCACACTCGAGAATTCGGGATGGAAGTCTCCGTACTCGAGAGCCAATTTTTTTGGGGTGTGGAAGATGGCCACTCACCCTTTTGATGCGTATGTGTATACACATCAAGTAGATGATGCACGACAAGAGGAGTGCAATGACATTCCTAAAGAATCAAGTGAGGAACCCGTAAACGAGATGCCCTATACAAGCATAGTAGAGCTCTTAGAGTTCAACCAATAGATTGATGACTCTTATACATTAGTCAAACTTTTGATTATTTATAATAAGTCCCTAGCTGAGTGGATGAGTTAGTTGATTTATGTGATGTTTGAAATTCTAATTACAAAGTTTAGTTTATTTTAACTTTGTGTGATATAGACAATGCGAATGATAAAAATGGACTGAAAAAAATAAGGCGTGATTATGATATGCATTCATTAATTATTTAGCTAACACCCTCGAATTCAGGATCTGAGTCCATATACTCGGGCGTTGGATTTTGAAGTTTTACATGGAGTTAGTGAAAGAGTTAGAAGGGAGTTTCCATCTCGGGCAAGATTCCTACTTCCAGTCTCCCCAAAATGCCCTTGGATTTTAAAAAAAATACATAACTAGCCATCCCATGGGTTAATGAGGTGGTGACACATGGCACCAAAAATCTCTCAACCAATCAAAGTCCCCATGTGGCATCTTTGTCCCTCACATAGCCTAAAATCTCACCTTTATCCTCAGTCACATCTATAAAAGTGGCCTCCCTTTTCTTTCTCACGCACACCCCATTCTCACAAGGAGAGAGAGAGAGAGAGAGGAGAGAGCTCTCCCTATCCACCCCTTCATATTTTTTACTCCCTCTCTCTCTAGCCCTTCTAGCCTTAGCCTAGCCCAACCCTAACCAACCTAGCCTAAGCCATAAGCTTTAACCACTCTCTACACGACACCCATTCTCAAAGCCCATCCACTCTACCACTCTCTACCTCACACCCATTCCATCATTCCAACAACCATCCTAGCCATCTAGTCTATCCACATCATCCAAGCTGTCCAACCAAGCCCTTCACCTGATCCTAACAATTTAGATATACTTATTTGTGTCATTAAGAAAATCCAAACATATAAATCATTGAAATCCATTTTTAATCAAATAGAAGTGCCCGCTCATCTCAAGTAATAGAGTAGAGTAGGGATTAAGAGCTTCGATCATCCCTTTCCTTAAGATTGTTAGGGTTTTTCCTCCCCTTTTTCGCATATCCATCGAGTCTCCAATAGAGCACTAGCTCATGATTTCATCTATTAAATCTTTGCATCAGCATTATCTCACACTTCTCCAACCTCTTACTTTCCTAGGCACTTTTCAGTCTATGCATTGTGACTTGCTGGATTCCTCGGATCTTGTCACATTAGAAACCTAAGATCCCCTAGTCCTTTTTTTTTTTTTTTTTTAAAACTTATATAATAACCAACACTCCTTGGTACCGACTAATGTAAGCAATAGTTCTCCATTGCTACTGTAAGTTAAGCAACCCCCCCCCCCCCCCCCCCCCTAATCGGCTTTAGATCTTGTTTGTAATCGACCAGATAACAAAACTACTTTCTAGCTTGTAATCCCAAAAATCCCATGTATCCCTAAAAGTAGAGATTATACTTTTGAGCAGGTGGAGAAGGGCGACTAACCCATTCCTTCTTCATCCCCGAGGTCCCTAACATGGAATCTCCAGGCCACATATTAGTAATAATAGTCATTGCATATCAAGAAATCTTCAGATTCCTTGACCCTTACAAGTTGGCAGGGCCTACCAATTGTGGAATTCTGAGTAAGAATTGGCTAACAGTGACTCCAAAATCAAATGCATCATCTACTTCAGCTAACCCACTTGCAAAATAACCAAAGAATGATCGATTCAATGCCCTGAAAAACCATATATACCCTAATCCACTAGCCACATGAATGTGATTGGGTGGATCTCAACTGTTAATCATGATGACCATAATGTTAGTGCATCAATTTGTACACCTTGTGTCACGCCCCAAACTCAGGAACCAAGTTCACAAAATTCCTAGTCACCGAATCTGGTGCCAACAACCTTTGTAAAGGAGCATAACCACAAGTGTACCCAAGTCTCAAAACATCATCACCACATATCCACTAATATAATCGTTGAGTACAGTGCTAAAGGAAAATACATGATATAACAAAACTCTAAAAGATCGGGCACATGTTCCCACCTCAATGCTGCTACTGTTTAGCATAACTTGCACATAACGAACATGCATAAGCTTACTACGAAGCTTAGAGAGGGCTGTACTTGCGTGCGCAATGCATGTGCCAAGCATGCAAATGTTAGAGTAAGCGGAAATGATGGAAGGCTAAATTGGCAAGTCCATAAATGATGCTAGCCATACCAAGGCTATACAATGCGAAGCCTACATGGTCGAATGTCATATGCTAAAGATGCAACGCAAACATGCTAATCCTCTATTAATCCACATATTAAAATAGTTCATTGTTAAAAATATTATCGGGGTCTAATACACTCCAACACCGGCTGCCACCCCATTACGCGCATGACCAAGGGAGTGGAAGAGACCTTACTATCCACCTTGCCAGTTGTATACTAATACCCACCCGGCTCGTCAATAGCGGACCCATTTATGAGATGGTCAAACTCAACCTAGCTTATAGCCCCCTACCCTCGGGCGGATAAGGTCACACCCCTTTTCAACCGACCACGACACAGTGGGAGACGCGACCTATTGGTATTTGGCACTCGGGCGGTCATGTTGTCTACTCGGACTTGACGTTGAAGCATCTTATTGGTACCACAAGGGTTTATGGACTTTCACCCAAGGACATCCATAACGCTTTAATGCTAAAACAAATATTTTTGGTATCCAACTTGGCCATCCACGATATGCCTGTGGAGTCTATAACCCTGATGTCGCTAGAGTGTAAAGTGATTGTAACATACAAGATACAAAATGCAGGGGTCATACCATTCAAGTCATACACCAAACCTGCGCATATCGCATGATCATGTGGGGCAACCCTATTTCATATGGGGTCTCGTAAGTATCTTAGTCTAAAGGCATATGCTATGATCAATCATTGTCCACAACATGCATACAAATGATGCGTATGGGCATATATCTGGGCATGATATCATTAGTACATTCTCAGTGTGTCTTACTAAGCCAAGTACATTAGTATGTTATCAGACATATTAGGCAATAATCGGCCTTAATCGGCACATCATATACAGAGAGTGAGAATTAAACGACAGACCCCACTACAAATATATAAGTCTATGTGGCGTGACCCACGTTAGACTAACATCAGCTCCTCATATAGCCTGCAAGGCATGAATAAAATATATATAACAAGGCGAGGTCAATTGAAAGTGACCCGGATGGACACCGACATGTACAATACGTGTGTCACTAGGCTACCAATCCATTTAGGCACATGACCCACTAATGATGTCCCAAAATAATCAGATTATCAATGACATCACTATAATTACTCTAGTAGGATGATCTGCACCGTCTAATCATGGCTAACGTAAATCGACGAATACATATCATTGGTTAGTCACTAGGATGTGATCCTATGCTCATGACCCATCTGAGTCTTGGGATTTCATTAGTTCAGGCAAAGTATATGCTTAAATGGATTTAATATAACCATAGTTTTAACATTCACACATCTACTAATTTAAATCCAAGATGCCAAATATAACCAAAGAGCTAAGGGATCCCAAATCCAGGGAATCCCAAGTCCAAGGGATCTTAAAACCAAGAAATTCTAAGTCCAAGAGGTTTCTACCCTCACATTTTCTTGTGGTGCGACCCACATGAGATCTGGATTAGCCTGAGTTTTGGGCCCATGGCCTAACATGATCTGATAAGATGGATGAATGGAGTGGATAGGATACATACATCATGTAGGGTCCCATGTATGGGCCCTACTTCCCGCCTGTCCACTGGGCTTGGGTGTTGGCAGTTATCATTCGGTGTTGATAGTTATCTTACCTTCTTTGTTTCTTTTTTTATACACTATCGGTGTGGGCCCCACGTGGATGTTCTACTCCATTCACCGCATAGTCCATCTCGAGCGGGTCTAATGGGCTCTGATTTGGGTTGATTTGGACGAACAGGGACTCCACATTGATCCTTGGAAGATTTCAACAGTAATGGTTTGTCTCCCTCGTTGCGGCCCACTTGAGACTCGAATATGTCTCATCTTTTGGCCCATGGCGTAAAATGATCTTGAGAAGTCGGTGGACGGTGCAAATTCAATATAAACATCAAATGGGGTCCCACTTGTGAGACCCAAAATTGGCTAAGAAGTAACCCATGTGCATGACATTTATAATAATAATAATAATTATTATATTTGTTTTATGTTTTACGTACAATATTAAGGTGGGCCCCAAGTGGATGATCTACTCTGTTCACCGTCTTGGCCAGATCGAGTGGAGTCCAATAGACTCTGGTTTGGGCTATTTGGATGATCAAGGACTCCAAAGCGGGCCCTAGAAGGTTTCAACAAATGGGCATTATTCTCCTTAGTATGGCCCACTCGAGACTTTGATCTGCCTGAAATTTTGGCCCATGGCCTAAAATTATCTGGAGGAGATGGTGGACGGTATGGATCAAACACATACGTCATGGTGGGATCCACGTGTGGGGGCAGCACAAGGAGGCTTCCGCCCTCGTGTCACTGGGCAATAACGTCCAGTGACACCTCCCTTTTTTTTTTTTCCTGATATGCAGGGTCAACGATGGATAATCCATTCCATCCATTATGTCGAAGAGCTCTCTATGGACAAAAGGAGTCTAATGTTGGGTAGGTTCCATCATATACACACACAAAAGTAGGCCTTAGAAAGTTCTAAAAGTGGGACTTTGTTTCCCTTAGTGTACTCCACTCGGGACTTGGATCTGTCTCGTTTTCAGCTCATAGCCTAAAATGATATGGAGAAGGTGGTGGATGGCATGGATTAAACAAATACATCAAGGTGGGGTCCACGGCTGGGATGCCACCACCCCACGTCTACATGGTTGACGTGAGGGATGCTCCCACCCCCACCGTGGGTTATGGTGTGGATCAGCTTGATTCTTGGGCTCCACGGCTAAAATTATCCAGGAGATGGATGGATGGTGTGGATTATATATATATATATATATATATATATATCATGATGTGGCCCACGAGGGAAGCCAACGTGGTGACTTTAGAAGATAAATGGTGTTGAGAGTGTCTCTGGACATTGTTGTGTCCAGGGATAGTACCATTGCCCCTCTTATCATGCCCAAAACTCGGAAACCAGGCTCACAAAATTTTTGATCCCCAAATCTGGTGCCGACAGCCTCCGTAGTACCCCATTCTCGGCTCCTAGTGCCCATACGCCAGATTCCGATCCTGGGATCGTACAAGGAGGATTTTCAGTATGATTTTTTTTTTTTTCTAATGGAGCATAACCAAGTCATAAAACTACATCACCACATATCCACTATATCAAAAACTTTAAGTACAATGCGTAAAGGGACATACAGGGTGATCAAAAGGCTCCAAAAAGATCTGATACGCGCTCCTGCCTCAGTGCTGCTGCTGTCCAACGGCACCTGCTTGCAACGGTCGTGCATAAGCTTACAAAAGCTTAGAGGGTGGTGTAGGTGTGTGCGTAAGGCAAGTATCAAGTGTACAATATCAGAGTAATGCGGAATTATGCGGTAAGTCCAAGAATGCTATCAGCTGTACCAAAGCTATATGATGCAAGGCATGAATGTTATCGGCCATACCAAAGTCATGCGGTGCGAGGCCTATGTAACCAAATGTCATATGCGAGATGCAAAGCAAGCATGTCAGTACTCATCAAGTACACATATCAGTACGGTTCCTCTCTGGATATCACCAAGGTCCAATACACCTCACACTAACTGCCACCTCCCTAGCTGCACAGTCAATCAAGTGGAAGAGACCACACTATCCACCTGGCCAATAGTCTGCCAATACCTACCCGGCTCATCGATAGTGGACTCATTTGCGAGCTGGTCAAACTCAGCCTAGCTTATAGCCCCCTCACTTGGGTGGATAAGGCCATACCCCCTTCTAACCGACCATGACACAATGGGAGACGCGACCTACTGGTATTCTGCACTCGGACGCTCATGTATCCACTTGGTCTAGACGTTGGAGCATCCCCTGGTACCAAAAAAGTTATGGAATTTTCACCCAAGGACATCCCAAGTGCCCACAATGCTAGAGCCAGTATTTTTGGTATCCGATACGACCATCCACAATATGTTTGTGGATGCCATGACTCTGATGTCGCTAGGGCGTGCATTTGATCAAGTCACCATATACGAGATGCATGAGTCACACACGTACAATCATGCAGAAATCTCACGCGTACCACGCGCTCATGTAGGCACTCCGTCTCATAGGATCCCCGTAAATGCCTCGCCCAACGGCTTATGCTATGATTCAACATTCTTTATATCAAGCATACATATGATGCGTATGCGCATGAATCATGGAAGTGTACTAAGCATGTTATAAAGTAATGAACTATCCTTACACCGAATGATGGGCCTAGACGGCCTACACATAACCAGTATGGGCCTATCAATGGCCCCAAGGGAGAGTTATAATGCGAACATTTAACCAACATCTTCTTATAATGTGGACGTCAAACCAACATTGCTCCCAAGGCATGGCCTACCTAATATCAACACAAACCATGGGAAATCACACATTGCAGTGGACCTTAAGGACACCCCGTTGGGCCTCGCCCATGGGCCTTGGATACATCAAATGGCCCGCATCATATGGGCCTTATATAAATCAAGTGAGCCACATCAATGGGCCTTATGTACATTGCAATGGGCCATAACCCCTGGGCCTTTGAGTACATCACAATGGGCCTCGTAACATGGCCTTATATATCAAAGTGGGCCTCAACAACGGCTTCATACACATCAAGGTGAGCCTTAACAATGGGCCATAATTATGGTAAGATGGGCCTAATCACTTGGGCCTTATATATATACACACTAAGTGGGCCTCAATGGACGACCACAAATGAATCAAGACGAGCCTCATCCACATACCAAGGTGGGGTCCACTTGAACTATAGATCTGTCTTATTTTTAGTCTCAAGCCTGTAAGACAAGCTTGCGAAATGGTGAATGGTTGGATGCAACACATGCATCATGGTGCGGGTCCCACCAGATAGATGGATCTGACTCATTCTTTAGCTCACGCCCAAAAATGAACTTTCAAAGTGGTTGGACAGATTGGATGCAACACGCGCATCATGGTGGGGTCCACATAAAGGCCCACCATCATGTATAAACTATGTATAATATCATATATAATTATAATATATATATATATATATATCTATATATATATATTCTATATATATATACCATACTATCTATAATATATATAATATATATAATATACCCACTGCCCGCACACCGCCCCCACGCGCACACCCACGCACACACACACACACACACACACACAACACCGTCCAGAGGGACAGTGTGGATATAACACATACTCCAGGGGGTTCACCGTCCACCGTCAGTGAATGGTGAAACACATACATCATGTGGTCCCACCATAATATTTATAAGCCATCCAATCCGCTCATAAGGTCACACAAACCTAAATGAATTAAAAAAAAAAATTTCATCTTGATCTAAAACTTCTACGGCCCAAAAAAAAAAAAGCTTCAAGGGTAGACGTTCAATCACTGTTTTTCCTATGATGTTGGCCACCTAAGCGTCAGATTGGCCTGATATTTGGAGGAGGCCCACTTCAAGGAGAGGCCCACATAGTGAACAGGTTGGATGACGTACATACATCATGGTGGGGCCCACGGCTGGGGGCCATGGGGCTATGCTTGTTCACGCCGCCAGTGCCTCTGACACAGCAGCCGCACTAGCTGCTGTTGTGTTGTTTATATATATATATATATATATATATATATATATATATATATATATATTATTAAGAATCGCGTATTTCGCGGGTTCTCCTGTGCGGGGCCCACCAGCTGAATACAGCCCAGTCAGTGGATTCTACAGTCCATAACAATTCCATCAAGCCCAATATTGGGCACCTTTTGGCGTGTAGAAAATTCAGGTGACTTTAAACGGTGAGAATCAGTGTTTGCTAAGATATGGGCCACCAGAAAGTTGGATCAACTTCATTTTTCGGCTCAATGCCTAAAATGAGCTGGTAAATAGGATGGACGCCATGAATTGAATCCATTCATCAAGGTGGGGCCTACATGAGCGACTCACCTAAATAGCCTTGAACCAAGGCTGATATTTGTGTTTTTCCTTTCAACGTCTAGCGTCCTTGGATGCTGGACGATTACTGATTTCAGGTGGGCTGCCCACGTGGGCCACCAAGTGATGGATGGAGTGGACACAACACTTAAAAAAGTGGGCCCCACTTATAGATGACTTGAATCAAATGCATGCCTTAGGGTGGGGTCCATCCGGGTGGGCCACACAGCCAAATCATCACATGAAAAAAAAAAAAGAGGGGAAGAGAGAGAGAGAGATCGAGGGACACACATGTATGGAGGGCTCCGCCACTATGAGCCCTCCCTTTCATACATCCAATCATACATCAAGTGGGTCCCATTGCATGTGGGCCCGCCAAAATCATAAATCAATGGTGGAGATCCCTTCTCCACCAAAATGAAAGGTCTAGATGACCTCATTCAGCTAAGAAAGTAAACATCACGATAGGGTCCACGAAGAATGGCCCCATCATGGAATGATCATGAGGATCAGGTGGTCCATCGACCACGTCTAGGGTCCCAAGTGAGATTCGTACCATCAATCAGTAGGCTTCACTTGGCCCATATCAAGACATAGAAAGATCTAGCCTAATAAGCACCCATCGTTCGATCTTCTTGGTCCGTTGGAAAGCCAACCTTCTTGTGCTTCACTTTGACGGAGGGTGATGAGGGATGAAAGGCTGGGATGAAGGATTTGGGATAGGAAAGTGGGCCACACACACACTCACTTTTCTCACACTTGGGATGCCATGAACGTGAGATTTTTTTCTCTTTGCTTGGGAATGTAAGTTTGAAAAATGAGGGAGAGAGAGTGTAGTAAAGAGAGGGAGAGAGTAGCTTAGGTAGGCCATGATTACTTGTAAGAGAGGGTGACTTGTAATAAATTGTTGTAAGAGGGCTAGGGGTAGGGTGGCTAGCCATAAGTGCTTGTAAGAAGGCTAGGTGTAGGGTGGCTATAGCTAGGCTAGGGTGGCTATAGATAGGGTGATGTCATCACTCTCATGATTTCCTAGGGATTGGTGCCACATGGAGTAGGTGGGTCCTGCAATATGCGGTCCACGGTCATTATAATGCACGGTCCACATCTTATGATCTAGGCGTCGGATTCGAGTATGAGACGCGGCGTTGGAATCGCAGCTACGGCGCAGTCGCAATGGTTTAAGTCTCGGATTAAGCTGACTCAAACCTATGGGATACGACTTAGGGTCGTGCGCAAACGTCGGTTATCGGTCGCGGATTACCGGACTTCGACGGAAAGGATCGCGGGATTCGTCGGAACAGTACGAACTAGGATACGGGTCTTACACCTCTCCCTTTCTTGTGTTTTAAGGGTGAGGTAGGGCCCACCTAGGAAATCCACTCCATCCATTTGAATGTTCAACTCATGGTGGGGCCAAGAAGCTTTGGATCACATCAATTTTTAGTGTATTTTTACCATCCAAGTGTGGTTACACAATAAATTGGTTTAAATAGAAAATAAACATCATAGTGGGCCACACAAGGCAGTCCATGTCACGCCCCAGACCCGATGGTCTTATACGACTGCTATATTTACCGAATTTGGCGCGTGACAAGCCAAACTCCGGGATTGGTACCTAATGCCAACACACTAAATCCCAAGCTCGCGTCCGACATGGTAATATAAAGGATAAATCTCACCATTCATTCTTCATAAAAGAGGAACATCAGAGACAAGATAGGTAATATCTGTATATAAGTAAACTGGGTACTACAAAATTCCAAAAGTACATCATATACATTTCAAAATTCCAAAAGTCAAATCAGTCCCCCGACGTGACGCCTAACTCGTGGTTGCTACTTGTTTTTCTTCTTTAGATCCTTTACCTAAGTGGTTAAAAAACAAGTAAGTTTTATAACTTAACAAGTGCAAAGTCCTCATGATAAGTATGCAAGATAAATTAATATGAAAGACATAATGAAAGAATTACCAAAAGTAATAATCTATGTAAAGCGATGTCTTAATGAATGATGGAAGATGATCATGTGTGAGATGCATAAAATAATTGTATGTTAGCCGTAGAAACATCTGCCAATAGTCCTCTTACCACGGACTTGACCACACTACTCCTAAACATCACCGTCTTAATTATGATCAATATACTTTTGGAACTTAGGATCCACCAGGGTCGATGCCCATGCACTAGACACTAGTAATCGACCTTGCTACCCACCAATGGGGTTACAACCTCCATTGTATACACTAGTAGTGGACCTCGTTCGTGCCTCTCCTCGCCGGCGGGTCAAACTGGTCCCCGTTTGCCACCTCAGCCCTAAGGCGGGTCAGACATACCCCTTCTCTACCTGGCCTCATCAATGGGAGTCAAATCCATGGCCCATGTGTCCACCCGACCCAATGGTGAGGCATCTCTAGGTACCATTGGGGTTTAGGGTCTCTCAACCCAAGGGGCACATCATCCCTACTATTTTCATATTTCTGGTGTCCATGATTCAATATCATCATCATCCTTATCATAATACGGTCAATCCATGGTGTTGTAGAGAATTCGAATACTATTTCTCGTCATATATCATGCCATGGAATGCATGGTGATGCTAATGACAAGGGACTCAAGGATAGTTAGAACTCAAGGTATGCCGATATGCAGGGCGCAAGATTATTAAAGAGCCGCGTATCTGGGTAACCAATCCCTAAGTGGTACTGTCTACTTGTGGCGTCATAACTTGGTACTTTCGACTATGAAGTACTTTTCTCTTCTTGCTTGATCATGGCTAATCGAATTGTAGTCTTTGTAATTTCTAAACTAGGGTACTTGATCGTAATTTTAGATATTACTCCTTTCTATCAACCAACATCCCTTCTTATATATGAATGCCCTAATAACAATCTAATTGCATACTGCACGATTTATCATTGCATGGTATTGGATGATTTAGATGCTTAATATGACTATTTAAGATATTCGTGAAATTGGGCCTCAAATTCCTGTCATATAGGGTGGTCGTAAGTCCAATACACACCGAAGTACTCATGGTGGATTTGTATGGGTTTTGGTTTGGGCTTTGATGAGAGAACATATAATTATTGAGAGGCCCAAATTTATTTCCATGATATATGTATATATTTAATATATATATAGTATATATAATCATATATATTATAATATATATATAATATTATATATATATATTATATATATATATATATATATATATATATATATGGGAATAGGTTCTATGCGGTCCAGCTCATGGGAACTCCCCATAACGTCGAGTTGTGTGGGCCCACCGTGATAAGTGTTGAACACTATCCCATCAGTCAGATGCACCATTCCATGGTGGGCCTAGGGCTTAAAAATCAAGTCAATGAGTGACTTGTGTTGGCCACATCACGTACCAAAGTTAAGAGGGGTCACCCTCCATTAAAACATTCATAATCATTTGTTGGCCCCACTGAGAACGGGTTCCCAAATCCAGCCCATCCATTATGTGTGTCCCACTTGGATGAGGGGTCAGACCAAGTTTCAGATGCATCCATATTTCAGGTAGGCCCCACCAAGTGCTTTTATATGTTTTAGTCATGTCTTACATGATTTTAGATGGTATGGGCCACCTAAGTTCCGTATACAGCTGATTTTTGGGAAATCCCATTATTTAAAGGGACCCATCAAATGCATGGTGTTGATGTTCGACTTACATCATGGTGGGGCCTATAGGGGGTCCTAGCCCTATTTAGATTGCAGGACGCTGCTTGTTGCAGCGTCTGTGTTTATATATGTATATATAATTTTAAAATTTTTTTTATTATTTTTCATTGGTGGGGCCCACATGATGACGATCCACTCTGTTCATTAGATTCTCCAAGTTATGACGGGCCCAATGAGCCTAATATTTAGGTTCAGGAGATAGAAACATCATGGTGGGCCCTAAAAGTTTTCAATAGTAATGTTAACATTACTGTTGTTTTCTATGGTGTGGCCCACAAGAGATCTAGATTGGCTTCATTTTTTGGCTCAAGGCCTAAAATGATCTAAAAATCTGATGGACGATGTGGATCAGATATATACATCATGGTGGAGCTTGTAATGGGTCCCAGATACCCTGCCTTTCAAAAGCAGCAGGGATGTTGCTTGCTGCAGCTTCCTTTGGACGCTGGCAGCAACAGCGTCTAGTGTCTCTCCCCTTTTCTTTGTGTGCATGTGTGGGTGCAGTGGTTCACGTGTGTGAGGTGAGGGACTGACCATCTTAGTGGCGCCCATCAATTTGATGTCATGGTTCCTTTACAAACATCCAAGTGGGTCATAAGTCTAGGATCAATATGGTATTTATGTGCTCCCTTCATCCAAGTACTTGTGACCTTATGATCATGATGGATGGCTGATAAACATTATGGTGGAGCCCATGATTAATGGATCCCACCCAAGCCTTGAATTGAAGCCGATAATAGTGTTTTCCGGATCATCCAAACCATTGGGCTATTAGGATGGCATATAATTATTGAGTGGGGCCTTCATCAATGGGTTCCACACTTATCTCATTAAGGAAATGAAATTAACATAAAATGAGAATAACTAATGAGATGAAGAGGGAAGCACTCACTTTGATAGAGGTATGATCTTCCTAGGATGGTTGGATGGCCTTGATTGTAAGAGGTGTTTCAACTTAGACTTAAGGGGTTAATTGAAGTTATTTGGAGAGTGGTTTAAACACTTAAGGAGGGCTGAAAAATAGCT
>JAJHSJ010000007.1:68922193-68968928 GCA_021015155.1 Magnolia officinalis
CCTCGGGGGTGTTTGCATCATCCATTCAAAGTAGGGAAAGGGGACTCTTCCGGCCTAACCTCTACCTAACCTAAACCACAATGCGAGATAAGTGACCCTAGTTCTTCGACTTAGCATGTTGAATAAGCAAAGTCCATCACTACTCTTACAAAGTGAAAAAATAATTGACAAAAATATCTAACGAGGGCTGAGAAGCCTAAGGACACAGAAGAATCTAAGAGAGATGATGGCTTAGCAATATGACACATGATAAAGAACTGAAAAAAAGTATACAAGCCGGTTGCGCCATTTCCACAATGGTTGATCTCACTAAAACCTCTACCTAATATTTAGGATATCTTAGAGGTTCTAAAATAGGTGAAAAGCAACTTCCCTTTATTGGATGCCATAAAACAAATCCCGTCATATGCCAAATTCTTGAAAGATTTGTGTACAACCAAGATATGGCACAATATTTAGAAAAAAAAAAAATATTTTTGATAGAAAAAGTGAGTTCCATCATCAAACAAGATGTGCCCCAAAAATACAAAGATCCCGGTAGCCCAACCATCTCATGTGTGATTGGGAACCACCGGATTGAGCATGCACTGCTTGATTTGGGGGCAAGTGTGAATTTAATCCCATACTTAGTATATTAACAACTTAACCTAGGTGAATTAAAACCCACTAAGACCACTCTCCAACTGGTTGATCGATCAATTCGTATACCAAGTGGGATGATAGAGGACGTGCTTATCCAATTTGAAAAATTCTACTATCCCTTAGATTTTATTATATTGGATACGCAACCCTTCATTAATGCTAGATCTCAGATTCTTGTCATCATTGGCTGACCATTCCTACCCACATCAAACACTATAAGCAATTGTAGGAATGAGGTTATGAAACTATCTTTTGGGAATATGACACTTGAACTAAATGTCCTCAATATGTGCAAACAATAAGAGGATGGTGATGACATCCACGAAATTAACCTAATAGATTCATTTGTGGAAGATAAGTCACATTTGACTTTATATTCCAACACTTTAGAGATTTGCTTGGCCCACTCCACTGATTTAGATGATGACATGATTAGAGAGATGGATGCCTTGCTTGATGCTACGCGGGTACTTGAAAATAACAGGTAGAGGCCTACATTTGAAAGATTACTGTTAATTGACTCAAAGCCTCTATCGTCTAATGTCAAGGCACCGAAGCTTGATCTAAAACATTTTCCTTTAGATCTAAAATATGCTTATTTTGGTCAACATAAGACATATCTAGTGGTGATATCTTCTCACTTGAATGAGGAACAAGAGAGTATGCTGATTTCTACTCTCAAAGAATATAAAGAAGCCCTTGGATGGACTATTGAGAACCTCAAGGGAATCGACTATCTGATTGTTGTAACACCCTGGTTCTCGAAACCTGAGGATAGTCGCTCGAGTACGAGAACCCGAGGGTTACGCTACGAAGTGGACTAACATACATCTAAATAGTGGCAAATTTCATAACATGGAGTAAGATAACATTGCATAAACTAAGGATATCAAGAGTAACAAAATGGAAGTTTAATACATTTAAGTAGAAGAAAAATGAAATCCAACAACAGGGAAATATTTTATTGCAACTCAAACAAGACACAAAATCTGAAATACAAAGCAAGTAAATCCTAAATTATCAGTCGAGCTCCAATGGCTCAACTGCAACGGCATAGAGGCCCTCTTTGCCTAACTCCACCTTAGCCGTCCCTGGGATCCCGTCAAATGTGTCTTTGCCTTTCATCAAACTTGTGTCTATTGGTGCAACCACACTATTGGGTGAGTGAAACTCAGTGGGAACTTCCCGCAAGGATTCATGCATATCATATAATTCCAACACAGTTTAAATCAACATATTCAAATTACAAGGAGACTAATCATGAAATTATAAACGAATGTATGGGTGTATGAATGTATGTACAAGTCACAGAGTTGGGGATGCACATCCAGCAGTCAATAAGGGTCACCCAAGGCAACTAGTCACCCCGGAAAAAATACTCATAGGTACGCCTAAGAGAACTACTAGCCGCCCGGAAAAAGACCATATAATATAGACCGCCTGCGGTAGATTATCTATGTGGAAAAAGCCATGTAAGTGAGTGCGCCCAAGATATCTCCTAAAAAAATACACGGGGTACGCCCGGGAGTGTCTAATCTCGAAAAAGCCTCATGTAAAGAAAGAGCGCCCAAAGTGACCCAATGCACAAGTTCTGTGAATTAAACTAAAGTGTTGAAACTTTCAGTAAATCGAACAGAATATGGCTTACATTGAGCACCCAGAAAAGCTCACATGTCATGCGTGAATGTCATGTGCCATGATGCTCATGCACATTCCATAGGATTAACAAGATTACTCTCACAAGCATGATCAAGACTAGTAGTCCTTTAATAGGATGTCCGGCATTCAAATATGAAATCAATATAAATTCATTTACTTTCCCAAGGTCCGAAGGAGGGCCCAAGTATGACATTTCAAACACATTAGAATAATAACATGATTACTACACATATTAAGATAAGAGATATTCATTTATGTCAAGCTATAACAATTCTAACCCATATAAGGAGAAATGGAGCAATCTTATCATTGTAATGGAAGTAAGAGCTCATACATTTAATGCAACTAGAAGATGTATATATGTAATTTCAAATGTGGCATAATGAATGTGCAACAAGTAGGAATGTGCGTGTACACAAGCAATTCCCAATATGGCATGATGATCTTAAAGTAATTCTTATAAGACATGTTGGGGTAACATAAATTGAGGCAATCCCACATGTTTACTCATGTCAATTCAGAGTTAAAGGAAACCAACTACTATTTACACCATTATAATCTCATTTAATAATTATTTTAGAATTCCATGAAATGATGAAGCCATGTGGGATATCCCTCACCTTGATTGAGGGTTCTTCTTGATTTGAACCTTCCTATGAGGTGAACCTATGAGACCTTGATTTGAGATTGATTGAAGGAAGGTGTCTTTTAAGTATATCAGTTGCAAACAGCCCCTGAATAAGATATTATAGAATCCCAGTGAGTCAGTACCGAGTTGACTCGGTTGGGTACCTAGTTAAAAGACCAGGTGAACAAGGGGGATATACCTGGGGTCTTCCTTAGGTTCCTTTAGTCTATGAATCTGGTAGTGGTCTTGAGATCCTTTTCAAATGGTTCCAGACATTGGACCTTGAAGGTAAAATGAGTCTAACTTGGTTAGTGGTCCACTGAGTCAACTCACCAACTAGTTGAGTGAAAGACTAGTCGAAACAAAGGGGGTTTAGTGATATTACCTAACTGAGACTGGCTCCAATTGATGGCGTGGATGAAATTGAGGCACGACTCATGGCAAGTCAGATTGCTGACTTCGAAATCACAACTAGGTTGGAGTCTTCACCCAACAAACTAGTCGAGTTGAGAGGGTGGGAGAAGCTACTTTTAAAGGTAACCGGTGTTTGATCTCAGCACTTCAGTTCACTTGAGTAGTGTTTGCTACACCGGTAGAGTAGAGGAGGTCCGGGCTGATTCTGTTAACTTAGAATCCCAACCTGAAATGTCGAGCTTGGCTGAGTAAGTAACATTGTCTCGATTGCAAAGAAAACGGACATGATTGCTGTTGGTTACCTGCGGCTGCAAGTTGGTGGGATTTCTCTTTTTGATCTATGACTGGCACGAATCGTTGAAGACAATCTACTGGTTAGGATTTTGTGGTGAGTCTGGAAGGTGGGGTCGATGTGGTGTCACCGAGTCCACAGCCGAGTTGGACCAAATCTCAGGCCATTAGTTGTTGTAGTCGAAAGGGCTCCCCATCTCCCTCTCTCTTTCTCTCCCTTCCTTCTCCTTCTCTCTTCTATCTAATCTCACTCTCTTTTTCTCTCATCTTTCACGATCCAAACTTAGTAAACAAGCGACCCAACTGAGTCGAGTTGCAACACGACCTGCAACTCGCCCCAGCAGCGGTATTTCTCTTTCTCTCCTAATCTGTTTCTATTTCTTTCTGTAGTTTTCCTTGGGAGTCGCCCTAAAGACCGGCTACTTATTGCCCTTCCGTTTCTGGAAACGTCCATTGCTAATAGTAGGGGTTAGCGTCTTCTTAACGTAATGATGTTGAGAGAAACCCATCATCAGAGTTTTCTCACACATCAGATGGGATGCAAGGGTTCTTGAAATCATCCATGATGGACCTTAAATGGAGTGGGCCGCACGATAGACGGTTTGGATTTGAGAGAGGGCCACTACCTCCGAATGTGGTTTTCTTCATCATCAGATCGGAGAAGGTGGATTCTAGTTAATGGTGTTTTCGAACCGGACGGGCGATCGAACAATCTGGGGCGTTTAGATGGTCCAGATGATGTCCATCAAGCCTGTGGGGTCCATCACACGGTAATGATGGCTGAGAAATTAAGCACGATTAGTTGAATGCAGGTGGTTTGTGTCGATTCGTCATCTCATCAGATTCTCCTTGATTTCTCGGATCGCTATGAGATTTTGAAAGAGCCCTAAAGACGACGCCTGGGATTCGATGGAGAGAGATATTTAGCAGCCAATGGTCGGCTGAGATGGATTTTGCCAAAAATATGATTTATTCCCTCCGCCTTTTAGTGAATAGGAAGGCATTTTCGGAAGTAGTAGGGGTGACGAGGCCTCCGTTGAGTGCGTGGGTGGCGTCCGACGTTTTCGAACGACTGGATTTGCCAGCATGATGGTGTGATGTGGATTTCTCTCCTCGTCAGCAGTCCTCTTTTTGCAACGTCCGACGGCCGCTGACTGAGTTTACACAGGTGACTTCCGACCGTGGATCTAATCATGGTTATGGTCGGTGGACCCTATCAATTAGGTGGACGGTTCTGATCATAGAGATGACAATTGGAGGTGGGCTGTTTTAGACTGATGAACGAACATGGTTCGTTTGAATATCCAAAATGCGAGAAAAATGGGAAGAAATCCCACTTTTTGAGGTTTCTTCGGGTCAGACCCATTTTTGACCATGCGTACGGTCCCATGTACAGCGGGGAGTACGTAGGTCAGTGCACATACAACGACCAAAATGGGGCCACGTGATCCTTGGTGAGATCTGTACTGCCAGTTCGTCTTAGCAAGTTAGTTACTTGCCTAAGGTCGAACATCAATTGAATTAAAGGTTTAGATTGGGTGATTGGGTTGGTTTATTATTAGAAAATGTTGGTGGTGTTGATCCTATTAGAAATATATAGTTTAGGAGTGAGTTGTTTTGGGTTTGTGGGTTTGTTGAACTGTGAACCTGATGAATTGGGTTCCAAAATTGTTTAATGGAATCTGCTCCATCCATTCGTCCTTGACACAACTATTGTGTCATCAGGCCATGGATGAGGCGGATCTAATGTCCTAGTGGCTACAGTGCTTAGCTTATGTGCCTAAATGGGTATCACTTAACGATTCAGGTTCCAATCTTTAAGATGACCCAAGATTAGGGCCTTCTACGGTTCATATTGGATTGTCTGATTTATCCATCAGAGCAATAGGCCTATCAGGGTGATTGAAATCCTAAAGATAGGGTGACTTGATGACGTAGTGATCCGTCTCAGAAATCAATGAATGTATAACTTGTTCTAGAGTTGAATACTGCACCTAATGGTCAGATTTGGACTAGAACGTGTGAATGTTTAAGTGAATTAGATTTATACTTATTCTAAATTTGGTTACCTGGTAACACCCGAGTACTAAAAAATACGGGGTGTTACATTTGTACTCATCGCATTCACCTCGAAGATGATATAAAAACATTTAGACAATAACAACGCCGTTTAAATCCAAATATGAAGGAAGTGGTTAAGGACGATGTGTTAAAACTATTGGATGTATATATCATATATCCAATATCCGATAGCCAATGGGTGAGCCCAACTCAGGTTGTATCCAAGAAGTCTAGGATTACGATCATAGCCAATATGGATAATGAACACGTGCCAACCAGAGTCACAACTTGTTAGAGAATGTGCATTGACCATTGAAAATTTGAATACTGTCATAAGGAATAACCACTCCTTTGCCCTTTGTTGATTAAATTTTAGAAAGGTTAGTGGGTCATTCCTACTACTTCCTAGATGGGTATTCGGGCTACAAGCAGATAGAGATAGCCCATGAGGACCAGGAAAAGACTACATTCACATGTCCCTTTGTCACTTTCACCTACCAAAGGATGTCATTTGGATTGTGTAATGCTCCCTCCACATTTCAACGATGCATGTTGAGTTTTTTTTTTTTTTTTTTTGACATGGTTGAGCAGTTTTTGGAGGTCTTCATGGATGACTTCTCTGTCTTCAGTTCATTCTTCAACGAGTGCCTTGAGCTCTTGAAATTGGTACTGAAGAGATGTAAACAAAAGAACCTTGTGATGAATTGGGAGAAATGCCATCATATTCTTCATAATAATTCCAAGTAAGTGAAGCTTGCTAATCGCTTCAGATCTTAGAGAGTGATACTCATTTCCTTACTAGAAGTGAAATGAGTTTGTGATAAAGCCTTTAATGATGTCAAGTTCTCTCTCAAAATGTTGATTTCCATAAACAATTACATTATATATATATATATATATATATAATATATATATATATATATATATATATATATATATATATATATATATATATATATATATATATATATATATATATATATTAACGGCCTTTAGCTTGTCTTCATACTTCAAAATAGAATCGACCCACACATCATAGCTGCTTGATAATTGGCAAAACCATGGGTCCTAAGTTCTCCTATCCGTAAAGCTTCTTCGTTAATGTATTGAGACTTTTGATGAAATGTCTTAAGATAATGAGAGGGATACACATTATAAGGTCAACTCCCAATAAAATCCTTCATGCGCTTAGTTCCTGGTGCTGGCACACCCAGGATGGACTGGATTGGCAAACACAGATCATGACCCCTGATTTAGTACTATAATGACCTGATACCTATACCATGGTGACCACGCAAGTGTTGCAATTCCAACACAACATGACATGCCCTGTTATGATTCCCGGTTAGTGAGATATGTGTGTTTGTATAAATCAAGGTGGGCATGCATACGATGTGCGTACGCGTGGTGAGGACCCTACTTGTAGGAATCTTGGAAAATCCCATGCAATAATTTATTTCGAAACCCAAAAATGGGAACAGGATTGTGTACTGAGTAACTCAGTACGCTAAGGGGTACTGAGTAGACGTGGTAAGAGCCAATTAGCTCTAAGATGTGTGGTCGTTTCACTCATCCAAACGCCAAAACAAACAACGTTCCCCCCCCCCCCCCCCCCCCCCACTACCGCGGGAAAAAATGTAGAGAGTGCTCGCTCTCACGCTCTCACGCTCTCATTCTCTATAACCTTAACCTCTCCCTCCCTCCCCCTCTCTCTCTCTAATGTTGAAACCTTAAATAGGGTTTTGCAATCATGAATATATTTTAGAATTTTCAATTTTCATTCCCAAATTAGGGTTTCACATTTGTAAATATAATTGGGGACTTTCACTTTTTCTCTAGTGAAGGTTTTCAATTCTAATCCCTAATTAGGGATTATAGATTAATTAGAGATTAGAGGTTGTAGATTGAAATTCCAGGTTTTTTTTTTTTTTTTTTTTCCGATTTTGATTAGCGTTCATCATTTGAGTAGTAATATGCTTGTTTTAGTGAGTTACCTTCACCTTAAATGTTTTCTCTAAAAAACAATTGCCTCAAGTTTGATTGTGGGGAGGAAAGTTGTTACATTTTCTTATTCCGGCAATAATATGCTCATTTTTTAAGTATATACAGTTGTATTCAATTATCTGGAATTTTTTTTTTTTTTTTTTAATTGTACGTATGTGCTTACAAAATCTCATTAACCACATTCATCTACTAATTTTTGAATTATTGGTAACTTTAGAACTACAGATTTTGGTAGAACAGAGAACTATATGGTCAAAGTGATTTTTGAGTTATGATGAGTGGGCCCCTAGTTGGGAGTTGCAAATGCTGAACATGACTGTAATATTCACATTAGCTAGACTGCAATATGCTGGAGATGGCTATTTAGTGAATCCGCGAGTGCTTTGCATGGATGCTGGCTTCACAAATATTTTGTAGTATCTGTGAATTGTGTAATTTGAGTTACATTGGAAAGGCGCTTCTGTTATGCATTGCACCCTATCTTTTGGATGTAAATTTTTTTATTAGTGAAATTAAGGTGGTTATAATTAGGAGAATACATTACTCTTGCTTGATTTGAATATCTATCAATGTGTGATAAAAAAACAATGGGTGTGATATGAATTTTATGTTGTGAATTAATTATGGCTTTAATGTGGATTTAACATCGAATTGAAATAGATTTTTTCTGTATACACTGCCCTTAAAAATGATGAATGATGCTCATGAGGTGGTCGTGTGTCTAGTGTTGCTAGTAAACACTTGCATAAGAAAGGCAATGCACCTTCTGTTTTGGTTGATTGGTGCCTGCCTCAATTGGGCGGCTCTATTGGACTAGTGGTGATGATGATAGCATGGATGTCGTCCACTTGGCCTTGAATTGTAGGTTCTAATGATCTATTTGTAAGATGGTGTTTGGGCCACAAGTGTGGCATTTGTCTAAGGATTTTTTAAGTTATCACAACCAAGTGTTGTGATTTGGACTCGAGACTTGCCTGCCCCACTACAGAATGGGAAGCTTCTTCATCCAACCTTGCTTTGGATCTAAGGCTGGAGATCCGAGGGGATTTTGAAATTTGTATATTGACCATGCTTTGGATATAAGGCTGGGGATCTGAGGGCATTTTGAAATCTGGATGCTCATGGGCTCTTTTAAGTTTTCCATATGGAGGTATGTGTGACATTGCTTTAGGCTGCATTTGGATGCAAAAGTGAATTGAATTGCACAACATTGGCATAGTAATCCTCAAATCACAACTACGTTCCTTTCAAGTCTGGCTTGAAACAAACTCAATTATGATTTGGAGATCAATCTCTCAATAATCACATTCCTTTTAAGTCCAACTTGAAATAAACTCAATTATGATTTGGAGCTCAATCTCTCAATGATCCTATCTTTTCATTGGGATAACTGAGGTTTCAAACATTTCAATGATTGTACTGACTAGAAACATTTCAAACTTTTCCATTCCCTGCCCATTGATAATCATTTTAACATAGACTGGAAACAAAAATACATTCAATGATTTTATTTCACCTTACATTTTTTTAATAATTTACATGCAAAAGAACAAATGCAAGTATATAGATGGAAAGCTGAGTCCTCTCAAACAAATTCAATTTTAGTATCTTTGCATTAACAACATAAAACATCGCATTTGAAATGCTTTTTGATGTCCTTATCCATGCCTGTTAAACAAAGATGGTAATGTTGGGAGAACGATGAAATCACACAGAGATGAATCTAGGATAGCAATCCAAAAGCACCGAGCAAAAGGAAGAAAAACACAACAATCTAACATGGAAAACCCTTTCGGGGAAAAACCATGGCACAAAGTGATAGGAATTCACTATGAAAGCAGTAATTACAAAGAGAGAAGGCTTACCCGATTCGAACAACCTCGAATCTCACCCTTGCTTCATTCATTTGAAACCCTAGAACTGTTTAGAAACTCTTGGAATACATCCCAATCCCGTTTACACCCATATTTATAGCCTATGGGAGAATCCCAAACAAAATCAGAAACAAATTTCGTAGATCCGGTAGATCCACAAAATTCTCCACAAAACATTCGATGTCATTGAAACTTATTTTTCGATGGCATCGAAGCTGGGTCGATGGCATCGAACTAACACCTAAATTGTCCACAGACAAAACCTGATTTTTCATAAAATCTCGATTGCATCGATCCAGTTTCAATGTCATCGAAGGTTCAATCGAACATCCATTGATGGCTTCGAAAAAAGTACCCAGATAGGTTAACGACCAACTGGAGAAAATTTGAAAAATCTCGATGGGATCGAGCACTGTTCAATGCCATTGAAGGTGACATCAAATAGACTGTTGATGACATCGACAGACCCTGTATCTGACTAGATTTAAGACATGAATTACAACAATCTCCACCATGTCTTCAATCTTCAAATGTGTAGCTTCTTGTCCTCTTCTCTTATCTCTACCTCGCATCATAGCTTCATCAATGCTTCTCGTACACACTCTGTCCTCCTTTTACATTATCGCCAAGCTCAGAGAACTTGCACAGAACTTGAACTTCTCTTTAGGAACAACCTTGGTGAGCATGTCCACTGGATTCACGCTGATGTGAATCTTCTCCAGAGTCATGTCTCCTTCTTCAAGAACCTGTCAGATAAAGTAGTACGAACATCAATGTGTTTAGAACGAGAGTGATAACATAAAAGTTTTTTAGCCAAATTTATAGGTTTTCGCTGTCATAATTAACCGGCACAACTTCCTGCTGAAGCCCCAATTGATTTATCATGCCTCTCAACTAAACACATTCTTTAAATGCTTCTGTCACTGTCATATACTCGGCTTCGGTCATGAAAATAGCCACTTCAGAATAAAGCTTCGACATCCAACTGATTGCTCCACCCGCTACTACAAACGAGTATCCTGAAGTTGACTTTATGGAATCCACACTGCCTGCATAGTCTGAATCCACATAGCTAACCAACTTCACCCCTGTCTTCTCAAAAGTTAAGACTTAGTCTTTTGAACCTTGAATATATCGAGTATTCATTTTATCACTTCCAAATGTTGCTTGTCGGGGTTTGACATGTATCTGCTCATAACACCGACTGCCTATGAAATATCTGGTCTCGTACAGACCATGACATACATTAAACTGTCAATCACATTCGAATAAGTCATATGAGACATAGCTTTCTTTTCCTCATTTAATTTAAGACATTGTTCTGAGGAAAGCTTGAAGTGAGCCACATGGGGAACGCTTATCGACTTTACTTGATCCATCCCATACTTGATCAGCACCTTTTCAAGGTATTTTTCCTGTGATAACCAAAGCCGGCTCCTCTTCCTGTCTCTATGAATATCTATACCAAGAACCCTCTTTATAGCCCTTAGATCTTTCATCTTGAATGTCTCTGATAATCGAGTCTTTAATATATTAATTTTCGATATATCATGAATGGCGATCAACAAATCATCAACATACAACACTAAGAGGATGAATTTGCCATCACTTAGAATAAATTTCTGACTCAATATGAAAGAATCAAATTTTTTATACTATTGCCTAGGCAAATGTTTCAGGCTGACAACGACCTTATTATCCTGCAAACCTTTTTCTCTGCTCCTTTAACTTCGTAGCCCTCTGGTTGCTTCATATAGACTTGCTTTTCCAACTCCCCGTGCAAGAATGCAGTCTTGACATCCATCTATTCCAGCTCAAGATCGTATTGGGTAACCAACGCTAACACGAATCTGATAGATACTTACTTCACCATCGGTGTGAATATCTCTCTGAAGTCGATTCATTCTCTCTGAGCATACCCCCTCGCTACCAGCCTCACTTTGTATCTGTCCTATTTTCTTTTAAATAACCACTTGCATCCGATCACTTTTTAGCCCATCGGAAGCTCCATTCGCTCCCATGTATGGTTCTTATACAAAGAGTATATCTCGTCGTCCATATCCACCTTCCACTTTTCTATATTAGGCTCATCAAGAGCCTCTTGATTAGTAGACGAGTCCCCCTGATCTGTAATGAGGGCATATGCGATATTAGAGTCGCCCCTGTATCGTGCCGGTAACCTACGATCGGGCGGTGTGTTTCTTCTCACAGGTGGCTCCTCCATTTACTCTTGTACCTCTGTCTGCGCATCTGTCTCTGTTTGAGTATCATTTGTTTCAATCTTGATATTTATGTTCAACCTTTCTGGTTCATCTTACTCCTCTTGATCATTCTTGTGAAATAGGGAGCTTTCATCGAATCTAACGTCATGGCTAGTGATGACCTTGCATGTGACCTTATCGAATAACCTGTAACCTTTCACACTAACACTATAGCCAATAAAAATATACTTTTTGGCTCTATGGTCTAGCTTATCTCTCTTAATTAATGGTACATGAGAGTAAGCCTCACAACCAAATATGCGCAAATCTGAGTAGTCCATCTTATGACTACTCTATACTTCCTCTGGGTTTTTACATTCAATTGTCATAGAAGGAGACCAGTTCACCAAATAGCAAGCCGTGTTAACGACCTCTGTCCATAGGTCCTTATCCAACACAGCATTACTTAACATGCATCGGGCCCTCTCCAAGAGAGTCTAATTCATCCGTTTAGCCACACCGTTTTGTTCGGGGGTGTGACGCACTATGTTGTGCCTAATGATCCCTTCATCCTTGCAATATTCATTAAACTCAGTGGAAATAAATTCTACACCATTGTCAGTCCTTAAAACCTTTATTTTTCGCCCCGACTATTTTTCTACCATTGCCTTCCATTGTTTGAATATGGTGAAAACTTTGGATTTACGTTTCATGAAGTAAACCCAAACTTTCTGGGAGTAGTTGTTAATGAATGAAATAAACCATGACGACCCACCAACGGAAACCTCTGGCGATGACCCCTATATGTCAGAGTGCACATAATCCAGCACTCCCTTACATACATGTTTTTCATATTTAAAAGATAATCTAGATTGATAACCACATATATAATGGTTGCATATATCTAAATCAGAATTCTTAAAAACTGGAATCAAACAACGATCAGATAGTACCTTCATGCCCCACTCGTTCATGTGGCCCAGATGAGCATGCCACATACATACAAATGTGGAATCTGTAACAACCACTACCGCTCCACCTGCCGAAGTGCTTCTGATCAACCTGTAAAGGTTTTCATGCCTTTGCGCTCTCATAACCACGAGTGTCCCTTTTGAAACTTTAAGGACACCATTAAGACCAGTGAACTTGCACCATATAGCCTCGAGTGCACCGAGAGAAATCAGACTCTTCTTCATATCAGGAACATGCCTGACATCATTCAAAGTACACTTCATCCCATCAAATGTCTTGACACTCACCGTACCAATAGCTGCAACATTACAATCATTGTCATTGACCTTAAAGACCTGTCCACCATCGCATTCTCTGTAGCTGGCGAACCAACTCTAATGAGGAGTCATGTGATATGATGCTCTTGTGTCAAGGATCCACTTATCTCTATGATCGTCGTGTTTTCTTTCTTCTCCTTAGGATTTGTACAATCCTTCTTCATGTGTCCAGTCATCCCACAGTTCCAGCACTTTAATTTTCCTTTACCCTTGCCCTTTGATTTGGATCTAGGTCTTGAAGATCCTATACCTCACTAAGTATTCCCGCCTCTTGTAAACAGTGCATCAGAAGATGTCCCTATGCCACCGTTTATCTTTTTCATGGCTTTACTTTGAAGGGCTGAGATAACGGTGTCCACACTTAGGGTTTTATTTTTGGTACACAATAAGTCCCTGAATGACTCATATGATGCTGGAAGAGAATTCAACAATGTACATGCCTGATCTTCATTTTTGGCCACTTCCTCCATATCTAGTAACTTGCAAATCAATTTATTAAGGTTGCTAATGTGGGCCTCCACATCTCCACCCACTGTCATCCTGAAGGTGAACAACTGTAGCTTCAAGTGTAGGCGATTCTCAATAGATTTTTTTGCATAAATATTCTCTAACTTTGTCCATAAACTAACTGCAGTTTTCTCCCTTAAAACATTATAGAGAACCTTATCCGTGAGACACAAACGGATCAAGGATAAAGCCTTCTTATCAAGAGTATTCCAATCATCATCACTCGTAATCAGCTTTCGCTCCTCAAGAGCACCATCTTCACCTTACTTAATTAAGGAACTGATCATCTTGATCTTCCATAACTCAAAGTTATTTTTACATGAGTACTTCTCAATGTCATACCTAGCGTTTCCCATTAATTATAATCCTTTAGATTTAGGCCGGCGCCCCAACGATTGCTCTGATACCACTTATTGGGAGAACGGGGAATCACACAGAGATGAATCTAGGATAACAATTTAAAAGTACTAAGCAAAAGGAAGAAGAACACATCGATTTAACGTGGAAAACCCTTTCTGGAGAAAACCAGGGCACAAAGTGACAGGAATTCACTATGAAAGCAGTAATTATAAAGAGAGAAGGCTTACCTGATTCGAACAACCTCAAATCTCACCCTTGCTCCACCCCTTTGAAATACTAGAACTATTTAGAAACCCTTGGAATACTTCCCAATCATGTTTACACCCATATTTATAGCCTATGGGAGAATCCCAAACAAAATCGGAAACAGATTTTGCAAATTCGGCGAATCCACAAATTTTGAGCAAAACGTTCGATGTAATCAAAACTTATTCTTCGATGACATCAATGCTGGGGTAATGGCATCGACCTAACACCCAAACTGTCCAGAGAAAAAACCTAATTTTTCATAAAATCTCGATTGCATTGATCTAGTTTCGATGTCATCAAAGGTTTAATTAAACATCCATTGATGGCATAAAAAAAAAGTACCCAGATAGGTCAATGACCAACAGGAGAAAATTCAGAAAATCTCAATGGGATCGAGCAATGTTCAATGCCATTGAAGGTGACATCGAACACACTATCGATGGCATCGACAAACCCTGTATCTGACTAGATTTAAGACATCAAATACAACAAGAAACCTTACAACCCATCAATTACTAAAGATGGAAACCTTTCAAACCCCCCCCCCCCCCCCCCCTCATGCTTTTCAATCAATCTTTCTTCACAAAGACTTTCCAAAATTCAAAAAAGAAAAAAAAAACTATTCTTTCATCACTTCGCACTCCCTGTTATTTTATTCGAAGGATAAGCTTGGAAACTCTAACCTTTAAAATAATGGGTACAAAAAACGGCTAGATGGTTGTTCTACTCCCTTTCTTGTATAGTTGAACAATCATTCGGATGGGTGCCCCAAAAAGAAATGAGCCTCACCTATCGTATAAGACAACTGCTATTTTTTAAGAACCAATAAGGTAGGCCTAACATAAAGGGCTGGCCCACGCCAATCATAAAAAAATCTAAAAAAGAAACTACACATCACAGCTGATTGCACAGACCTTATGGGAATTTAACTGCACCTTGAACTCTTAATGCCGATCAGGTGGGGCCGATAAAAAGAGCCAGCCCACCCCTGATAATGGTTGCATCTCCACCTACATCCAAGATAAAATAATGATAAAATTAAGTGCAAGATAAGTTGTAACACCCCGTACTTTTCAGTACTCGGGTGTTACCATGGGGACCCAATTTAAGATGAACACAAAACTAATTTGACTTAACACTTACCCTCATTCTAACATAAACCCAACCGTTAAGGGTGATCTTCGCTAGTAGATCAAACCATCCATTGTTAATATCAAAGGCTGGATCATTAAAACTCATCATTCATTAGATTAACCACCTTCTATAAGGAAACTTAGATACTTAGTAAACAATATAGTCATCAGACTTTGGAGTTATCTGTGTAGGTGTATCCATATTTCCTAGGAACATTTAAGGACATTGAAAACCAAGTATGGACAAATCTAACCGATCATCTTATATTTAGGACCCCGGATCACGAGATCCACCGTTCATCGTGGCCACCACACCCTATTGATCAAATCATCACCTGATCATGCAATTCAACCACCTAGTTACGAAAACGACACTCAAGGATCCATTTAGATTAGAATAGAGACCTTGATGACCATTAATGGTCAGATTTAAATGCAATCTGGCCATTAGGTTGATGAGAATCCACAATCAAGTACCAAGATCTAAAGGTATGTCCCACCAGAACCTTTTGATCAGCCACACATCTGATTCCTTGCCCTAACTAACCATGCTAAACGAATTAGCGGATTGGATTTACCGAAATGTCTCTGTGGGTCCCGTAAATCACTAATCAAACACGAAATTTGCGTGTATGGACCACCTAAGCCATGGATTCGCCTCATTCTTTGGGTTAGGCCCTAATGTGGGCTGAAAAAATGAATGAATGGAGTAGATTTACCCTGAACCTCCTATGGACCCTGCATTAGTGGTGCGTGTGCACAACTACTATACACTGAACACTATTTTCAACCAAGCTGGCTTTTCGAGTACAATAGAAAGTTGTATGATTGATTATTTGACTATCTAGACACATTCACTTGCATTGCGATTGCTATTACATTTCCTTAATGTTAAAATTATGTTGACTGGCTTATTTCTGAATATATGATCATGATTCTAAATAGTGTTGTTTAATATGTCTCTTCTCATATCTTATGATTTAAGCTTGATTATAAACGATGAGTGTGTAATCTTAGAGGGTACTCCTCACTGCGATAGACATTGACGCTATCAAACCATATCAGTTAATGCAAGTGTAGAGCGAGCTGATGTTGTTTACTGGGTTGCTAGAGCAGATCGAGTAGCTGAGGAGCTAGACGGGGTCCTTGCAGCCCATATTGAGCTTCGCCATTAGATGATAGATTTCTATTTTTATTTAATGAACTTTGTTATTTGGGGATTGTATAAGTCCATTATGAGCGCTACATCTGGAATTTTTGTGATGATCAGAATATTTTTATACAATGCATGGTTTATTCCACCAACATTTACTACTAACTCTGATTAATGATAAGCGGTTCAAATTTTGTAACGCCCTGAAAATCGGGGGTCGAGCATAAACTCAACTCCCGAGTTCCAACACATCACTTATGCAACATAAATAATGATGATTGAATGTTATCCGTGTTAGTGCATTAAAAATGAATGGGATTAAGCCAAAACAACATATCATACTCCAGAGACAGTTAAATTACACAAGCGGAAGATTGTGATAGATATATAAAATATATAAACTGTTGTAAGTCTCCAGAGTGTGTACATGTTACCAGGTTAAATATATCACTGTATACTCCAAAAATGGATAAAATGAATATACAAGGGTGTTCTAAAAGAGCGAACTAAAGTGTAATGACATCTAATCAGCAACCCTGTAACCCCATTAATCAGAAGATGGTCTACATAAACCCGCCTGATAGCTGCATAAAGGAGAAACCCTTATCATCATAAAAGTCCGGCTCCGCTTCGTAAGCATCGTCATCATCTGAAACTCAAACAAGGTCAGGTTGGTGTGTACAACACCATCCCGAACGTGGGAGTGAGTGATCAACTCAGTGGAACAATAAAGGAAAGGATAACATATTATCAATTCAATCAAGCAGTAATGATAAAGCAGTAAATCACACAATCCTAAGTACTGTTGTTAATGCAAGAATGGTATGGATGTATGATGCATGCCCTCGCCTACGCTCCCTCAGCGACTTCATCTCACGTTCGCGCATGACAACACTGCCTCAGTGCTTGACCTACAACTCCTGAACGCACGCGTAATGCAGTACATGCATATGATTACCAAGTTCTTATTAGTCCTTTTCATACGGCAGGGTTGGGAAATTAAGGTACCTCCCTTATATCAATACCCAAACAATGATCCATTCTAGGGTCGTCAATCCTAGTAAATCTCATACGAAGTTGTGGTTCTAGGTCACTACCACCAACGCCCTACCAAGTGGCAGTTTATTTTCAAAGGCACGTCACCGACCCGACTGGAGACCATAGCCAGGCTGCGATGGGGTAGGCCTAGCTTATACTCTCGTTGCTATGGAAGGGTCGTCGCCTCCACGTAGACTCGGAGTACGCTCGAGGTCACTACACAGGGCACATTTAGGGCTGCCAGGGCTGTTGCACGGAATCGTTACACCACTCCACCATCACCCATCATGGCTTTGTCATCAAAACAGTGTAGGTCGACCGCTCGAATACAGTGTCCCATACCACCATATTCTACTCACGAGTCTGGGTTGCTCACTGGTCACTACGGGGAGGCTCGTCGCCCCAGCGTAGGCCGACAGCTCAACCACAGTGTCCCATACCACCATGTCTGATTCATAAGTCTTAGCGGATCAAGGTACCAAGGTTAACGAGGTTTCACTGGTAAGTTTGGTACCTTAGGTTCAAGCAATAGCGTCCAAACATGGTGAACATACAATGGCCAATCAGGTTATTAGACAAGTTCGACTAGTACGAGCGTACGCTGAAGTAACCGACAAGGTACCACTGTCGACAACCATCATACGATTCAGATTTATCAAACATGTCTTTTGTGGCAAAATGACCTCAGCCACAAAATCAATGCCTGTTACCGATTGCCTGGACTATACAATAACCCCAATCACATTCAATTACAACAAAATAGCCTAGAAGATAGTTAAAGCAGTTATGAATCAAGATTGCAAATCATATAATCAAAGGTCAGATAATGTCCGCTTTAGGGCTGCCAGGGCTGTTGCACGGAATCGTTACACCACTCCCCCATCACCCTTCACGGCTTTGTTTTTATATATTATGGAATACAACTTAAACATGAATATATACATATACATTACATAGATATACATACATCATAATATATGGTACATGGAGGAAATCATACATATCGTTAGGGTAGTTGAGAATCCTATCTCAATGCCCAATTAGAAAAGAATTTAGAAGCACTTTCTCATACAGACATTTTTACATACACTTAGTCTGCACATTACATCATACATGATATGTAGTAGTTAGAATACGTATTAGGGCAAGTCCTTTCGTCAAAGGATTGCCGCCTATACAACAATCACATATCCACGATGGTTAGTCATGGCGTACTCTAATGCATAATATATACTCACTTAGACATTTTCACAAACACTTAGGCTACAACTTGTACATACACGACGTATGTTAATACAACAAGTATTAGGTTAATCCATTCACCCAGAAGTTGATACACATGCATCTAGCATACATAGACAATAATTAATCATGGCAAGTACAAATCTGTATTTCATACGTATACGGTATTTTCTACAAATACGAGGAATACAGTATATTCAACCTAGTTAACGTATATTTGAAAAATGAAACAGACATCACTTTGTACATGTGCAATAGCATCCACGTCAGTAATATATCATTAACTAACATTAAAAGCCTTGAAAACCATAACCTATACATTTAAAGTCCGCACCTTACGCCGCAGACGCAAAACGAAATCAGTTTAGACATTAAGTCTTTGTCAACGACACCACAACAACCTACAACAGGGAATAGGTTAGCTATTCCATCATCTGTTCTATTTGAATCTCTACAATAGGTTACGGTTAGGATTTCTTACCTAAATACGGCTTTGGAAACACCAGAAGAACTACACGGGAGTGGTGTTTCAGCAGGTGGATTAGCAAGGAAGAATCTCCACTTCTCTCTCTCTCTTTCTCTCTCTTTTCTTTCTTCTCTCTCCTAGGGTTTCCCAAATTCGTATGGGATGAGAGAGTGAGGGCTTAAGGCCCTTATATAGGCCCAAAACTGATGGGAATGGCCCCAGGGCCAAGGTATACTTAGGTTATGTCCAAAACCAGTCTGTTTCGACTCAACGGAGCATTTTCGGAGCCCCCCTTTGAGCCAAAGGTCGGACTTAAGCTCCCTGACTATGGATCTAGGTCGAGTTAAGTTTTCAGTCCGATCGGATTTACAGATCGCCTGTGGCGGACCAGTTTCAGTTCAATAGTCACCGAAACTCGATCAGGGTTACAAGTACACTGACCTGTGTATGAAATTTCTCCTAATTCGAGGGTGTATTTGGGTCAGATTCTGATGGTCTGATTGCTTGTATTCGGCCCGTAAGCAACAAGTCTCTGATTCGAATTAATTTCTAAAGGAAACCACGTTTTCTCACACTCTTCGCTCCGGGTTTAAGCCAATAGCCTCGGGACACTATCTGGAGTTAATTTCTGAGAAGGTTGTTAAGTCCAGCAAGACGGTCTTAATTATATAATTTTGTAGTAATCGGACTTTTGACGTGCGGTCCAGATCCGATACGGAGTTTCAATGTACTCCCGAGAGCAACTGGGTAATAAGATTGATCCTAGATTTTAAGGTATCCTAGCATCATTGATTCTACAAGTTTTGGGTCTTACAGATCGTATTTAAAGTGATTAGTGCCAATTTCACAGGTACTATAGTTAGCACTTAGGTAATTCTCGTTTAATTTCTAAAGGATTTGATCCTGAGTGGTTTCTGCCTGAGGTGATACTCAGGTTTTTATACGGATTTCTAAAGTATTCTCCTTCATCACCTAAACTTTAGGATTCTTACCTAATATGAAAGTACTTAAAAACATTTAAAGAACAAGGTGGTGAAAGGTGAAATGGGAGATTTGGAAGGAAATGGGTTAAAATTGAATTTTGGCCTTTGGGATTGAGTTTTGAGAAATTAATAAGATGTTAGGATCGACCCATTGCCTAAGGACGTTTAATTCCAAGTTGGCAAAAATCTGGGGTGTTACAAATTTAGACTGGATTTTAAAGGCTAGCACTTGGGTTTTTGGAAAAAGAGTCATATACTCGGGTTCCAAAAATCGGGATGTTACAAGTTGGTATCAGATCGGTGTTTAGATAAACCAGGCCTTGGGAAAAACATGACTTTTTTTTATTTCAAATACTCCAAAGTTTCATTAATGAAATTAAAGACTTGAAGCTAGGTTTGATTCCCTTAGCATTAGGGTGTTTTGTGAATATAGAAATATAAATTTTAGGCTGTCATATAAATCATTTGAACTTAAAAACAAAAACCTAAGTTCCTTTGTAAATTATAATTGCTGAATTCAGGAACTAAACTTAGGTACTGTAGGGAAACAAATCCCCACAACATGGTACATTAGATCGAACATAAGTACTCTCTAGACTTAAAGAATTCATACTAGGAATTCTAATTTAAATTTACATAATGTTTGGATAGTCAGAGTGTGCAGTGAAAGCGTAATAGGTCAACATAGACTAATCCCTTATTAAAATATAAGACTATATAATATTCCCAAGAAATCCAGGATAATTGGGATCACAGACTGATGAAATCATATTTAAGCGAAGTGTACGCGGTTTGATCCAAATTCTAAATCTTAGCAAATTCCAAAGATCTCAATGCCCTGATAAAATAGAAGATCGAGATTCACTAGGATTAGGAAGGGATATATTACTCTGATCAGGCAGAAGATCGTTGTATTAGGCTCAAACCAACTATAACTGTCCGTTCATGTTAAACCAAACACTAACTACTATTTTTTCTCTAGATAATCTGGAATTGTCATTGTGAATTTCAAACACATAGATATAAATAGGATAATAATAATAATGTTCTTCTTTACGTCATAAGAGTGAACCATTGATCTTAAATTGACACTGAAAGAAATTGGGGTGAGCATAATCGAATCTCGCGGGTGAGATTCTTCTTTAAAGGGGGTAGATTGTAACAACCCTAGTCCTATTAGTCAGTCGTTAACCCTTGCGCATACCAACATGCATCATTAGGAAGGTGGTGAATGTTAAGAGACATGGTAAAATAGATTGTCCTCGTCCCATTTAATCTAGAAGTATTGAATTGCGGGGATGAAATTCTTTTTAAGGGGGGTAGATTGTAACACCCCATACTTTTTAGTACTCAGGTGTTACCATGAGGACCCAATTTAGGATGAACACAAAACTAATTTGACTTAACACTTACCCTCATTCTAATATAAACCCAACCGTTAAGGGTGATCTTCACCCGTGGATCAAACCATCCATTGTTAATATCAAACGCTGGATCATCAAAACCCATCTTTCATTAGATTAACCACATTTTGTAAGGAAACTTAGATACTTAGTAAATAATATAGTCATCAGACTTTGGAGTTATCTATGTAGGTGTATCCATATTTCCTGGGAACGTTTAAGGACGTTGAAAACCAAGTATGGACAAACCTAACCGACCATCTTAGATTTAGGACCCCGGATCACGAGATCCACCGTTCATCGTGTCCACCACACCCTATTGATCAAATCATCACCTGATCACATAATTCAACCACTTGTTTATGAAAACAACACTCAATGATCCATTTAGATTAGAATAGAAACCCTGATGACCATTAATGGTCAGATTTGAATGCAATATGGCCATTGGGTCGATGAGAATCCATAATCAAGTACCAAGATCTAAAGGTAAGGCCCACCATAACCTTATGATAGGCCACACATATGATCCCCTGCCCAAACTAACCTTGTTAAATGAATGGGCAGATTGGATTTACTGAAATGTCTCTGTGGGTCTCGCAAATCACTAATCAAACACGAAATTTGTGTGTATGGCCCACTAAGCCATGGATCCACCTCATTCTTTGGGTTGGGCCCTAATGTGGGCTGACAAAACGAATGAACAAAGGAGATTTACCCCGAACCTCATGTGGACCCTGCATTAGAGGTGCGTGTACACAAGCGTGTGCACAACCGCTGTGCATCGAACACTATTTTCAGTCAAGTTGGCTTTAACCTGCCAGTAGCCAAAATAAAGAAGGATTCTTCTTCCTTTCTTTTTGCCGCCCAAATGGGATTTGAACATACATCACCCATTTGTGAGTGTTGTGGCCCACCATGATCAAGTATATGCTAGATCCAAACCGTTCATATTATAGAGAACCCAGAGCCGTCCAATATCTGCCCGCTTTCACCCATTGGATTGCATAAGTGACCACACAAGCTCGAGCACAAAATGAGTTCATGCGGCTGGATTTTTCTAAAAATGGAGAGATTCGGTTTTTCTCTCCATTCCACGCTAGAGATCCGTATGAAACCTTCTACTGATCCGAGCCCTCCATTTCATTCCGGTTAGAGATCTTTGCAGCCAACAAAAGAAAGATCAAGTGGAGTCTTTTCGTTAAAAGAAAGCGTCGCCCTAAGTGCAATCCGGGCCATCCATTTTTCATCCAATGGCTCTGGAGATCTAGGGCAAACCTTAAAGGAGGGAGGATCGAGCATCACTCCACTGCCTCCTCCATTTCTTTCGAAAACCCTAGAAAACAGCCGCAACCTTCAAGTGTCGAACCCACTGGAAAAACCTCCATTAAGCTTCTATCTAAGCATTCTCCGAGCTCCCTTGGGCTCATCCACACCCTTCATGACAACTAGATTGAAGGAAAGCCAAACGACATGAAATTTGTCATGATCATCCTTCTCCTTCCTCGCTTGAAGATCGAGTCTGTGTGATCAATGGTGGACCCCATTTCGAGATCAAAGAAGCTCATTAGATGGCATGTTTGGTCAACATTCTATCCTTGAACCAAACCTATACCCATCTGATGCGTGAAAGACCGAAACTCAATTAGATCAATGCATGATTATTGCATGCTCGTTGTCCACATCTCTAATTGCGGTACTATTGGGTCGGGTTGAGTTCGCTCGAGCTCGGGATCTATTCACGCCCGGTTTTCTTGTTGATCAAACTTGGGAAAGAAAGGAGGAGAGGAAAAATGTGGAGTAAAGGAAGAAAGAAAACGAGAGAGATGGAGAGAGGATGCTATCCTCTTTCTCCTTTTTGTTCGCTGCACCACCAAGACGTTGCCAAGTCTAGGATGAGGCCAAACCGAGTTGGGTGCCGTCTGGTCCAGCAGTACGGAAGAAGAAGGAGAGAGAGATTGAGAAGGAGAGAAAAGAGAGAGAGTAAGAGGAAAATAAAGGGGAGAGAGAGAGAGAGAGAGCGAGTTGGAGATCGAGTTAACTTGCTTCCAGGTTGTGGTTGCTGAGTTCGGGTCGTGTTAGGTCCTGTCGAGGTGGGGTTCCAATAAGAGAGAGAGAGAGAGAGAGAGAGAGAGAGGGAGTAAGGAAGAGGAGAGGAGAGAAGAGAGAAGAAAAATAAGAGAGAGAGAGAGAGGGAGTTGGGTTTGGTGGCTACAAGTCAACTCGGCTGAAATTGAATTCAACTGAGTCAAGTTGGGTTTAAGCCTGGTCCAGGTCTAGCTGGACATTCCAGCATGGGATGAGAGAGAGAGTCGACTCGTTGTTAAGTCAAGGAGATTCGGTCAGGCTGAATTCGATTCAGGTGTGGGTCGAGTTAGTTGAGTCAAGCTCCAAACCAAGAACAAACCAAGCTCGGGTTAAGTTGCTTCAAGTAAAGACGAGCAACCGGGACTAGATCGAATCGGTCCAATCGGCTACTTCACACCTTCAAACCCTATGAAGAAGTGAACTTACATCCTAAGGTGAGGACTCACCCTTTGAGCTTCCCACTTAAATTTCATCAATCTGGACATATGTGATGCATTTATTTCTCTCATTAAGTTATTTACTTCACTATTAAATATTCTAATTTGTAGCGCAATTATTTCCTGTGTTAGATGATAGACATCTCCCATTAATTTTAGCAAGCATAAATGATTTGATGATAACATGCTATTGTTAGTTGTACATTTGTTAATTAATTGTATGTTTGCTGCTTGCGATTAAGTGATGGAATGAATGGAACCTATCATGAACTTACCATCTTGCAGTCCATATTTGACTTACGCGGCTTAGATCTCACATCTGCCTTGTATGGCTTGGATCGCACATTGCCTTATATGGCTTGGATCACATATATTGCCCTATGTGTCTTGGATCGCTTATTTGTCATTTGTGGCTTTGATAGAACATTAGCGCTCTTTTGTGGCTTGTTAGTTATGTCCACATATCTTGTTGAATTTTGGGTCATTATGCGGAGTTTATTATAATTTACGGGTGGAGCTGAAGTTCGCTTATCGATTTCCTAGCCATCTTGCAGAGTTCATACGATTTTTGAATGACGCCGGAGTTCTCTCTCTTCATCTTGCGGTGTTCAGTCGTGTGGTGATTTACGGGTGGAGCTGAAGTTCGCTTGTCGATTTTCTATCCATCTTACGGTGTTCACATACGATATGATTTCCGGGTGAAGTAGAGTGTAAAACCCCGTACTTTTCAGTACTCGAGTGTTACTTTGTAACCTAGCTTAGTATAAGTAGAAACCTAACCTATCAGAACAATTACGTTCAGTCTAATCTAAATTTGACCAATGAAACAGACCCCACCCATATATCGAGCTATCCAACTGTTAATTTTGAAAATAAACCATCACACCATCATGAAACCCACATTTTAACACGAATCTAACCACTAAGACTAATCTACATTTCTAGATCGAGTCCATAATGATCGATTTCCAATCCATCACTGGATCATTAAATCAATAGTTAAACTCCAAATTTAACAATTCTTAAAGACCTGAGAACTCACGTGAGTCAAATATGGATTGATTTAACTGAAAGATTGCTTGGAACCGACAACAAACACCATAGATCATTCTAAAATGGGCAAATTAAATCGTTCATCTTTCAAGTCGAGGAATCAGATCATCAGATCCACCATTTAACGGGCCACAACTTACATTTACATGATCCAACACAATGTCACCTTAATTCGGATCAATTGTATGCAATGTGATAGTATATAAATACCTGAATCAATTACTGAAAATCTTAACATCACTACAGACTCATTACAAAACAATCACACTGTTGAAATGTTAAAACCAATGCAAAAACTAAAAAAAAAAAAAAAAAAATTCACTATCGTGGCCCACTTAGTTACCTGATTTACTCCACCATTCATCTTGTGCCCTAACAATACTAGACAAAGCTGATGAGTGAGGAGGATCTCATCTATGTGCATCAACGTGGGCCCCACATTCACTGCATACACACAAAGTGCAGGTACACTCGCAACACACTGAAACTGTCAACACAGTCAAACCATGTTGACCCGATAGAAATGAGAAAAAGGAGAGTTTCTCTCCTTCGTTCTCCCACCAATGGTGGATTTGAAATAGGGCCTACCGATTGAGTCTCAATCAACGATCGGAACCGTCCATCATGATCAAACTAGTGGGCCGAACAAAACCCAACTCATATTGCACATTGAAATACGTGTGTACACGAACGAATCCTGACACAAAGAGGAGTCGGACGCGGTATTTCATTAAAACAGAAATTCCATTTCTGTTGTGCCAGGCTAGAGATTCGTTCCTCTCTCTTCATCTCAGCCGTTAGAAAGAGTAAATCTCAGCCCTTAAACTGAGCCACTCTAGGGTTTCCACAGTTTCAGAACGGACGGAAAGAATCCTGTCGTTTCACTGCTGGTGTAATCCCAGCCACTAGAATCCTTCTAGAAACCTCGTCAGAAGTCATCTGGGACGTCGATTTTAGGGCAACCAACAAGGCTATCTCACACAGATTTGAATCCTCACGAAAAACTTGTGAGTTTGCGAGTTGTTAAGCCGCGACCGAGAATCTCAAAACCCATCGAAATATTGCCCATCAATGTTTAAAAGGTCGGCCTCATAAGGATCATAGAACGTATCCACACCGTCCATGAGCAATAGATTGGAGAATGAACCGTTGAACCCAAGGTTGTTATGATCAGTTGCACCTTCTTCCTCAACTGGCAAGAAAACCCATTAACTTTGAATGGGCCCCATTCATTGATTTAAGTCGTCCAATGGGTGGCCCACCCCATCAGAAATACTTTCTAGTGTTTTGATCTTAGTCTTGCAGCCTAGGAAGAAGTTAATACTCCAAATATCACCACAAAACTATCACTAAAACATCTTTGACTGTAACTAATCCAGCGATTAGTTATGCCCAAACTTTCCAGAATGAGATTAAAAAGACCTTTAAAAGTGCCTTTAGGGCAAGCCTTTCGAAAAAGAGAAAGCATAAAAGAGAAAAAGAAATGTTGCCACACCGAGTTGAGCTGGCTCGGTCTGAGTCACTGCAAGATCGGGCCGAGTCCAGGGCGTTACTTGTCTGTTTCCAACAGAGGAAGAAGGAGCTAGGAAAAGAGAAGAAGTGAAAACATAAAGAAGAAGAAGAAGATAAAGAGAAAGGTCGAGTGGGAGAGACGGAGAAGTCTCTCTTTGCTGACCGGTTTCCGCAGCCAGGTTTATGACTCACCATTCAACTCAGGCCGAGTCTGAGTTCGTCCAAACACTAGTCTGAGTCTCATCTTCGATGTCGTCCAAAGTAGAAAAAGAGGAACTGAAGAACGAAAGGAGTAGAAAGGAAAGGAAAGAAGAAGATGGCGAGAGGGAAGAGAAGACAAGAGGGAGAGAAAATGTGTGGGTCACCATCGAGTCAGGATCCACTGACTCGATTCGGTCAATTCTCTGAGTCACAATCCCGCCTCCTGCCTGGTTCGGGTCATCTCTGGATTTTTAGAGAGAAGGAAGAAAGAAAGGGAAAGAGAGAAGAGAAGAGGATGAGAATCAGGAGAGAGGGAGTTGGGTTGTGGATGCTGCCGAGTCGACTCGGCTGAAACCAAGTCTGACTGGACCAAGTCGGGTTTGAACCTAATTCGGGTTGGATACTTGCTAGAGTTTCAGCAGGGAAGAAAGAGAAAGGAGAAAGAAAGAAGGGAGAGTTTGGGTCCAAGAGGTGAGTCGACTCGGCGATCTTGCGGTTTAAACCGGATTGGGACCATGACAAGGATGAGTCATCAACTAGGTGAGCAGACTCTCTAGTCACCTTCTATTAGTATAAATAAATAGTAATAATAATAATAAGCTATGTTATTTATCTTCATGTGTTGGTTGAGTATAGGTATTCAGTAGAGGCAACCTTAGATCGCTCTCGTTGAAGTTAAGTTGGTGTGGACATTACAATTGGCTTCAAGTTGATTACATCTAATAATTGATCGAAGGTGAGGATTACATTCAAGCTTTTCTACATCATTATAATTATCTTAGTTCATTTATTTTGCCAATTACTTAATTTAATCTTCAGTCAAAATGATGATGAATGCTCGTTTGTACTTAAGTGAATTTTTCATAAATGATTGGTCGTTGTATTTATATTTAAGCATTTGAACATGCTATTAGTCGTAAATGTCTCTATCCTAATTTAAATGAAATATCTTGTGTGGATAAGTGTTATTGACATTGTACGTGACTTGTTTTCCCATCTGTGATTACTTTATGAAGTATTTAGTGGTCCTCGAATTAGTGGCCATTTGTGTAATGAATTAAATGAAATTATATGGTGGACTTACTATCTTATGGACCATTTAATGCCTAAGTGGCTTGTGAGATAATCTTCTGTTATTACATCCTTGGGATGGATTATTTGCCCTTTTCAGCTTGTATTTGCCCTTTGTGGCTTTGATTTGGTTATCTGCCCTTATGGCTTTGATAGGCTATTTGCCCTTTGTAGCTTTGTTTGGCTATTTGCCTTTGTGCCTTTGATGAATTATTATTAAATAACCCTTTAACGGTAAGTTCCACTCATCGAACTATGATTGACCACTAGTTGTGTAGGTTACCTTTAAACATCCTATTTGTTAACCTCATGAGTCAGTGATGGTGGAAAGAGAATTATGCCTAAGTTGTCGGCCTATACTGTGTAACAAACCTTCCATAGTGACCTTTGAGCTTTCTTAAAATGATTGTTTGAAATTGGAATGATAATGGTTGGGCTAATCATGCAATTTCATGGCATATGGTCTTTTCTGAGTGGCTAGTTCCCCTTGAGCGATCTATATATTATGGTCTTTTCTGAGTGACTAGTTCTCCTTGGGCTTACATTTAAGTACTTTTTCGGGTGACTAGTTCTCCTTGGACGATTTATATTTTATAGTCTTTTCTGGGTGGCTAGTTCTCCTTGGGCGTACCTTTGAGTACTTTTCCGGGTGGCTAGTTCTCCTTGGGCGTACCTTTGAGTACTTTTCTAGGTGGCTAGTTCTCCTTGGGTGACTTTTTACCAGCTGGATGTGCATCCTTAGGTCTGTGAGCATGTGCATGCATTCATGCATTTAAACAAGATTATCATGTGTGATTTATTTAATGGATGCGTATCTGATAAACCTTATCTGATTCCCATGATAATCATTGTATAATATTTGTTATATGTTGTCTCTGATAATTATGCTTAATTATCTTGATGGTGTGATAAATCTTGGGGGTTATACCTCACTGGATAGCCGTTGACCCTATCAAACCATACTCAGTGTGCAGGTGACGCAGATGATGCTCATGCTGACGTTCATATGGAATAGGAGGAGCCAAATGATCTTGCGATTCCTTATTCCTGATCTCATGTGAAATCAAGTAGTACTGTCATGTATTATTATAACTTAAGACATTAGTTTGTATAAGTTCTCGGGTAGCTATTTGATTATTTAGTTACATATAGTTGGACTCCCTCTTATACTTAATTGTTTCCATCCCGCTATATTACTAACTCTCATAAAAGAAAAAAATGTATGTGAAATTTGGGATATTTTAAAGGTTAACACTCGGGTTTTTGGAAAATGAGTAGTGTACTTGGGTTTCGGGAACCGGGGTGTTACATAGAGTTTTGTATGTTGGTTTTCTAACCATCTTGCGGTGTTCAGTCGTATTGTGATTTCTCTATGGAGTGAGAGTTCACTTATTGGTTTTCTAACCATCTTGCGGCTAGAATTTGTATGTTAATTTCCTCCTCATCTTGTGGTGTTTAGTCATACCATGATTTTTGGGTGGAGCGGGAGTTCACTTATCTATTTTCTAGCCATCTTGCGGAGTTCACGTATGATATGATTTCTGGATGAAGTAGATGTTTGTATATTAATTTTCTCTTCATCTTGTGGTGTTCAGTCGTATTGTGATTTTCGGGTGGAGCTGAAGTTCACTTATCGATTTTCTAGCCATCCTACGGTATTCACATATGATATGATTTCCGGGTTAAGTAGAGGTTTAAAGCTTGATTTTTTATTCATTTTGTGGAGTTCATGTACAACGTGATTTTCGAGTGTAATAGAAAGTTGTATGGATGATTATTTGACTATCCGGACACATTCACTTGCATTACGATTGCTATTACATTTGCTTAATGTTGAAATTATGTTAACTGGCTTATTTCTGAATATATGATTATGATTTTAAATTATGTTATTTAATATGTCTCTTCTCATATCTTGTGATTTATGCTGGATTATGAATGATGAGTGTGTAATCTTAGAGGGTACTCCTCATTGCGATAACCATTGACGCTATCAAACCATATCAGTTGATGCAAGTGTAGAGTGAGCCGATGTTGTTCACTGGGTTGCTACAGCAGATCAGGTAGTTGAGGAGCTAAACGGGGTCCCTGCAGCCCATATTGAGCTCCACCATTATATAATAGATTTCTGTTTTTATTTAATGAACTTTGCTATTTGGGGATTGTATAATTCTGTATGGGCTCTACATCTGGAATTTTTGTGATGATCAGAATATTTTTATACAAAGCAAGGTTTATTTGCCAACATTTGCTGCTAACTCTGATTAATGATAAGCGGTTCAAATTTAGACTGGATTTTAAAGGCTAGCACTTAGGTTTTGGAAAACGAGACATATACTTGGGTTCTGAAAACTGGGGCGTTACATAAATAATGATAAAAAAACACATTTAAGACAAATTGGTTTATATACCAAAATTTACACTAACAACATATAACACTACTTAGAACACATGCTTACCTTTGAGAAAAATAAATACTAATTACTCGAATGCGGGTGGTAATCTTCACATCATAATGATTGGTTGTTATCATATGGTGGTAATGATGCTGCATATGAAAATTCACATATCGATTAATATGAATTTTACATGCATAAATTCAAAAAGTATATTCAATAGTATACCAAAAACAAATGATCCTTTTTACTTAGCTAAGCAAGACGCTTCACGTAGATAAATCATGCGGGGTGCTTGAGGGAATTTGCTGGTAGAAGTTAATACTTGGTTGGGATCCGGAACAACTCACTCCGATAATCTTTGAACTCTAAAAGAGCAACAACACAATAATGAAAACTCCAATAAGCATAAATGATATAAATATTATATGCAATATTACAAGTTCTTCCTTTTTCTTTTCTTTTTTTCTTTTTTCTTTTTAAGATGACAATATAGAATATTACAAGTTTACTAAATTAATTTTCACTTTTACCTGATATCCGACTTTGAAAAAGTTTTGTTGGAACATGATAATTTCAGGTAGTTAGTACCTATACTGAGCCACTGATGCATTGATAGATCCATTAGGGTCAAGAAGGTAGCCCTTCACCATATAATGTGAAGGTTGAAACGAAGCATGGCGCATGACATTTGGTGTATGGTTGTTTCTCATCGCCATCAACATTTGATTTGCTTGTGGTTGAATGGTTTCAAGTAAATATATTTTCTTCCTTACTTGATCTAGCAAATTTTTAAACGCATGATGGTTTCCCCAAACATTGGGCTTTACTTTAATCCCTCTTACAATTTATGAACCCATACTATCAACAAAAGTAACTTTTTTTTCTAGTTAGCTCAGGGTGTGCACTTCCAGTGTTTTCAATTTCAATTGGCTCAGGTCGGATTGGAGGGTGCACCTTTAGTATGTAAACTTTCTATCGGCTCAGAGTTGCATGTTTGGTATCTAAACTTTTGGTCGACAAATGGCGTGTAGGTTCATCATCTTTACTTTCTTCAACAACTTCATCAGACATTAATGGAAGTTCCTTGATTCTTTTCATACATTCCACCACTTGATCATGATATATATCTACATATATATCAACTTTTGTAAAGACCTCTTCGTGTTCCCAAGTAATTACTGCAACTTTCAAAAGCTTGTGACACAAGTAATTATACCGTTTACCTGAAGTAACATTGCGGTCATCTTATATTGTTAACCCATTATAATATTTAACATAACTTACATTACATCTCTTTGTCATCTCTTCAGAATATAACAAAGATGAAGCACGTCTATATTATAACAATTTAAAACTTTTAATGCGTGACTACATAAGATTCCCACAAAATTTGAATTTCTCGCAACTACACCTCACTATACTATCTAATGAGTCAACTCTAATAGTACGTCCTTCTATTTTTCCTTTAGAAACAACTCAAAACTCGACAATCATTCTAAACTCACCGCATTTAAACATTGCATGACTTAGCCACTTATTATACTCATCTTAAAATATTTCAAATATTTTTAGAGTGTACACTTTTGCTGCTTCCTTTAACATCGTGACATCAGCAAACAATACTAGGGTACTCTGCCTCATATTGAAATCAGCTTTAGATTCCTTGTATTGTCGTTTGGCCATTTCCTGTTCGTAATGAGTGAAGAAATGTAAAAGATTGTATTTAGAGCACAAATATTTTTTCAATAGGCCATTCATGCTCTCACTCTATTCATGTTAGCACAAAATGTATTTCTTCCATAAACCATAACTCATATCTCTCTTTCTTAAAACAAATTCCGTAGCCACTTGTTTTGTAGTAAATTATATTTCTCAAGTTATTCCATGCAACTAAAAAACTCTTACTCTTTCTCAAAATCATATATACACTTACTAAAATCAAAACCAAAGCTTTTTTAACCATTAAATACACTGCTAAGGTGTTTTCAAACATTTTGGTATATATGCCAAATACATAGACGATAATTATGTTTCTAGCATCACTGAAGCTATTGCATTGGCCATTACGACATCTTGGTCTCTTTGTATTGTGATTAGTTGTTTTCCAGACATTGCACTTAAAAATGTTTGAAACAACTACTTGAAAAATTCAATCATTTCATCGTATAGTAAAGCCGCACCATATATTACAATCTACTTATGATGATTTACTCCAATAAATGGAGCAAAATGCTGTCTATAACTTTTTATTCTATATGTAGTATCAAAGCAAATGACATCCCTAAAAACACTGTAATCCACTACTGATCTTCCATTTGCCCAGAACATGTTTGTCATTTGATCATCTTTATCTACTTGTATAGCATAAAAGAAAGATGGATCATCAATTTTCTTTTGTTGAAAGTACTCTAGAACAGCTCTTGCATCACCCTTTTCTATCGCTTTCCTTTGCCTTCTCTATAAGTAGTTCTTTTAATCAATTGGTGTGAAACCCATATTCTCTCGACCAACAACTTGTCTACTAAAATATTCAACACATGCTTGTGGTGTTATTCCTGAATCATTTATGATATCTATGTCAGCTCTTTTTTTATCATTAGTCAAGCTTCTGTGTGACCTTAACATGTGCACCTTCGTTGGTGTAACAACATCATAATTATACTCTACCACAAACTTATTCACACTATATTTTCCATTATTCCGAAGTTTAATTATCATGCTCGCTTTACAATTCGTTCTTGTAATCGGAGGGGTAGACCTCAGGAGATCAGTTTGTTTCTTTTCACGTTTTCAACCTTCCTTAGAACAATATTTTTTTTTGAAAACCATGACATATTCATTTGATTTTTGTATCCATCCCCTTCGAGCACTAAACCCTATCTTTTTAGCATAGCTATTATAAAAATTATATACACTTTTGTCAAAAAAAACTTCATTCCTAGTTTTGGTTCTTTATCTAACATGTCACTTGTGTTAAATAGTACATCTTGCTTTATGTCTTCATTGCACTGGCTTGCATCTTGAACATCTATTTCAGTATCAAACTGTAACCTTCGATATAGTTAAGAACATGCTTTAAACAATTGACCTTCAAAAGTAAAAGGCATACAAACCATGCAAGTAATTTAGTTCATAATGTAAAATATGCGTGTGAGATATAACAACAATGGTTATAGGTATACACAAAAACATAGGCAATACAATAAACAAAACCCAAATGTGCCTCTTGAGTTCTTGAGGTCTTTCCTATTGAATGAAAAAGAAACCTGCTTTCAGATATTTTGGAAACTCTACCAAAAATCTTTTTGGAATAATGGATAGGGATCAAGTTACATCAAGCTAATAATTCCATAATATGCTTGAATAGTTAATGGCTATGACATACATAATCCAAAACAAAACCATCCCAACACCAACACCCTCCAAATTCCTAGAATGCAAATACTAAAATTAAACTAAATCCAGTAGAGTTTCTATATTGCTTGGAGTCATTTACGTAAAAATTTATTTATTTTTCATCTACAGTAGGGTGCCATACATAAACAATAAAAAAATCAATCTACGAAAAAAGCCTAATAAAAAGCCTATTTAAAAATTCGATAACCATAACCATCCAATGGTCATATTTCAAATTAAATCACCAATTGCTTTCAAGGTCTAATAACCGAGAAATTTCTTCACATAGAGTTCATATTTGGAGCCTCAAAATTCATTTCTAAATACCTATAAAGATTATAGTTTCTATGAATAAAATCTGAGTTAGTAGAGAAATGACTTAATATCTCATACGCATCTATGCACACATGTACTAAATCTAAACCTTCCATCTATTAGGAAAATTAGGGATTAAGGTTTATGAAAATTAGGGTAGACATTCAAAATATGAAAATCAATTTCTCATATAAAAATACTAATTAGGAATTTGAAGAATCTCAAGTTATGGATTAGGGATTTGAAAAAATCCCCTACTATGGATTTTCAATTTGTAATATAAAATAGCTAATTAGGAATTAGAAATGTGAAGAATCTCAAGTTATGGATTAGGGATTTGAAAAATCCCCTACTCCCTAATCTCTCATCAAATTATCACAGAAGGGAGCAAAATCCTTAATCCCTAATCAACATCACCATGTAAAGAGAGAAGAGAAAGAACAACATACCACTGTGTTGCTTCAAGTCATTGACACTTTCATACCACTAACGCTGACTTCTCGTGCCACTACGGCTAAGGGAGTTAGCAAGAGAGATGCAGAGAAATGGGTTGATGCAGATCCGAGAGAGAGAGAGAGAGAGAGAGAGAGAGAGAGAGAGAGAGAGAGGTCGATCTCGAGAGGGAGATGGAGAGGTCGACGGGAGAGAGAGCGGGAGCTCTCTCTCTCTCTCTCTCTGTGCTAATTTCTTGTTGCACTACGGGAGAGAGATGAGAGAAAAGTTAATGCCATTTGCTTTGTCGTCTAGAGGAGTGAAGTGGCCCCACATCTTAGAGCCAATAGACTCTTGCACGTCTACTCAGTACCCCTTAGCATATTGAGTTACTCGGTACACAATCCGATTTTCCAAAAAATGCCCCCATCACCTTTTTCCCAAGCCCCATGTACCCATCACACCAATCCTACCAAAAGACAACAAAGAGCCTACTTTAACCTTACACCCCCTCCAAAGACAAAAATGTCTCTTTTTTTCTTCCATTCACCATGCAAACAAGCCTCAAAAGTCCCACCCTACTTCCTATCCTACCACAATTTTCACTTCCTCATGCTACCACTGTAAGGCCCATCCCCACAACACATGATATTGTCCACTCTGTCAAAGCTCACAGATTTAAAACGGTCCATGCATGTTAAGAAAGGAACCCAACTTATAACCACCACAACTTTGGACGATGCTTTCGATGTGGGACAAAGTTCCACCTTCACTGTATGCACAGTAGCCTACCAACCACCTCGAGGCCCGCCCACATGCCTACATTTGACCACAGTGACAAGGCGTCACAACCACATCCCCATGCTAGAAATCTTCCCCATTCTACTCCTCTCTCCTTTTAATTCCCTACCTCTCCAATCATCCTCTCTCTATTCAAAAGGCCAAAGCCCAATACTATGGGGCATTGCAACAGAGAAAAAGAGATAGAAAAAGAAAAGAAAAAGAAAAAAAGAGAACAAAAAAAGGAGAGAAGAGATTTAAGAGCTATTAGGGGAGATTAGAGAGGGAGTGTTGTGGTGGTTGGTGGAGCTCTCCACCACCATTAATGGTGGATCAACCACCTTGTTAAAGGCCTTAAAGAACCCCCCATTTTTCTTGATATTTAAGTGAGTGCAAGGATTGATCTAAACCCTCAATCTCCTCATGGCCTTCCTTTCTTTTGTAGCTTGGAAAGGAGGTGCACCCCACCTCTTTTGATGAGGTTTTGGGGTCAACTTCCCTTTGCATCAAGGCCCATCTAAGTGTGTCCCACAAGCCATCAACCTGGGTGTGTGAACGGCACGGTAGTGCACTTAGGTTGCCAAAGGCCCACTTTTCATTCCTAATTTCTTTCTTCTTTAGTGGACCACTGATTGTGGGACGCACCTTGATGTTTGTACTATATATCATGTTGTCCTTCCATTTTGTAGGAGGTGGGACCCACCTGTCCACGTTGTCCAGCATGATCCACCTTAATGTATGTGTTGTATATTGACATGAGCCCCATAGTGGTGAGGCTCACCTGATGTGCCGCTCTCTCTCTCCCTCCTCTTTCTTTCCCCATCTTTCCCCTCTCTTCCCTCTCTTTAATTACTGTTGGGACCCACAAGTGGGGCCACACACTAGAAAGCGTGCGTCCACAGGCTGTCCAGCGTGTGGACATTGCTATGAGGCCCACCTTAATGTTCATTTATCATCTAACCTATTGAGAAAGTCATGCAGACCTGGATGAGTGGCCCACGGGGGTGCCACCTTCATCCAAAACTCCTGCGGGCCCCACCTATTGAAACAGTGGGGAACACCCACCGTGAATACCCTGCTAAAACATGCGTTTTAGCCACGCTGTTCATCGATTTTTCCAACGTGTTTTAGGGTGTGGCCCACACTAGGGTGCATGAAACCCACACCATCTATCCTCTTCCCAGCCCTCCCAAGAGGGCATATCCAAAGCTCAGATGGATCACACCTATGGAAGCAGTGGTGTTGACGTCCGCTGTTGAAACCTCCTTGGCCCCACTTCAATGTTTATTTTCGACCCAACCAGATGCCATGGGGCCCACTGATGATTCCCCCTGGGGGGTACATACTACAACCAGATGGCCCACCCAATCTGGCCACTGGAAAAGGCCATGGCCCCAGTGGCCGACCTGCAATGAGGCAGATCCAAGCTTAACCATTCACACCAGGCGGTGTTAGTGGGCCCATCGTGATTTTATTCGCCACTCACCTGGAGGCATCGGGCCCACCGTGGACTCCCACCATGATGTAAGTGACTTGTCCAAGTGACAATGGGCCATGTGCTTGTGGGGCCGATCCAAATTGCAACAGATCCAAATCTCTAGTGGACTACTACCCCTGCTGGGCAGCGTTGATGCCCAGCACGTTGTGGGGTCCCACCTTGATGTATTCGTTTTCATCTCACGTTGTCCAACCATTTGACAGCTCATTTGAGGTGTGAAGCCTGGTTTTGGGTGGACCCCACCAGAGGAAACAATGTTGTTTGAACGCCTACCACCAAAAAGCTTCCTAGGCAACGCCGTAATGTTTATTTGTTATCCAGTCTATGCGTGGGGCCTTCTGTGGACCCCACCAGGCTGTATATGTTGATATAGGCCATCCTTTGGTGAGGACCACCTGATATGTTTGTTTTTTTCCGCTATCAGTGGGGGGGTCTGTTATGGAATCTCATCTATGCATATGTTGTATATTCATGACATCCACTGACTGAACCCAATGGTCGACAAGCAGGGCTGCGATGCAGCAAAATCTCCGTCAGACTAAGGTTGAATCTTCAGAAAATGGGGAACATGACTAGGAGTAGTCTAAGAGCTTGTTTGTTAATGCTGAATTTTTGCACTTAGTGCGGAATTTGAAAAATGTTCCATATTTAGCAGTGTTTGTTAATGCGGAAGAAGGAAAGTGCTCCACCATTTTATGCTAAAAATTTTCCGTGATAGGAGTCTAGCTTAATGGGGAATCAATAATGCGCTCCGTGATTATTATTTTTTTAATTCAAAATTATCCTTTGCCACAAAGATTTTCTCCCTTGCGTTACCACATCCCAACTTTTAACATAGAGCGCTTCTCTGAGCCCACCATGATTTATGTATTAGATCCACACCGTCTATCAACTTTCTATATCATTCTAAAGCATGATCTAAAAAAGATGTACATCCAAAGATCAAGTCACCACACCACATAAAGTTGTGGGAGGAACGACCATTAAAACCTTCCAGAGTCCACCGTGAAGCTTATTTGCCATCAAATCTCTTTTAAGGTCACACAGACCTAGATGAAGGAAAAACACAAAAATCAGCTTGATCAGAGCCTTATGTGGCCCCAAGAAGTTTTCATTGATAGGCACCCAATTCCCACAGTTTCTTGTAGTGTGGCCCACTTAAGCATTATATTTGCCTTGTTTTTTTGCCTTGATTTCTAAAATAATATGAAAAAAAATGAATGGATGGTATGGATAAAACATATATATCATGATAGGCCCCACAAAGCCCTTAATTGTCCATATTAGGTAGATCTTGGTGGGGTAGTATGCAATCCCCTCCTAGATTTGGAGTGCGAATTATGTGCGAAAGCCTTTCGCAGAAAGTTCCTGTGTTGGAATCTTAGGTGGAGCCCACCATTATGTTTATGATAATTTAATCTGTCCATCCGTCTTTTGAGATCATTTTAGGACTCGAGACAAAAAATGAGAAGGATGCAAGACTTAAGTGGGCCGACCTAAAGGAAAAGGTGGGTAGGAAAATTCCTATCATTGAAACCTCCTCGGGGTCGACAGTGATGTTTACATGCTATCGATATCGTTCATACTATCATTCCTAGTGAGATGAATTCAAACCACAAATATTAGCACGATTGAAAACTTCTATGGCCCCACGAATATTTTAATTATGGGCGTCCAATCCTTACATTTTTGGTCGATTTGAGTATTGGATATGGCTCATTTTTAGCACTATATCCTAAAATGATCTTACAAAATGGATGGACAGGGTGGATTTCACAAAAACATCATGGTGGGCCCTACCTAGATTTCTAGCGGTTGACTTCATGGGAAAGGCTTTGCCATGAAATCTGGCTCACACCTGGGGCCTACTGTGATATATGTGACTACATCTATACCGTTCATCTATATTGAAAGCTTATTTTAGGGCATGATCCAAAAAATAAATTAGCTTCAAATCTTAGATGGACCTTTGTATATGAAACAGTGGTGATTGACCATTTAAAAATTCTTTTGGGCCACAAAAGCTTTGGATCATGTTGATATTTGTGTCATCTCTTCATCTAGCTATTTGGGACCTTTTCAATAGGTTGGATGACAAATAAACATTTTAGTAAAATTCATGGAGTTTTTAAAGGTAAGGATTCAATCACAATTGTTTCATATGGGTAAATGTGTCAAATTAATATATTTCAAACATTTCAGACGTTAGTTAACAAACGAGTTATTCTACATTCACTATTAGTTTTCCAACTTCAAATTCAGACTTCGGATTTTAGATTTAACAAACAAGCCCTAAAGCTAGCAGTTTGTCTGAATTTTTAATCCAGTGAAGGGGTTAAAGATTTAAAACAATAAAAAATAAAAGAACAAAAATCCAAGAATCCACTTATAGAAATCACTATATCTCATTCGTTAATTCAACTTATAATTCAATTGGAATCGAAGTCCTATCATATCCAATCGGAAGATAATTTTACTACACCAATTATAACAATAATTGAAACATGAATTCAATTGAACGATTCTCTCATGAAACATTCAGACATCAATCGAATGAAATAAAGGGCGTCTAAAGCACCCTTAAGCGACAATAAGTCAATCTATTATATAGATTGATTCATTCTCCTATTCATGCAAACCAAATGCTCATTTAAAACATATGTTGTAACTGTAGTTTACAACGAATTAAGGAAATAAACAATTCAGAACTTTCATGAAGTAAATTCAAATTAATTCAATCTAATATCATCATTCAACTATTGTTATCGAATCAAATAAACTAAATATTATAATTAACTATAAGTTTCATCCCTTAGCCTTAGCTAAGAGATTAGCCTAACATGGCTAATATTCTATAATAAAAAATTAAGAAATACCTAAAAAAGACAACTAGAACTGAAGCATTGAAGAAGAATAAATGACGACCCATAGAAGCTTCGTCACCCCTTGGTCTCTCTCCCAAGCCCTAATTCGTACCTAGAATGGCTTAAATGTTCATTTAAATAGGAAAAATCTGCATTGACTTTAGATGGGCTTCAAATTTTCGCACTCTCGTTACACTTTCAACCACATCAATGATAGTCTTTGGTCACACCGAACGTCACTTCGGTCGCACTTAAGTGGTCTCTCGGTTGGGGCCGAATTTTCTCAAAATTCATTTAAAGTCTTTGTCTCCCTTAAGTCGAATCAAACCTTCCTTTGGTGGCACCGAATTTCTCCTCAGTCGACCTAACTGTCGAAGTGAATTAAGTCTGAAAATTCACCCGTGGTAGAAAAAATTTCAGTGTCAATACATCACGGTGAATCGGAGACTACAATTAATTGTAAAAAAATTTCTCGTGTTGGTGCAATCTCAATAAATTATGAAGACTTCAATTCTAATTCTAGCTCCACCACCCTTAATAATAAACATTCAGGATCAGTGGAATGAGAAACTTCAAAACAGATTTTCTTTCGATTAGTATTAACTATCGAGATAGAGTCTTGCAAGGAATTCTTCATGTCTTTAATCATGTTATCATTAGAATTCTTAAAGTGTACCAAGCAAACTTCTTGAGAGTCAGAACATTCAGAGAAAATGGACTCAATTCTCCACAATAGAATCAAGCATGCCATGTTTGTGGATAATATCAATATCACCATGTTTGAAAATTCCCTATATCTCTTGTTAATCAACTGGAGCGCTTTAGATGATATCGACCTTTGGGGATACTGGACCATATAGGCTTTTGAACATACTCCAGCTCCTCATCATGTTGAACATTACTAATTTCATTATCAGTCTCCCCACTTATAGAGGTGATGGTAAAATCAGTATGCTCAACAAACGAGTTGGGAGAATTGAGATCACTCTCTTCGTATTATGCTTTTGGGTTAGGCTGAGGTAGGGGTAGAAAAGTCCCTTCCTCCCTAATGAGGTGTAACTCAATTGTCTCAACTAACATTGTTAGCTCTTGTATATATGGCTTGCAAGATATCTTGCATAAATGCTTACAATGTATCCTCTAGGGTCTTTGTCGGTGGGGTTTATAAGTAGAGGGCCATTGGGGATAGTTTTTAGTATCCATGTTTAGTGCATCTCTCTAACTGAAATTCTGATGATTCCTTCAATTAAGATCGTACGTATCATATGTGGGTACAATCAATGGTTATTGATAGGCATAATCACCCATATAATAATCACACATTGTTTTATCATCATGAATAAGTTAGTTCTCAATCATAATTCCAGTTAATTTACGAGACATAGGGTGTTTCCTAACATAATGATCTAACAGCCCTTCAACTAATGTCCTGTCTTTTAGAAGTTGATTGGAGTATTCTCATGTCTACTCTAGTATGAACATGATAAAGCCCTAACTCTAAACCTAATCAAAATCCTATAGTAAAATAAAATCCTACATCAATTAAAAAATAATTAGAGGGGAACAGTGTTACCAAAAGAGAGGAACTAGAATTAGGTGATCATGAGACAAATTTGATAGTGGTAAACATGGAGAAATTGAAAGGACATGAGAATGAATGAGATGAACCATTCATACTTGCATCCCAAACAAGTCAAAGTATTCTACTCCAAGGATCAAACAAGGCCTTGATGGTATGTTGTTTTAATGGCACCAAAAAGATTAATGAAAGATGTGGACACCTCTTTGGGAAGCTCGGATCAAGCTTATATTTGTGTTTTCCCTTCATTCGGGTCTGTGTGACCTAATGAATTGGTTAAATGGAAAGTATACATCATGGCGGACCATAAGAAGGTTTCAATGGTAGTCATTCAATCCCCACCTCTTCCTACAATGTGGTCTACTTGAGCTTTCGATCTACCTCATTTTTGCCATAATGCCCTAAAATGATCCATAAAAATGGATGGACGGTGTGGATCAAGCCCATGCCTAACAATGAGTCCATATGAAAGAGTAAATTTGTATGTTTCCTTATTATTTTTAATTTTTCTTAATTGACATTAGCTGGTGCTATCAGCCGAGAATCCGGATCCTCTGCTTGCCACACGTAGTTTTTTCCTATTCTCCTGCATTGTGATTGATCCACATCATCACTGACGTTGTCAAGACTACTACATTAAATGTGATGATGTGGCCTAATCATATTGCAACAAACAAGTTTTTCATGTTTGCGGAAAGCAAAGGATCATCAAGGGACCAATGAAAAGTGAGTCATAGGATTCCCCTGTGCCTACGACAATGTTGTTTGGCTAGTCACCCAACACCAACTAGGTAGCTGGTGTCAAAGTGCCATGGGCTTCACCATGATGTCCACGTCGTCCATCCATTTTGCCATCGGATTTTAGGGCATAAGCCCAAAAATGAGACATACAAATCTCAGGTGGACCACACTAAAGGAAAACAATGTTGATTAAATTCTACCATTAAAAATTTCCTAGGGCCCACTGTAATGTTTATTTTCCATATAACATGTGATAAGGTCACATAAATATGGACAAAGTGAAAAAAAAATATCAACTTGATCCAAAACTTTGGTATCCCTCAAAAAGTTTTCAATAGTAAGATTCAATTCCCACTGTTTCCTATGGTGTATTCCACTTGTGATTTGGGTCTGCCTCATTTTTGGGCTCATGCCCTAAAATCAGATGGAAATATGGATGGACGGTGTGGATAAAACACATACATCATGTTGGGCCAACAGAGCTTTGAAACTAGCTAGTTGTCTAGTGTTCAGGTCACTAGCCAACAAACTAAATATGTTTCCATAGTCTCTAAATATGAGGGATTTTGACCGTACTAGCCTGTGGTACTGTCAAAATTTTGAAAAGAAATGAAAGTTTAAAATATTCCGAGAGTAGCCCATTGACATGTTTTTAAAAGTTTTTCAAACCAATCGTCTTTATTCTTGGATCAACGATTGTATGGATTTTGTGTGAAGAAGAAGTTGTGTAGTATCTAATCTTGAGGAAGTGATGTTGACATGATTTATTATTGGGTCTATTGGAACCTAAATCCAATCCGTTCATTTTCTTTGTAGCCTCTATTTATATGGGAAGATACTAACTTCTTGCTGACTCGATCTCTATGTGGCCAAAAAACCCGATAACCTATAACGATATTCATTCGATACGAACTATTTTTTTGTGATGTGGTTCATGTGAGTGGCCGATATTGATCATGCTTCCAACCATGGCCCTCCACGAAATTTCGAGGTTAATGGATGGAGTGAATGCCACATATATGAGATGGTAGACCCCACAGATGGTGTACGAACACCCTTAGAAGTTTTCTTGTGGTATAGTCCATTTAAGAAGTTTTTGATGGTTGGAATTCAATCACCATTATTTCTTATATTGTAGTCCACTTAAGCATTTGGTCTACCTCCTTTTGGTGCTCATGCTTTAAATTATTCTGTTAAGATATATAGACAACATGGATAAATTATATACATCACGATGGCTCGCAACAACCAATAATAGTGGTCGGTGGTCATTCACTCCTAACCATTTCCTTGTGGTGGAGTCCACCTTATCTATGAATGTAACTCATTATTTAGTCATAGAAAGCAGTGAGATTGAAAACCTGCCATTGAAAACTTCTTAGGGGCCATAAAATTTTGGATGTAACTTATTCTTTGCCCAATGACATTAAATTAAATTCTAAATTTAATGGATGTAGTAGATCTTTGACACATATCCCATGATGGGCCCCATAACCCTTAATACATGACAACCTAGACTCTTAACACATGACAATCTCAACCCTTAACACATACTCGATAGTGGGCCCCACTGATGGTGCCCTTGTAATATTAAGGGTCAAGGTCGAGGTTTTCATGTGTTAAGGGTCAAAGTTGTCATGTATTAAGGGTTAAGGTTATCATGGTCGAGGTTGTCATGTGTTAAGGGTTGATGTTGTCAGGGGTTGAGGTTGTCATGTATTAAGAGTCGAGGTTATTATGTGTTAAGGATCTAGGTTGTTATGTGTTAAGGGTCTATATTACTATCACATCCTGAATAAAATACCTTATAAAGTTATAAGTAAGACACCTTATGAACTATAGTAGAAACATTTTACTAGTTATAAATATCTTAAAATGTGGGGGCACTTAGCAAAAGTACGATTATCAAAAACTAAGAAAATTAAATTAGGTCCAAAAATAATAAACCGTCTGTTTATAAGATATGCAGAAAATAGTGTAGCCAATGATTAGTTTTGAAATCTAAGGATAATATCTTAAACCCTGACACTATCATTGAGGCAAGATATGCAAAATTCTTTGAGAATGTTTTTTCAATGAAAATTGCATATAAAGAAATTGAAAATAATTATGCTTCAAGTATTGCCTCAAGTAGTAAGAATGTAGAGAGAAAAAATATATAAGAAATAGAACTGAGGACCATAAGAGTTAGGGAAAGAAAGTAACCTAGGAAATGGATTCGATATTTTTCTCCTTGGCATGGGGATGATCCTTTAATATATACAGAAGCTACCTACTGCATTCGTTTGAAAAGAAGCTATAAACGATGAATTAAAATCTATTCTGTCTAATAAAACTTGGGAATTAGTAGACTTGCCACCTGGGAATAAGATAATAAGATGTAAATGAATTTTTAGGGAAAAAAACTTAAAACTTAATGGTATCATTGACAAGTTTAAAGTTAGATTAGTGACAAAGGATTTCAGACAAACAGAAGGGATAGACTACTTTGATAAATATTCTCCTGCAGTTATGATCTCTTATATTACTCTTTATAACTATAACATCTATATATAAATTTCTTGTACATCAAATAGATGTCAAGATATCATTTTCGAACGGGGATTTAGATAAATAAATTACATGGATCGACCTGAGGGTGACAAAATTGAAGGTCAAGAAAAAAAAAGTAGATTAATTAAATCCATATATGGTTTAAAACAAGCTCCTAAATAGTAACATGAGAAATTCAACAATACTTTGAAATATAATGGATATAGACTGAATGACATAAACAAATGTATATATAGTAAATTTATAAGTAATGAAGGACTTATTATTTGTTTGTATGTAGATGGCATGCTCATTTTTAAACTAGTCTTAAGTTGATTAACTTAACTTAAGACAACCACAACTATCCTTATATACCTAAAATCTCTTCTGACAATCACTTCTCCCAAAACAACATCTTTTTTAGAATTTTAGAAGTTGTTGGTGGTACCCTTACGATGGAGAAGTTGATGACAATGAACGTACACCGAAAAATACAGTCGAAGGGGTGGTGGTAAGTCCTTGAAAGACATGTTTGAAAAAGAGAAGAAAAAACAAGAAAAAAAAAAAAAAGAAGAAATTTATACAGGCACCAAGTTCCAAAGCAGGGGCGTTTTGGTTTATTAATTCTCTAAAAAGTTATTAGAAAGACAACCAAAGAATATGTCTGAGAGGTTAGATTTTTTAGGTTTTGACAATACCATGGGGTTAGTACGGTCAAAATCCCAAAATAGCATTAATGGAAAAAAAAAAAAAAAACACTAAATAATATGTGTAACGTCCCGAGTTTTCGCGGCCCAAGTACATACTCGTGCTTGAGAATTTTGAGTGTTTATAATGTAATAATTAGATGCTTCAAAATTGCACCTTATTTTTTTTAATCACATTCACTTTCATTCACGAAGGCAACCATTCACGAGAATAAAATCAATTGTACTTCTTATTTTTTTCAAAGTATAACATCAACTAACTGTCTAACGCCCTCTCAAGTGGGAGCTTATTACATTATTCAAAGTTTTACAGTGGAAAATAAATAAAGCTAAATGCAACGCTATCCTTCTTCTTTATTCAGAATAGTCTTCCACAGAGCGATCATCATTTGTATCTTCAATCTGCACTTTACCTGCAACGTCTGTATGGTTGGAGAGGTCATGCCATACTCATAGTAATGGTTATCCTTTAAAATTAACAATAATTCAAGAGATCCATAAGAATAATGTAAGGGTTCTGATATATCTCGTACTCCACCACTATGAGTGGTATCATATGCACAACAAATATATATGAATGCAAGCTTAGCAAAGTGTATGCGGTCCATCACACATAGCGATCATCACAATGTGAAAAATAATTCTATAAAACCTGGCTTGCCCCGCGTCCCATACTAAGGAGATTCATTGGCGTGTCCAACACTACCATGGATTTACGCAAACATATCGAGGCGACACAATACACGATTGGAAGAATTACGTTACACGATTTGTTCACGGAGCAACTATTTATGACATCTAATACGGAAGGTAATGTAACACGCATGGTGGTTTACTTACATCGATTGTGCACCATTACCCGGACTGCATTACATCCATGATAAAATATATGAACCACTATATGTGAGGCCTATAACACATCAATTACATCAATAGATAAATAAGTCAAACCTTGAGGGTTTTGGAATTCTAAGACACATGCCCAAGCCACGAATGGAGGTAGTACAAGGCTGACCCAATAAAGGAGAAGAGTAGCAATAAGCTAACTCGATAAAAAAAGAAAGTAGCAAATAAGCTAACTCAACAAAATAAGGGGAGAAGAGCAAAAGGCCAACTCAACATAGAGTGGAAGCACGTGTCGCTCTCAAAATTGGCAAATGGCAAGGCTTGTATCTATCACCCCACATAAATTCATAAAAATCATGCATAATTAAAACCATACCTTAACCATAATTCTCAAAAGAATAAATAATTCATAACAGTCCATCAATAAATTGCATGAAAAATCACAGTAATATGAAAGTACGCAAAAATAAAATAAATCATATCAACTCAAATTAGTGTAACCTTAAAGGAATCCCTTACCTTAGACTTAGATCTAAACCCTAAGTAGATCTCGATGTAGGAAAGCTCTACATGAATCACAACATCGCTTAAGCAGAGGAGACACCACAAGCCGTGGAGAAGAAAGAGAATGATGGGCGTCTAGGCGTTTAGGCTTCTCTTTCTCTTTCCCTTTTCTCTTCCTCTTTC
>JAJHSJ010000007.1:68969028-69034038 GCA_021015155.1 Magnolia officinalis
GGGGATTGAATGACTACCATTGAAACCTTTTATGGCCCGCCATGATGTATACTTTCCATTTAACCAATTCATTAGGTCACACAGACCCGGATGAAGGGAAAACACAAATATAAGCTTGATCCGAGCTTCCCAAAGAGGTGTCCACATCTTTCATTAATCTTTTTGGTGCCATTAAAACAACATACCATCAAGGCCTTGTGATCCTTGGAGTAGAATACTTTGACTTGTTTGATGGGATGCAAGTATGAATGGTTCATCTCATCATTCTCATGTCTTTCAATTTCTCCATGTTTACCACTATCAAATTTGTCTCATGATCACCTAATTCTAGTTCCTCTTTTGGTAACACTGTTCCCCTCTAATTATTTTTTAATTGATGTAGGATTTTATTTACTATAGGATTTTGATTAGGTTTAGAGTTAGGGCTTTATCATGTTCATACTAGAGTAGACATGAGAATACTCCAATCAACTTCTAAAAGATAGGACATTAGTTGAAGGGCTGTTAGATCATTATGTTAGGAAACACCCTATGTCTCGTAAATTAACTGGAACTATGATTGAGAACCGACTTATTCATGATGATAAAACAATGTGTGATTATTATTTGGGTGATTATGCCTATCAATAACCATTGATTGTACCCACATATGATACGTACGATCTTAATTGAAGGAATCATCAGAATTTTAGTTAGAGAGATGCACTAAACATGGATATTAAAAACTATCCCCAATGGCCCTCTACTTATAAACCCCACCGACAAAGACCCTAGAGGATACATTGTAAGCATTTATGCAAGATATCTTGCAAGCCATATATACAAGAGCTAACAATGTTGTTGAGACAATTGAGTTACACCTCATTAGGGAGGAAGGGACTTTTCTACCCCTACCTCAGCCTAACCCAAAAGCATAATACGAAGAGAGTGATCAATCATCTCCAACTCATTTGTTGAGCATACTGATTTTACCATCACCTCTATAAGTGGGGAGACTAATAATGAAATTATAATGTTCAACATGATGAGGAGCTGGAGTATGTTCAAAAGCCTATATGGTCCAGTATCCCCAAAGGTCGATCTCATCTAAAGCTCCAGTTGATTAACAAGAGATATAGGGAATTTTCAAACATAGTGATATTGATATTATCCACGAACATGGCATGCTTGATTCTATTGTGGAGAATTGAGTCCATTTTCTCTGAATGTTCTGACTCTCAAGAAGTTTGCTTGGTACACTTTAAGAATTCTAATTATAACATGATTAAAGACATGGAGAATTCCTTGCAAGACTCTATCTCGATAGTTAATACTAATCAGAAGAAAATCTGTTTAGAAGTTTCTCATTCCACTGATCCTGAATGTCTATTATTAAGGGTGGTGGAGCTAGAATTAGAATTGAAGTCTTCATAATTTACTGAGATTGCACCAACATGAGAAATTTTTTTACAATTAATTGTAGTCTTCGATTCACCGTGATGTATTGACACTGAAATTTTTTCTACCACGGGTGAATTTTCAGACTTAATTCACTTCGACAGTTAGGTCTGACTGAGGAGAAATTCGGTGCCACCAAAGGAAGGTTTGATTCGACTTAAGGGAGACAAAGACTTTAAATGAATTTTGAGAAAATTCGGCCGCAACCGAGAGACCACTTAAGTGCGACCGAAGTGATGTTCGGTGTGACCAAAGACTATCATTGATGTGGTTGAAGTGTAACGAGAGTGCGAAAATTTGAAGCCGATCTAAAGTCAATGCAGATTTTCCTATTTAAATGAGCATTTAAGCCATTCTAGGTACGAATTAGGGCTTGGGAGAGAGACCAAGGGGTGACGAAGCTTCTATGGGTCGTCATTTATTCTTTTTCAATGCTTCAGTTCTAGTTTGTCTTTTTTAGGTTTTTCTTAATTTTTTATTATAGAATATTAGCCATGTTAGGCTAATCTCTTAGCTAAGGCTAAGGGATGAAACTTGTAGTTAATTATAATATTTAGTTTATTTGATTCGATAACAATAGTTGAATGATGATATTAGATTCAATTAATTTGGATTTACTTCACGAAAGTTCTGAATTGTTTATTTCCTTAATTCGTTGTAAACTACAGTTACAACATATGTTTTAAATGAGCATTTGGTTTGCATGAATAGGAGAATGAATCAATCTATATAATAGAGTGACTTATTGTCGCTTAAGGGTGCTTTAGACGCCCTTTATTTCATTCGATTGATGTCTGAATGCTTCATGAGAGAATCGTTCAATTGAATTCATGTTTCAATTATTATTATAATTGGTGTGTAGTAAAATTATCTTCCGATTGGATATGATAGGACTTCGATTCCAATTGAATTATAAGTTGAATTAACGAATGAGATATAGTGATTTCTATAAGTGGATTCTTGAATTTTTGTTCTTTTATTTTTTATTGTTTTAAATCTTTAACCCCTTCACTGGATTAAAAATCCAGACAAACTGCTAGCTTTAGGGCTTGTTTGTTAAATCTAAAATCTGAAGTCTGAATTTGAAGTTGGAAAACTAATAGTGAATGTAGAATAGCTTGTTTGTTAACTAACGTCTGAAATGTTTGAAATATATTAATTTGACACATTTACCCATATGAAACAATTGCGATTGAATCCTTACCTTTAAAAACTCCATGAATTTTACTAAAATGTTTATTTGTCATCCAACCTATTGAAAAGGTCCCAAATAGCTAGATGAAGAGATGACACAAATATCAACATGATCCAAAGCTTTGTGGCCCAAAAGAATTTTTAAATGGTCAATCACCACTGTTTCATATACAAAGGTCCATCTAAGATTTGAAGCTAATTTATTTTTGGATCATGCCCTAAAATAAGCTTTCAATATAGATGACCGGTATGGATTTAGTCACATATATCACAGTAGGCCCCAGGTGTGAGCTAGATTTCATGGCAAAGCCTTTCCATGAAAGTCAACCGCTAGAAATCTAGGTAGGGCCCACCATGATGTTTTTGTGAAATCCACCCTGTCCATCCATTTTGTAAGATCATTTTAGGATATAGTGCTAAAAATGAGCCATATCCAATACTCAAATCGACCGAAAATGTAAGGATTGGACACCCATAATTAAAATATTCGTGGGCCACAGAAGTTTTCAATCGTGCTAATATTTGTGGTTTGAATTCATCTCACTAGGAATGATAGTATGAACGATATCGATAGCATGTAAACATCACTGTCGACCCCGAGGAGGTTTCAATGATAGGAATTTTCCTACCCGCCTTTTCCTTTAGGGCGGCCCACTTAAGTCTTGCATCCTCCTCATTTTTTGTCTCGAGTCCTAAATGATCTCAAAAGACGGATGGACAGATTAAATTTATCATAAACATAATGGTGGCCTCCACCTAAGATTCCAACACAGGAACTTTCTGCGAAAGTCTTTCGCACATAATTCACACTCCAAATCTAGGAGGGGATTGCATACTACCCCACCAAGATCTACCTAATATGGACAATTAAGGGCTTCGTGGGGCCTATCATGATATATATGTTTTATCCATACCGTCCATTCATTTTTTCATATTATTTTAGAAATCAAGACAAAAAACAAGGCAAATATAATGCTTAAGTGGGCCACACTACAAGAAACTGTGGGAATTGGGTGCCTATCAATGAAAACTTCTTGGGGCCACATAAGGCTCTGATCAAGCTGATTTTTGTGTTTTTCCTTCATCTAGGTCTGTGTGACCTTATAAAGAGATTTGATGGCAAATAAGCTTCACGGTGGACATCTGGAAGGTTTTAATGGTAGTCATTCCTGTCCCACAACTTTATGTGGTGTGGTTGACTTGATCTTTGGATGTACATCTTTTTTTAGATCATGCTTTAGAATGATATAGAAAAGTTGATAGACGGTGTGGATCTAATACATAAATCATGGTGGGCTCAGAGAAGCGCTCTATGTTAAAAGTTGGGATGTGTATAACGTAAAGGAGAAAATTTTTGTGGCAAAGGATAATTTTGGATAAAAATAAAAAATAAAAAATCACGGAGCGCATTATTGATTCCCCATTAAGCTAGACTCCTATCTCGGAAAATTTTTAGCATAAAATAGTGGAGTACTTTCCTTCTTCTGCGTTAACAAACACCGCTAAATATGGAACATTTTCCAAATTCTGGACTAAGTGCAAAAATTCAGCGTTAACAAACAAGCTCTTATACTACTTCTAGTCGTGCTCCCCATTTTCTGAAGATTCAACCTTAGTCTGACGGAGATTTTGCTGCATCGCAGCCCTGCTTGTCGACCATTGGGTTCAGTCAGTGGATGTCATGAATATACAACATATGCATAGATGAGATTCCATAACAGACCCCACCCACTGATAGCGGAATAAAACAAACATATCAGGTGGTCCTCACCAAAGGATGGCCTATATCAACATATACAGCCTGGTGGGGTCCACAGAAGGCCCCACGCATAGACTGGATAACAAATAAACATTACGGCTTGCCTAGGAAGCTTTTTGGTGGTAGGCGTTCAAACAACATTGTTTCCTATGGTGGGGTCCACCCAAAACCAGGCTTCACACCTCAAATGAGCTGTCAAATGGTTGGACAACGTGAGATGAAAACGAATACATCAAGGTGGGACCCCACAACGTGCTGGGCATCAACGCTGCCCAGCAGGGGTAGTAGTCCACTAGAGATTTGGATCTGTTGCAATTTGGATCGGCCCACAAGAGCACATGGCCCATTGTCACTTGGACAAGTCACTTACATCATGGTGGGAGTCCACAGTGGGCCCCGATGCCTCCAGGTGAGTGGCGAATAAAATCACGATGGGCCCACTAACTGCCTGGTGTGAATGGTGAAGCTTGGATCTGCCTCATTGCAGGTCGGCCCACTAGGGCCCATGGACTTTTCCAGTGGCCAGATTGGGTGGGCCATCTGGGTGTAGTATGTACCCCATGGGGGGAATCATCAGTGGGCCCCATGGCATCTGGTTGGGTCGAAAATAAACATTGAAGTGGGGCCAAGGAGGTTTCAACAGCGGACGTCAACACCACTGCTTCCATAGGTGTGATCCATATGAGCTTTGGATATGCCCTCTTGGGAGGGCTGGGAAGAGGAGATGGTGTGGGTTTCATGCACCCTAGTGTGGGCCACACCCTAAAACACGTTGGAAAAATCGATGAACAGCGTGGCTAAAACGCATGTATTAGCAGGGTATTCACGGTGGGTGTTCCCCACTGTTTCAAAAGGTGGGGCCCGCAGGAGTTTTGGATGAAGGTGGCACCCCCGTGGGCCACTCATCCAGGTCTGCATGCCCTTCTCAATAGGTTAGATGATAAATGAACATTAAGGTGGGCCTCATAGCAATGTCCACACGCTGGACAGCCTGTGGACGCACGCTTTTTAGTGTGTGGCCCCACTTGTGGGTCCCAACAGTAATTAAAGAGAGGGAAGAGAGGGGAAAGATGGGGAAAGAAAGAGGAGGGAGAGAGAGAGCGGCACATCAGGTGAGCCTCACCACTATGGGGCTCATGTCAATATACAACACATACATTAAGGTGGATCATGCTGGACAACGTGGACAGGTGGGTCCCACCTCCTACAAAATGGAAGGACAACATGATATATAGTACAAACATCAAGGTGCGTCCCACAATCAGTGGTCCACTAAAGAAGAAAGAAATTAGGAATGAAAAGTGGGCCTTTGGCCTGAAAACAGGTCCAACCTAAGTGCACTACCGTGCCGTTCACACACCCAGGTTGATGGGTTGTGGGACACACTTAGATGGGCCTTGATGCAAAGGGAAGTTGACCCCCAAAACCTCATCAAAAGAGGTGGGGTGCACCTCCTTTCCAAGCTACAAAAGAAAGGAAGGCCATGAGGAGATTGAGGGTTTAGATCAATCCTTGCACTCACTTAAATATCAAGAAAAATGGGGGGTTCTTTAAGGCCTTTAACAAGGTGGTTGATCCACCATTAATGGTGGTGGAGAGCTCCACCAACCACCACAACTCTCTCCTCTCTAATCTCCCCTAATAGCTCTTAAAATCTCTTTTCTCTCCTTTTTTTGTTCTCTTTTTTTTTTCTTTTTCTTTTCTTTTTCTATCTCTTTTCTTTCTCTTTTTCTCTTGTTGCAATGCCCCATTCGTATGGGGCTTTGGCCTTTTGAATAGAGAGAGGATGATTGGAGAGGTAGGGAATTAAAAGGAGAGGGGTAGAATGGGGAAGATTTCTAGCATGGGGATGTGGTTGTGACGCCTTGTCACTGTGGTCACATGTAGGCATGTGGGCGGGCCCGAGGTGGTTGGTAGGCTACTGTGCATACAGTGAAGGTGGAACTTTGTCCCACATCGAAAGCATCATCCAAAGTTGTGGTGGTTATAAGTTGGGTTCCTTTCTTAACATGCATGACCCGTTTTAAATTTGTGAGCTTTGATAGAGTGGACAATATCATGTGTTGTGGGGATGAGCCTTACAGTGGTAGCATGAGGAAGTGAAAATTGTGGTAGGATAGGAAGTAGGGTGGGACTTTTGAGGCTTGTTTGCATGGTGAATGGAAGAAAAAAAGAGACATTTTTGTCTTTGTAGGGGGTGTAAGGTTAAAGTAGGGGCTTTGTTGTCTTTTGGTAGGATTGGTGTGATGGGTACATGGGGCTTGGGAAAAAGGTGATGGGGGCATTTTTTGGAAAATCGGATTGTGTACCGAGTAACTTAGTATGCTAAGGGGTACTGAGTAGACGTGCAAGAGTCTATTGGCTCTAAGATGTGGGGCCACTTTACTCCTCCAGACGACAAAGCAAATGGCATTAACTTTTCTCTCATCTCTCTCCCGTAGTGCAACAAGAAATTAGCACAGAGAGAGAGAGAGAGAGCTCCCGCTCTCTCTCCCGTCGACCTCTCCATCTCCCTCTCGAGATCGACCTCTCTCTCTCTCTCTCTGTCTCTCTCTCTCTCTCTGTCGGATCTGCATCAACCCATTTCTCTGCATCTCTCTTGCTAACTCCCTTAGCCGTAGTGGCACGAGAAGTCAGCATCAGTGGCACGAAAGTGTCAATGACTTGAAGCAACACAGTGGTATGTTGTTCTTTCTCTTCTCTCTTTACATGGTGATGTTGATTAGGGATTAAAGATTTTGTTCCCTTCTATGATAGTTTGATGAGAGATTAGGGAGTAAGGGATTTTTCAAATCCCTAATCCATAACTTGAGATTCTTCACATTTCTAATTCCTAATTAGCTATTTTATATTAGAAATTGAAAATCCACACTAGGAGATTTTTTCAAATCCCTAATCCATAACTTGAGATTCTTCAAATTCCTAATTAGTATTTTTATATGAGAAATTGATTTTCATATTTTGAATGTCTACCCTAATTTTCATAAACCTTAATCCCTAATTTTCCTAATAGATAGAAGGTTTAGATTTAGTACATGTGTGCATAGATGCGTATGAGATATTAAGTCATTTCTCTACTAACTCAGATTTTATTCATAGAAACTATCAATCTTTATAGGTATTTAGAAATGAATTTCGAGGCTCCAAATATGAACTCTATGTGAAGAAATTTCTCGGTTATTAGACCTTGAAAGCAATTCGTGATTTAATTTGAAATATGACCATTGGATGGTTATGGTTATCGAATTTTTAAATAGGCTTTTTATTAGGCTTTTTTCGTAGATTAATTTTTTTATTGTTTATGTATGTCACCCTACTGTAGATGAAAAATAAATAAATTTTTACGTAAATGACTCCAAGCAATATAGAAACTCTACTGGATTTATTTTAATTTTAGTATTTGCATTTTAGGAATTTGGAGAGTGTTGGTGTTGGGATGGTTTTGTTTTGAATTATGTATGTCATAGCCATTAACTATTCAAGCATATTATGGAATTATTAGCTTGATGTAACTTGATCCCTATCCATTATTCCAAAAAGAGTTTTGGTAGAGTTTCCAAAATATCTGAAAGCAAGTTTCTTTTTTATTCAATAGGAAAGACCTCAAGAACTTAAGAGGCACATTTGGGTTTTGTTTATTGTATTGCCTGTGTTTTTGTGCATAACTATAACCATTGTTGTTATATCTCACACGCATATTTTACATTATGAACTAAATTACTTGCATGGTTTGTATGCCTTTTACTTTTGAAGGTCTATTGTTTAAAGCATGTTCTCAACTATATCGAAGGTTAGAGTTTGATACTGAAATAGATGTTCAAGATGCAAGCTAGTGCAATGAAGACATAAAGCAAGATGTACTATTTAACACACGTGACATGTTAGATAAAGAACCAAAACTAGGAATGAAGTTTTTTTTTGACAAAAGTGCATATAATTTTTATAATAGCTATGCTAAAAAGATAGGGTTCAGTGCTCGAAGGGGATGGATACAAAAATCAAATGAATATGTCATGGTTTTCAAAAATTTTATTGTTCTAAGGAAGGTTGAAAACGTGAAAAGAAACAAACTGATCTCCTGAGGTCTACCCCTCCGATTACAAGAACGAATTGTAAAGCAAGCATGATAATTAAACTTCGGAATAATGGAAAATATAGTGTGAATAAGTTTGTGGTAGAGTATAATTATGATGTTATTACACCAACGAAGGTGCACATGTTAAGGTCACACAGAAGCTTGACTGATGATAAAAAAACGCTGACATAGATATCATAAATGATTCAGGAATAATACCACAAGCATGTGTTGAATATTTTAGTAGACAAGTTGTTGGTCGAGAGAATATGGGTTTCACACCAATTGATTAAAAGAACTACTTATAGAGAAAGCAAATGAAAGCGATAGAAAAGGGTGATGCAAGAGCTGTTTTAGAGTACTTTCAACAAAAGAAAATTGATGATCCATCTTTCTTTTATGTTATACAAGTAGATAAAGATGATCAAATGACAAACATGTTCTGGGCAAATGGAAGATCAATAGTGGACTACAGTGTTTTTAGGGATGTCATTTGCTTTGATACTACATATAGAATAAATAGTTATAGACAACATTTTGCTCCATTTATTGGAGTAAATCATCATAAGTAGACTGTAATATATGGTGCGGCTTTACTATACGATGAAATGATTGAATTTTTCAAGTAGTTGTTTCAAACATTTTTAAGTGCAATGTCTGGAAAACAACTAATCACAATACAAAGAGACCAAGATGCCGTAATGGCCAATGCAATAGCTTCAGTGATGCTAGAAACATAATCATCGTCTATGTATTTGGCATATATACCAAAATGTTGCAAAACACCTTAGCAGTGTATTTAATGGTTAAAAAAGCTTTGGTTTTGATTTTAGTAAGTGTGTATATGATTTTGAGAAAGAGTAAGAGTTTTTTAGTTGCATGGAATAACTTGAGAAATATAATTTACTACAGAACAAGTAGCTACGAAATTTGTTTTAAGAAAGAGAGAAATGAGTTATGGTTTATGGAAGAAATACATTTTGTGCTAACATGAATAGAGTGAGAGCATGAATGGCCTATTGAAAAAATATTTGTACTCTAAATACAATCTTTTACGTTTCTTCACTCATTACGAACAGGTAATGGCCAAACGACAATACAAGGAATCTAAAGCTGATTTCAATATGAGGCAGAGTACCTTGGTATTGTTTGTTGATGTCACGATGTTAAAGGAAGCAGCAAAAGTGTACACTCTAAAAATATTTGAAATATTTTAAGATGAGTATAATAAGTGACTAAGTCATGCAATGTTTAAATGTGGTGAGTTTAGAACGATTGTCAAATTTTGAGTTGTTTCTAAAGGAAAAATAGAAGGACATACTATTAGAGTTGATTTATTAGATAGTATAGTGAGGTGTAGTTGCGAGAAATTCAAATTTTGTGGGAATCTTATGTAGTCACGCATTAAAAGTTTTATATTGTTATAATATAGATGTGCTTCATCTTTGTTATATTCTTAAGAGATGGCAAAGAGATGTAAATGTAAGTTATGTTAAATATTATAATGGGTTAACAATATAAGGTGACCGCAATGTTACTTCAGGTAAACGGTATAATTACTTGTGTCACATGCTTCTGAAAGTTGCGGTAATTACCTGGGAACACGAAGAGGTCTTCACAAAAGTTGATATATATGTAGATATATATCATGATCAAGTGGTGGAATGTATGAAAAGAATCAAGGAACTTCCATTAATGTCTGATGAAGTTGTTGAAGAAAGTAAAGATGATTAACCTACACGCCATTTGCCGACCAAAATTTTAGATACCAAACATGCAACTCTGAGCCGATAGAAAGTTTACATACTAAAGGTGCACCCTCCAATCCGACCTGAGCCAATTGAAATTGAAAACACTGGAAGTGCACACCCTGAGCTAACTAGAAAAAAAAAGTTACTTTTGTTGATAGTATGGGTTCATAAATTGTAAGAGGGATTAAAGTAAAGCCCAATGTTTGGGGAAACCATCATGCGTTTAAAAATTTGCTAGATCAAGTAAGGAAGAAAATATATTTACCTGAAACCATTCAACCACAAGCAAGTCAAATGTTGATGGTGATGAGAAACAACCATGCACCAAACGTCATGCGCCATGCTTCATGTCAACCTTCACATTATATGGTGAAGGGCTACCTTCTTGACCCTAATGGATTTATCAATGCATCAGTGGCTCAGTGTAGGTACTAACTACCTGAAACTAGCATGTTCCAACAAAACTTTTTCAAAGTCGGATATCAGGTAAAAGTGAAAATTAATTTAGTAAACTTGTAATATTCTATATTGTCATCTTAAAAAGAAAAAAGAAAAGAAAAGAAAAGAAAAAGAAAGAACTTGTAATATTGCATATAATATTTATATCATTTCTGCTTATTGGAGTTTTCATTATTGTGTTGTTGCTCTTCTAGAGTTCGAAGATTACCGGAGTGAGTTGTTCCGGATCCCAACCAAGTATTAACTTCTACCAGCAAATTCCCTCAAGCACCCCGCATGATTTATCTACGTGAAGCGTCTCGCTTAGCCAAGTAAAAAGGATCATTTGTTTTTGGCATACTATTGAATATACTTTTTGAATTTATGCATGTAAAAATTCATATTAATTGATATGTGAATTTTCATATGCAGCATCATTACCACCATATGATAACAACCAATCATTATGATGTGAAGATTACCACCCGCATTCGAGTAATTAGTATTTATTTCTCTCAAAGGTAAGCATGTGTTCTAAGTAGTGTTATATGTTGTTAGTGTAAATTTTGGTATAAACCAATTTGTCTTAAATGTGTTTTTTTATCATTATTTATGTAACGCCCCAGTTTTCAGAACCCAAGTATATGTCTCGTTTTCCAAAAACTCAAGTGCTAGCCTTTAAAATCCAGTCTAAATTTGAACCGCTTATCATTAATCAGAGTTAGCAGCAAATGTTGGCGGAATAAACCTTGCTTTGTATAAAAATATTCTGATCATCACCAAAATTCCAGATGTAGTGCCCATACAGAATTATACAATCCCCAAATAGCAAAGTTCATTAAATAAAAACAGAAATCTATTATATAATGGTGGAGCTCAATATGGGCCGCAGGGACCCCGTCTAGCTCCTCAGCTACCTGATCTGCTGTAGCAACCCAGTGAACAACATCCGCTCGCTCTACACCTGCATCAACTGATATGGTTTGATAGCGTCAATGGCTATCGCAATGAGGAGTACCCTCTAAGATTACACACTCATCATTCATAATCCAGCATAAATAACAAGATATGAGAAGAGACATATTAAATAACACAATTTAAAATCATAATCATATATTCAGAAATAAGCCAGTCAACATAATTTCAACATTAAGCAAATGTAAGAGCAATCGTAATGTAAGTGAACGTGTCCGGATAGTCAAATAATCATTCATACAACTTTCTATTACACTCGAAAATCACGTTGTACACGAACTCCACAAAATGAATAAAAAATTAAGCTTTAAACCTCTACTTAACCCGGAAATCATATCGTATGTGAACACCGTAAGATGACTAGAAAATCGATAAGTGAACTTCAGCTCCACCCGGAAATCACAATACGACTGAACACCACAAGATGAAGAGAGAATTAACATACAAATATCTACTTCATCCAGAAATCATATCGTATGTGAAATCCGCAAGATGGCTACAAAATAGATAAGTGAACTCCCGTTCCACCCGAAAATCATGGTACGACTAAACACCGCAAGATGAGGAGGAAATTAACATACAAATTCTAGTCGCAAGATGGTTAGAAAACCAATAAGCGAACTCCCACTCCATAGAGAAATCACAGTACAATTGAACACCGCAAGATGGTTAGAAAACCAACATACAAAACTCTATGTAATACCCCGGTTTCCGAAACCCGAGTACACTACTCATTTTCCAAAAACCCAGTGTTAACCTTTAAAATATCCCAAATTTCACATACATTTTTTTCTTTTATCAGAGTTAGTAATATAGCGGGATGGAAACAATTAAGTATAAGAGGGAGTCCAACTATGTGTAACTAAATAATCAAATAGCTACCTGAGAACTTATACAAACTAATGTCTTAAGTTATAATAATACATGACAGTACTACTTGATTTCACATGAGATTAGGAATAGGGAATCGCAAGATCATTTGGCTCCTCTTATTCCATATGAACGTCAGCATGCGCGTCATCTGCGTCACCTGCACATTGAGTATGGTTTGATGGCGTCAACGGCTATCCAGTGAAGTATAACCCCCAAGATTTATCGCACCATCAAGATAATTAAGCATAATTATCAGAGACAACATATAACGAATATTATACAATGATTATCATGGGAATCAAATAAGGTTTATCAGATACGCATTCATTAAATAAATCACACACGATAATCTTGTTTAAATGCATGGATGCATGCACATGCTCACAGACCTAAGGATGCACATCCAGCTGATAAAAAGTCTCCCAAGGAGAACTAGCCACCCAGAAAAGTACTCAAAGGTATGCCCAAGGAGAACTAGCCACCCGAAAAAGTACTCAAAGGTACGTTTAAGGAGAACTAGCCACCCAGAAAAGATTATAAAATATAAATCACCCAAGAAGAACTAGTCACCCGAAAAAGTACTTAAAGGTACGCCCAAGGAGAACTAGTCATCCAGAAAAGACCATAATATATAGATCGCCCAAGGAGAACTAGCAATTCGGAAAAGACCATATGCTATGAAATTGCATGATTAGCCCAACCATTATCATTCCAATTTCAAACAATCATTTTAAGAAAGCTCAAAGGTCACTATGGGAGGTTTGTTACCTAGTATAGGCCGACAACTCAGGCATAATGTCTCTTTCCACCATCACTGGCTCATGAGGTTAACAAATAAGATGTTTAAAGGTAACCTACACAACTAGTGGCCAATCGTAGTTAGACGAGTGGAACTTACCGTTAAAGGGTTATTTAATAATAATTCATCAAAGGCACAAAGGCAAATAGCCAAACAAAGCTACAAAGGGCAAATAGCCTATCAAAGCCATAAGGGCAGATAACCAAATCAAAGCCACAAAGGGCAAATACAAGCTGAAAAGGGCAAATAATCCATCCCAAGGATGTAATAACAGAAGATTATCTCACAAGCCACTTAGGCATTAAATGGTCCATAAGATGGTAAGTCCACCATATAATTTCATTTAATTCATTACACAAATGGCCACTAATTCGAGGACCACTAAATACTTCATAAAGTAATCACAGATGGGAAAACAAGTCACGTACAATGTTAATAGCACTTATCCACACAAGATATTTCATTTAAATTAGGATAGAGACATTTACAATTAATAGCATGTTCAAATGCTTGAATATAAATACAATGACCAATCATTTATGAAAAATTCACTTAAGTACAAACAAGCATTCATCATCATTTTGACTGAAGATTAAATTAAGTAATTGGCAAAATAAATGAACTAAGATAATTATAATGATGTAGAAAAGCTTGAATGTAATCCTCACCTTCGATCGATTATTAGATGTAATCAACTTGAAGCCAATTGTAATGTCCACACCAACTTAACTTCAACGAGAGCGATCTAAGGTTGCCTTTACTGAATACCTATACTCAACCAACACATGAAGATAAATAACATAGCTTATTTTTATTATTACTATTTATTTATACTAATAGAAGGTGACTAGAGAGTCAGCTCACCTAGTTGACGACTTATCCTTGTCATGGCCCCAATCCGGTTTAAACTGCAAGATCGCCGAGTCGACTCACCTCTTGGACCCAAACTCTCCCTTCTTTCTTTCTCCTTTCTCTTTCTTCCTTGCTGAAACTCTAGCAAGTATCCAACCCGAATTAGGTTCAAACCCGACTTGGTCCAGTCAGACTCGGCAACATCCACAACTCAACTCCCTCTCTCCTGATTCTCATCCTCTTTCTCTTCTCTCTTTCCTTTTCTTTCTTCCTTCTCTCTAAAAATCCAGAGATGCCTCGAACCAGGCAGGAGGCGAGATTGGGACTCAGAGAATTGACCGAATTGAGTCAGCGGATCTCGACTCGGTGGTGACCCACACATTTTCTCTCCCTCCTGTCTTCTCTTCCCTCTCACCATCTTCTTCTTTTCTTTCCTTTCTACTCCTTCTTTCGTTCTTCAGTTCCTCTTTTTCTACTCTGGACGACATCGAAGATGAGACTCAGACCAGTGTTTGGACGAACTCAGACTCGGCCTGAGTTGAATGGTGAGTCATAAACCTGGCTGCGGAAATCGGTCAGCAAAGAGAGACTTCTCCGTCTCTCCCACTCGATCTTTCTCTTTATCTTCTTCTTCTTCTTTATGTTTTCGCTTCTTCTCTTTTCCTAGCTCCTTCTTCCTTTGTTGGAAACAGACAAGTAACGCCCTGGACTCGGCCCGATCTTGCAGTGACTCAGACCGAGCCAGCTCAACTCGGTGCGGCAACGTTTCTTTTTCTCTCTTATGCTTTCTCTTTTTCGAAAGGGTTGCCCTAAAGGCACTTATAAAGGTCTTTTTAATCTCATTCTGGAAAGTTTGGGCATAACTAATCGCTGGATTAGTTACAGTCAAAGACGTTTTAGTGATAGTTTTGTGGTGATATTTGGAGTGTTAACTTCTTCCTAGGCTGCAAGACTAAGATCAAAACACTAGAAAGTATTTCTGATGGGGTGGGCCACCCATTGGACGACTCAGATCAACGAATGGGGCCCATTCAAAGTTAATGGGTTTTCTAGCTAGTTGAGGAAGAAGGTGCAACTGATCATGGCAACCTTGGGTTCAACGGTTCATTCTCCAATCTATTGCTCATAGACGGTGTGGATACGTTCTATGATCCTTATGAGGCCGACCTTTTAAACAGTGATGGGCAATATTTCGATGGGTTTTGAGATTCTCGGTCGCGGCTTAACAACTCGCAAACTCACGAGTTTTTCGTGAGGATTCAAATCTGTGTGAGATAGCCTTGTTGGTTGCCCTAAAATCGACGTCCCAGATGACTTCTGATGAGCTTTCTAGAAGGATTCTAGTGGCTGGGATTACACCAGCAGTGAAACGACGGGATTCTTTCCGTCCGTTCTGAAACCGTGGAAACCCTAGAGTGGCTCAGTTTAAGGGCTGAGATGAAGAGAGAGGAACGAATCTCTAGCCTGGCACAGCAGAAATGGAATTTCTGTTTTAATGAAATACCGCGCGACTCCTCTTTGTGTCAGGATTCGTTCATGTACACATGCATTTCAATGTGCAATATGAGTTGGGTTTTGTTCGGCCAACTGGTTTGATCATGATGGACGGTTCCGATCGTTGATCGAGACTCAATCGGTGGGCCCTATTTCAAATCCACCGTTGGTGGGAGAACGAAGGAGAGAAACTCTCCTTTTTCTCATTTCTATCGGGTCAACATGGTTTGACCGTGTTGACAGTTTTAGTGTGTTGCGAGTGTACCTGCACTTTGTGTGTACGCAGTGAATGTGGGGCCCACGTTGATGCACATAGATGAGATCCTCTTCACTCATTAGCTTTGTCTAGTACTATTAGGGCATAAGATGAATGGTGGAGTAAATCAGGTAACTAGGTGGGCCACGATAGTGATTTTTTTTTTAAGTTTTTGCATTGGTTTTAACATTTCAACAGTATGATTGGTTTGTAATGAGTTTGTAGTGATGTTAGGATTTTCAGTAATTGATTCAGGTATTTATATACTATCACATTGCATACAATTGATCTGAATTAAGGTGACATTGTGTTGGATCATGTAAATGTAAGTTGTGGCCCGTTAAATGGTGGATCTGATGATTTAATTCCTCGACTTGAAAGATGAACGGTTTAATTTGCTCATTTTAGAATGATCTATGGTGTTTGTTGTCAGTTCCAAGCAATCTTTCAGTTAGATCAATCCATATTTGACTCACGTGAGTTCTCAGGTCTTTAAGAATTGTTAAATTTGGAGTTTAACTATTGATTTAATGATCCAGTGATGGATTGGAAAATCAATCATTATGGACTCGATCTAGAAATGTAGATTAGTCTTAATGGTTAAATTTGTGTTAAAATGTGGGTTTCATGATGGTGTGATGGTTTATTTTCAAAATCAATAGTTGGATAGCTCGATATATGGGTGGGGTCTGTTTCATTGGTCAAATTTAGATTAGATTGAACGTAATTGTTCTGATAGGTTAGGTTTCTACTTATATTAAGCTAGGTTACAAAGTAACACCCGAGTACTGAAAAGTACAGGTTGTTACACTCTACTTCACCTGGAAATCATATCGTATGTGAACACCGTAAGATGGATAGAAAATTGACAAGCAAACTTCAGCTCCACTCGTAAATCACCACACGACTGAACACCGCAAGATGAAGAGAGAGAACTCCAGCGTCATTCAAAAATCGTATGAACTCTGCAAGATGGCTAGGAAATCGATAAGCGAACTTCAGCTCCACCCATAAATCATAATAAACTCCGCATAATGACCCAAAATTCAACAAGGTATGCGGATATAACTAACAAGCCACAAAAGAGCGCTAATGTTCTATCAAAGCCACAAATGACAAATAAGCGATCCAAGACACATAGGGCAATATATGTGATTCAAGCCATATAAGGCAATGTGCGATCCAAGCCATACAAGGCAGATGTGAGATCCAAGCTGTGTAAGTCAAATATGGACTGCAAGATGGTAAGTTCATGACAGGTTCTATTCATTCCATCACTTAATCGCAAGTAGCAAACATACAATTAATTAACAAATGTACAACTAACGATAGCATGTTATCATCAAATCATTTATGCTTGCTAAAATTAAAGGGAGATGTCTATCATCTAACACAGGAAATAATTGCGCTATAAATTAGAATATTTAATAGTGAAGTAAATAACTTAAATAGAGAAATAAACGCATCATATATGTCCATATTGATGAAATTTAAGTGGGAAGCTCAAAGGGTGAGTCCTCACCTTAGGATGTAAGTTCACTACTTCATAGGGTTTGAAGGTGTGAAGTAGCTGATTGGACCGATCCAATCTAGTCCCAGTTGCTAGTCTTTACTTGAAGCAACTTAACCCGAGCTTGGTTTGTTCTTGGTTTGGAGCTTGACTCAACTAACTCGACCCACACCTGAATCGAATTCAGCCTGACCGAATCTCCTTGACTAACAACGAGTCGACTCTCTCTCTCTCATCCCATGCTGGAATGTCCAGCTAGACCTGGACCAGGCTCAAACCCAACTTGACTCGGTTGAATTCGATTTCAGCCGAGTTGACTTTTAGCCACCAAACCCAACTCCCTCTCTCTCTCTCTTATTTTTCTTCTCTCTTCTTCTCTTCTCTCCTCTTCCTTACTCTCTCTCTCTCTCTCTCTCTCTCTCTCTCTCTTATTGGAACCCCACCTGGACAGGACCTAACTCGACCTGAACTCAGCAACCACAACCTGGCAGCAAGTTAACTCGATCTCCAACTCGCTCTCTCTCTCTCTCTCTCCCCTTTATTTTCCTCTTCCTCTCTCTCTTTTCTCTCCTTCTCAATCTCTCTCTCCTTCTTCTTCTATACTGCTGGACCAGACCGCACCCAACTCGGTCTGGCCTCATCTTAGACCTGGCAACGTCTTGGTGGTGCAGCGAACAAAAAGGAGAAAGAGGACAGCGTCCTCTCTCCATCTCTCTCGTTTTCTTTCTTCCTTTACTCCACCTTTTTCCTCTCCTCCTTTCTTTCCCAAGTTTGATCAGCAAGAAAACCAGGCGTGAATAGATCCCGAGCTCGAGCGAACTCAACCTGACCCAACAGTACCGCAGTTGGAGATGTGGACAACGAGCATGCAATAATCATGTATTGATTTAATTGAGTTTCGGTCTTACACGCATGAGATGGGTATAGGTTTGGTTCAAGGATAAAATGTTGACCAAACATGCCATCTAATGAGCTTCTCTGATCTCGAAATGGGGTCCACCATTGATAACACAGACTCGATCTTCAAGCGAGGAACGAGAAGGATGATCATGACAAATTTCATGTCGTTTGGTTTTCCTTCGATCTAGTTGTCATGAAGGGTGTGGATGAGCCCAAGGGAGCTCGGAGAATGCTTAGATAGAAGCTTAATGGAGGTTTTTCCAGTGGGTTCGACACTTGAAGGTTGCGGCTGTTTTCTAGGGTTTTCGAAAGAAAGGGAGGAGGCAGTGGAGTGATGCTCGATCCTCCCTCCTTTAAGGTTTGCCCTAGATCTCCAGAGCCATTGGATGAAGAATGGATGGCCCGAATTGCACTTAGGGCAACGCTTTCTTTTAACGGAAAGACTCCACCTGATCTTTCTCTTGTTGGTTGCAAAGATCTCTAACCGAAATGAAATGGAGGGCTCGGATCAGTAGAAGGTTTCACACGGATCTCTAGTGTGGAAAGGAGAGAAAAACCGAATCTCTCCATTTTCAGAAAAATCCAGCCGCATGAACTCATTTTGTGCTCGAGCTTGTGTGGGCACTTATGCAATCCAATGGGTGAAAGCGGGTAGATATTGGACGGCTCTGGGTTCTCTATAATATGAACGGTTTGGATCCAGCTATACCTGATCATGGTGGGCCACAACGCTCGCAAATGGGTGATGTATGTTCAAATCCCATTTGGGCGGCAAAAAGAAAGGAAGAAGAATCCTTCCTTATTTTGGCTACTGGCAGGTTAAAGCCAGCTTGACTGAAAATAGTGTTCGGTGCACAGCAGTTGTGCACATGCTTGTGTACATGCACCTCTAATGCGGGGTCCACATGAGGTTCGGGGTAAATCTCCTCTGTTCATTCATTTTGTCAGCCCACATTAGGGCCCAACCCAAAGAATGAGGTGGATCCATGGCTTAGCGGGCCATACACACAAATTTCATGTTTGATTAGTGATTTGCGAGACCCACAGAGACATTTCAGTAAATCCAATCCGCCCATTCATTTAACAAGGTTAGTTAGGGTAGGGGATCATATGTGTGGCCTATCTTAAGGTTCTGGTGGGCCTTACCTTTAGATCTTGGTACTTGATTGTGGATTCTCATCGACCCAATGGCCATATTCCATTCAAATCTGACCATTAATGGTCATCAGGGTTTCTATTCTAATCTAAATGGATCATTGAGTGTTGTTTTCATAAACAGGTGGTTGAATTACGTGATCAGGTGATGATTTGATCAATAGGGTGTGGTGGACACGATGAACGGTGGATCTCGTGATCTGGGGTCCTAAATCTAAGATGGTCTGTTAGATTTGTCCATACTTGGTTTTCAACGTCCTTAAACGTTCCCAGGAAATATGGATACACCTACACAGATAACTCCAAAGTCTGATGACTATATTGTTTACTAAGTATCTAAGTTTCCTTACAAAAGGTGGTTAATCTAATGAACGATGGGTTTTGATGATCTAGCGTTTGATATTAACAATGGATGGTTTGATCTACGGGCGAAGATCACCCTTAACGGTTGGGTTTATATTAGAATGAGGGTAAGTGTTAAGTTAAATTAGTTTTGTGTTCATCCTAAATTGGGTCCTCATGGTAACACCTGAGTACTAAAAAGTATGGGGTGTTACAATCTACCCCCCTTAAAAAGAATTTCATCCCCGCAATTCAATACTTCTAGCTTAAGTGGGACAAGGACAATCTATTTTACCATGTCTCTTAGCATTCACCACCTTCCTAATGATGCATGTTGGTATGTGCAAGGGTTGACGACTGACTAATAGGACTAGGGTTGTTACAATCTACCCCCCTTAAAGAAGAATCTCACCTGCGAGATTCGATTATGCTCACCCCAATTTCCTTCAGTGTCAATTTAAGATCAATGGTTCGCTCTTATGACATAAAGAAGAACATTATTATTATTATCCTATTTATATCTATGTGTTTGAAATTCACAATGACAATTCCAGATCATCTAGAGAAAAAATAGTAGTTAGTTTTGGTTTAACATGAACGGACAGTTATGGTTGGTTTGAGCCTGATACAACGATCTTCTGCCTGATCAGAGTAATATATCCCTTCCTAATCCTAGTGAATCTCGATCTTTTATTTTATCAGGGCATTGAGATCTTTGGAATTTGCTGGGATTTAGAATTTGAATCAAACTGCGTACACTTCGCTTAAATATGATTTCATCAGTCTGTGATCCCAATTATCTTGGATTTCTTGGGAATATTCTATAGTCTTATATTTTAATAAGGGATTAGTCTATGTTGACCTATTACGCTTTCACTGCACACTCTGACTATCCAAACATTATGCAAATTTAAATTAGAATTCCTAGTATGAATTCTTTAAGTCTAGAGAGTACTTATGTTCGATCTAATGTACCATGCTGTGGGGATTTGTTTCCCTACAGTACCTAAGTTTAGTTCCTGAATTCAACAATTATAATTTACAAAGGAACTTAGGTTTTTGTTTTTAAGTTCAAATGACTAACCCTAAAAATTTCATGGCGGTCTAAAATTTATATTTCTATATTCACAAAACACCCTAATGCTAAGGGAATCAAACCTAACTTCAAGTCTTTAATTTCATTAATGAAACTTTGGAGTATTTGAAATATAAAAAAAAAAAAGTCATGTTTTTCCCAAGGCCTGGTTTATCTAAACACCGATCTGATACCAACTTGTAACGTCCCGATTTTCGGAACCCGAGTATATGACTCTTTTTCCAAAAACCCAAGTGCTAGCCTTTAAAATTCAGTCTAAATTTGTAACACCCCAGATTTTTGCCAACTTGGAATTAGACGTCCTTAGGCAATGGGTCGATCCTAACACCTTATTAATTTCTCAAAACTCAATCCCAAAGGCCAAAATCCCTTTTTAACCCATTTCCTTCCAAATTTCCCATTTCACCTTTCACCACCTTGTTCTTTAATGTTTTTAAGTACTTTCATATTAGGTAGGAATCCTAAAGTTTAGGTGATGAAGGACAATACTTTAGAAATCCGTACAAAAACCCAAGTATCACCTTAGGCAGAAACCACTCAGGATCAAATCCTTTAGAAATTAAACAAGAATTACCTAAGTGTTAACTATAGTACCTGTGAAATTGGCACTAATCACTTTAAATACGATCTGCAAGACCCAAAACTTGTAGAATCAGTGATGCTAAGATACCTTAAAATCTAGGATTAATCTCATTACCTAGTTACTCTCGGGAGCACATTGAAACTCCGTATCGGATCTGGACCGCACGTCAAAAGTCCGATTACTACGAAATTATATAATTAAGACCGTCTTGCTGGACTTGACAACCATCTCGGAAATCAACTACAGATAGTGTCCCGAGCCTATTCGCTTGAACCCGGAGCGAAGAGTGTGAGAAAACGTGGTTTTCTTTAGAAATTAATTTGAATCTGAGACTTGTCGTTTGCGGGCCGAATATAAGCAATCAGACCGTCAGAATCTAACCCAAATACACCCTCAGATCAGGAGAAATTTCATACACAGGTCAGTGTACTTGTAACCCTGATCGAGTTTCGGTGACCATTGAACTGAAACTGGTCCGCCACAGGCGATCTGTAAATCCGATCGGACGAAAAACTTAACTCAACCTAGATCCATAGTCAGGGAGCTTAAGTCCAACCTTTGGTTCAAGGGGGGGCTCCGGAAATGCTCCGTTGAGTCGAAACAGACTAGTTTTGGACATAACCTAAGTATACCTTGGCCCTGGGGCCATTCCCATCAGTTTTGGGCCTATATAAGGGCCTTAAGCCCTCACTCTCTCATCCCATACGAATTTGGGAAACCCTAGGAGAGAGAAGAAAGAAAAGAAAGAGAAAGAGAGAGAGAAGTGGGGATTCTTCCCTGCTAATCCACCTGCTGAAACACCACTCCCGTGTAGTTCTTCTGGTGTTTCCAATGCCGTATTTGGGTAAGAAATCCTAACCGTAACCTGTTGTAGAGATTCAAATAGAACAGATGGTGGAATAGCTAACCTATTCCCTGTTGTAGGTTGTTGTGGTGCCGTTGACAAAGACTTAGTGTCTAAACTGATTTCGTTTCGCATCTACGGCATAAGGTGCGGACTTTAAATGTATAGGTTATGATTTTTAAGGCTTTCAATGTCAGTTAATGATATATTACTGACGTAGATGCTATTGCACATGTACAAAGTGATGTCCGTTTCGTTTTTCAGATATACGTTAACTAGGTTGAATATACTGTATTTCTCGTATTTGTAGAAAATACCATATACGTATGAAATATGGATTTGTGCTTGCCATGATTAATTGTTGTCTATGTATGCTAGATGCATGTGTATCAACTTCTGGGTGAATGGATTAGCCTAATACCTGTTGTATTAACATACGTCGTGTATGTACAAGTTGTAGCCTAAGTGTTTGTGAAAATGTCTAAGTGAGTATAAACTATGCATTAGCGTATGCCACGACTAACCATCGTGGATATGTGATTGTTGTATAGGCGACAATCCTTTGACGAAAGGACTTGCCCTAATACGTATTCTAACTACTACATATCATGTATGATGTAATGTGCAGACTAAGTGTATGTAAAAATGTCTGTATGAGTAAGTGCTTCTAAATTCTTTTTTAATTGGGCGTTGAGATAGGATTCTCAACTACCCTAACAATATATATGATTTCCTCCATGTACCGTATATTATGATGTATGTTTATCTATGTAATGCATATGTATAAATTCATGTTTAAGTTGTATTCCATAACATATAAAAACAAAGCTGTGAAGGGTGATGGGGGAGTAGTGTAACGATTCCGTGCAACAGCCTTGGCAGCCCTAAAGCGGACATTATCTGACCTTTGATTATATGATTTGCAATCTTGATTCATAACTGCTTTAACTATCTTCTAGGCTATTTTGTTGTAATTGAATGTGATTGGGGATATTGTATAGTCCAGGCAATCGGTAATAGGCCTTGATTTTGTGGTTGAGGTCATTTTGCCATAAAAGACACGTTCGATAAATCTGAGTCATACGATGGTTGTCAACAGTGGTACCTTGTCGGTTACTTCAGCGTACGCTCGTACCTGTCGAACTTGTCTAATAACCCGATTGGCCATTGTATGTTCACCATGTTTGGACGCTATTGCTTGAACCTAAGGTACCAAACTTACCAGTGAAACACCGTTAACCTTGGTACCTTGATCCGCTAAGACTCATAATTGGACATGGTGGTATGGGACACTGTGGTCGAGCTATCGGCCTACGCTGGGGCGACGAGCCTCCCCGTAGTGACCAGTGACCAACCCAGACTCGTGAGCCGAATATGGCGGTATGGGACACTGAATTCGAGCTGTCGGCCTACACTGTTTTGATGACAAAGTCGTGATGGGTCATGGGGGAGTGGTGTAACGATTTCGTGCAACAGCCCTGACAGCCTTAGACATGCCCTATGTAGTGACCTCGAGCGTACTCTGAGTCTACGTGGAGGCGACGACCCTTCCGTAGCAACGAGAGTATAAGCTAGGCCTACCCCATCGCAGCCTGGTTGTGGTCCCCAGTCGGGTCGGTTACATGCCTTCGAAAATAGACTGCCAGTTGGTAGGGCGTTGGTGGTAGTGACCTAGAACCGCAACTTCATATGAGATTTTCTAGGATTGACGACCCTAGAATGGATCATTATTTGGGTATTCATATAAGGGAGGTACCTTAGTTTCTTAACCCTGCTGTATGAAAAGGACTAATAAGAACTTGGTAATCATATGCATGCACTGCATTACGCTTGCGTTTAGGGGTTGCAGGTCAAGCACTGAGGCAGTGTTGTCATGCGCGAACGTGAGATGAAGTCGCTTAGGGAGTGTAGGTGAGAGCATGCATCATACATCCATACCATTCTTGCATTAACAACAGTACTTAGGATTGTGTGATTTACTGCTTTATCATTACTGCTTGATTGAATTGATAACATGTTATCCTTTGCTTTATTGTTCCACTGAGTTGATCACTCACTCCCACGTTCGGGACAGTGTTGTACACACCAACCAGACCCTGTTTGAGTTTCAGATGATGACAATGCTTGTGAAGCGGAGCCAGACTTTTATGATGATGAGGAGGGTTTCTCCTTTATGCAGCTATCAGGCGGGTCTATGTAGACCATCTTCTTATTGACGGGGTTATAGGGTTGCTGATTAGATGCCATTAACTTTAGTTTGCTCTTTTGGAACACCCTTGTATATTCATTTTGTCCATTTTTGGAGTATACAGTGATATATTTAACCTGGTAACATGTACACATTCTGGAGACTTACAACAGTTTATATATTTTATATATCTATCGCAGTCTTCCGCTTGCGTAATTTAACTGTATCTGGAGTATGATATGTTGTTCTGGCTTAATCCCATTCATCTTTAATGCACTAACACGGAAAACATTCAATCATTATTATTTATGTTGCATAAGTGATGTGTTGGAACTCAGGAGTTGAGTTTATGTTCGACCCCCGATTTTCAGGGCGTTACAAAATTTGAACAACTTATCATTAATCAGAGTTAGCAGCAAATGTTGGTGGAATAAACCATGCATTGTATAAAAATATTCTGATCATCACAAAAATTTCAGATGTAGTGCCCATAATGGACTTATACAATCCCCAAATAACAAAGTTCATTAAATAAAAACAGAAATCTATCATCTAATGGCGGAGCTCAATATGGGCCGCAAGGACCCCGTCTAGCTCTTCAGCTACTCGATCTGCTCTAGCAACCCAGTGAACAACATCAGCTCGCTCTACACCTGCATCAACTGATATGGTTTGATAGCGTCAATGACTATCGCAGTGAGGAGTACCCTCTAAGATTACACACTCATCGTTTATAATCAAGCATAAATCATAAGATATGAGAAGAGACATATTAAACAACATAATTTAGAATCATGATCATATATTCAGAAATAAGCCAGTCAACATAATTTCAACATTAAGGAAATGTAATAGCAATCGCAATGCAAGTGAACGTGTCTAGATAGTCAAATAATCAATCATATAACTTTCTATTGTACTCGAAAAGCCAGCTTGGTCAAAAATAGTGTTCAGTGCACAGCAGTTGTGCACACGCACCTCTAATGCGGGGTCCATAGGAGGTTCAGGGTAAATATTCTCCATTCATTCATTTTTTCAGCCCACATTAGGGCCTAACCCAAAGAATGAGGCGAATCCATGGCTTAGGTGGGCCATACACACAAATTTCGTGTTTGATTAGTGATTTACGGGACCCACAGAGACATTTCGGTAAATCCAATCCGCCAATTCGTTTAGCTTGGTTATTTAGGGCAAGGAATCAGATGTGTGGCCGATCAAAAGGTTCTGGTGGGACATACCTTTAGATCTTGGTACTTGATTGTGGATTCTCATCGACCTAATGGCCAGATTACATTTAAATCTGACCATTAATGGTCATTAGGGTTTTATTCTAATCTAAATGGATCCTTGAGTGTTGTTTTCGTAACCAGGTGGTTGAATTGCATGATCAGGTGATGGTTTGATTAATAGGGTGTGGTGGCCACGATGAACGGTGGATCTCGTGATCCGGGGTCCTAAATATAAGATGATCGGTTAGATTTGTCCATACTTGGTTTTCAACGTCCTTAAATGTTCCTAGGAAATATGGATACACCTACACAGATAACTCCAAAGTCTGATGACTATATTGTTTACTAAGTATCTAAGTTTCCTTATAGAAGGTGGTTAATCTAATGAACGATGAGTTTTAATGATCCAGCCTTTGATATTAACAATGGATGGTTTGATCTACTGGTGAAGATCACCCTTAACGGTTGGGTTTATGTTAGAATGAGGGTAAGTGTTAAGTCAAATTAGTTTTGTGTTCATCTTAAATTGGGTCCTCATGGTAACACCCGAGTACTGAAAAGTACGGGGTGTTACAACTTATCTTGCACTTAATTTTTATCATTATTTTATCTTGGATGTAGGTGGAGATGCAACCATTATCAGCGGTGGGTTGGCTCTTTTAATCGGCCCCACCTGATTGGCATTAAGAGTTCGAGGTGCATTTAAATTCCCATAAGGTCTGTGCAATCAGCTGTGATGTGTAATTTCTTTCTTAGATTTTTTTATGATTGGCGTGGGCCAGCCCTTTATGTTAGGCCTACCTTATTGGTTCTTAAAAAATAGCAGTTGTCTTATACGATAGGCGAGGCTCATTTCTTTTTGGGGCACTCATCCGAATGATTGTTCAACTATACAAGAAAGGGAGTAGAACAACCATCTAGCCGTTTTTTGTACCCATTATTTTAAAGGTCAGAGTTTCCAAGCTTATCCTTCGAATAAAATAACAGGGAGTGCAAAGTGATGAAAGAATAGTTTTTTTTTTCTTTTTTGAATTTTGGAAAGTCTTTGTGAAGAAAGATTGATTAAAAAGCATGAGGGGGGGGGGGGGGGTTGAAAGGTTTCCATCTTTAGTAATTGATGGGTTCTAAGGTTTCTTGTTGTATTTGATGTCTTAAATCTAGTCAGATACAGGGTCTGTCGATGCCATCGATAGTGTGTTCGATGTCACCTTCAATGGCATTGAACATTGCTCGATCCCATTGAGATTTTCTGAATTTTCTCCTGTTGGTCACTGACCTATCTGGGTACTTTTTTTATGCCATCAATGGATGTTTGATTAAACCTTTGATGACATCGAAACTAGATCAATACAATCGAGATTTTATGAAAAATTAGGTTTTTTCTCTGGACAGTTTGAGTGTTAGTTCGATGCCATTACCCCAGCATTGATGTCATTGAAGAATAAGTTTTGATGACATCAAACGTTTTGCGCAAAATTTTGTAGATTCGCCGAATTTGCGAAATTTGTTTCCGATTTTGTTTGGGATTCTCCCATAGGCTATAAATATGGGCGTAAACAGGATTGGGAAGTATTCCAAGGGTTTCTAAATAGTTCTAGTATTTCAAAGGGGTGGATCAAGGGTGAGATTCGAGGTTGTTCGAATCAGATAAGCCTTCTCTCTTTATAATTACTGCTTTCATAGTGAATTCCTGTTACTTTGCGCCCTGGTTTTCTCCAGAAAGGGTTTTCCACGTTAAATCGATGTATTCTTCTTCCTTTTGCTTGGTACTTTTGGATTGTTATCCTAGATTCATCTTTGTGTGATTCCCCGTTCTCCCAATAAGTGGTATCAGAGCAATCGTTGGGGCGCAGGCCTAAATCTAAAGGATTAGAATTAATGGGAAACACTAGGTATGACATTGAGAAGTACTCATGTAAAAATAACTTTGAGTTATGGAAGATCAAGATGATCAGTTCCTTAATCAAGTAAGGTGAAGATGGTGCTCTTAAGGAGAGAAAGCTGATTACGAGTGATGATGATTGGAATACTCTTGATAAGAAGGCCTTATCCTCGATCCGTTTGTGTCTCACGGATGAGGTTCTTTATAATGTTTTGAGGGAGAAAACTGCAGTTAGTTTATGGGCAAAGTTAGAGAATATTTATGCGAAAAAATCTACTAAGAATCGCCTACACTTGAAGCTACAGTTGTTCACCTTCAGGAAGGCAGTGGGTGGAGATGTGGAGGCCCACATCAGCAACCTTAATAAATTGATTTGCAAGTTGCTAGATATGGAGGAAGTGGCCAAAAGTGAAGATCAGGCATGTATGTTGTTGAATTCTCTTCCAGCATCCTATGAGTCATTCAGGGACTCATTGTGCAATAGAAATAAAACCCAGAGTGTGGACACCGTTATCTCAGCCCTTCAAAGTAAAGCCATGAGAAAGATAAACGGTGGCGTAGGGACATCTTCTGATGTACTGTTTACAAGAGGCGGGAATACTTAGTGAGGTACAGGATCTTCAAGACCTAGATCCAAATCAAAGGGCAAGGGCAAAGGAAAATTAAAGTGCTGGAACTGTGGGATGACTGGACACATGAAGAAGGATTGTACAAATCCTAAAGAGAAGAAAGAAAACACAGAGGCTTCTTCTAAGGAGGCCAATGTTGTCACATCTGATGAAGAGACAAGTGGAGGTGATGTTCTGTCTGTGTCCATGATCGGACACTTACACAACGATCATAGAGATGAGTGGATCCTTGACACAAGAGCATCATATCACATGACTCCTCATCAGAGTTAGTTCGCCAGCTACAGAGAATGCGATGGTGGACAGGTCTTTAAGGGCAATGACAATAATTGTAATGTTGCGACTATTGATATGGTGAGTGTCAAGACGTTTGATGGGATGGAGTGTACTTTGAATGATGTCAGGCACGTTCCTGATATGAAGAAGAGTCCGATTTCTCTCGGTGCACTCGAGGCTATATGGTGCAAGTTCACTGGTCTTAATGATATCCTTAAAGTTTCAAAAGGGACACTCGTGGTTATGAGAGCGCAAAGGCACGAAAACCTTTACAGGTTAATCAGAAGCACTTTGGCAAGTGGAGCGTTAGCTGTTGTTGCAGATTCCACGTTTGTACGTATGTGGCATGCTCATCTGGGCCACATGAACGAGTGGGGCATGAAGGTACTATCTGATCGTTGTTTGATTCCAGCTTTTAAGAATTCTGATTTAGATATATGCGACCATTGTATATGTGGTAATCAATCTAGATTATCTTCTAAATCTGAAAAACATATATGTAAGGGAGTGCTTGATTATGTGCACTCTGACATATAGGGGTCATCGCCAGAGGTTTCCATTGGTGGGTCGTCATGGTTTATTTCATTCATTGACAACTACTCCCGGAAAGTTTGGGTTTACTTCATGAAACGTAAATCCAAAGTTTTTACCATATTCAAACAATGGAAGGCAATGGTAGAAAAACAGTCAGGGCGAAAAATAAAAGTTTTAAGGACTGATAATGGTGTAGAATTTACTTCCACTGAGTTTAATAAATATTGTAAGGATGAAGGGATCATTAGGCACAACACAGTGCGCCACACGCCCGAACAAAATGGTGTGGCTGAACGGATGAATTAGACTCTCTTGGAGAGGGCCCGATGCATGTTAAGTAATGCTGCGTTGGACAAGGACTTATGGACAGAGGTCATTAACACGGCTTGCTATTTAGTGAACTGGTCTCCTTCTATGACAATTGAATGTAAAAACCCAGAGGAAGTATAGAGTGGTCATAAGATGGACTACTCAGATTTGCGCATATTTGGTTATGAGGCTTACTCTCATGTACCATTAATTGAGAGAGATAAGCTAGACCATAGAGCTAAAAAGTACATCTTTATTGGCTATAGTGTTAGTGTGAAAGGTTACAGGTTATTCGATAAGGTCACATGCAAGGTCATCACTAGCCATGACGTCAGATTCGATGAAAGCTCCCTATTTCACAAGAATGATCAAGACGAGTAAGATGAACCAGAAAGGTTGAACATAAACATCTAGATTGAAATAGATGATACTCAAACAGAGACAGATGCGCAGACAGAGGTACACGATCAAATGGAGGAGCCACCTGTGAGAAGAAACACACCGCCTGATCGCAGGTTACCGGTAAGATACAGGGGCGACTCTAATATCGCATATGCCCTCATTACAGATCAGGGGGACTCGTCTACTAATCAAGAGGCTCTTGATGAGCCTAATGTAGAAAAGTGGAAGGTGGATATGGACGACGAGATAGACTCTTTGTATAAAAACCATACATGGGAGCTAGTAAAGCTTCCGGTGGGCTAAAAAGTGATCGGATGCAAGTGGTTATTTAAAAGAAAATAGGATAGATACAAAGTGAGGCTGGTAGCAAGGGGGTATGCTCAGAGAGAAGGAATCGACTTCAGAGAGATATTCACACCGATGGTGAAGTAAGTATCTATCAGATTCGTGTTGGCGTTGGTTGCCCAATACGATCTTGAGCTGGAATAGATGGATGTCAAGACTGCATTCTTGCACGGGGAGTTAGAAAAGCAGGTCTATATGAAGCAACCAGAGGGCTACGAAGTTAAAGGAGCATAGAAAAAGGTTTGCAGGATAATAAGGTCGTTGTCAACCTGAAACATTTGCCTAGGAAATAGTATAAAAAATTTGATTCTTTCATATTGAGTCAGAAATTTATTTTGAGTGATGGCAAATTTATCCTCCTAGTATTGTATGTTGATGATATGTTGATCGCCAGTCATGATATATCGAAAATCAATGTATTGAAGACTCGGTTATCAAGGACATTCGAGATGAAAGATCTAAGGGCTATAAAGAGGGTTCTCGGCATAGATATTCGTAGAGACAGGAAGAGGAGCCGGCTTTGGTTATCACAGGAAAAATACCTTGAAAAGGTGCTGATCAAGTATGGGATGGATCAAGTAAAGTCGATGAGCGTTCTCCATGCGGCTCACTTCAAGCTTTCCTCAGAACAATGTCTTAAATTAAATGAGGAAAAGCAACCTATATCTCATGTGACTTATTCGAATGCGATTGGCAGTTTAATATATGTCATGGTCTGTATGAGACCAGATGTTTCACAGGCAGTCAGTGTTATGAGCAGATACATGTCAAACCTCGGCAAGCAACATTTGAAAGTGATAAAATGAATACTCGATACATTCAAGGTACAAAAGACTACATTTTAACTTTTAAGAAGACAGGGGTGAAGTTGGTTAGCTATGTGGATTCAGACTATGTAGGCAGTGTGGATTCCATAAAGTCAACTTCAGAATACTCGTTTGTAGTAGCGGGTGGAGCAATCAGTTGGATGTCGAAGCTTTAGTCCGAAGTGGCTCTTTCCATGACCGAAGCAGAGTATATGACAATGACAGAAGCATTTAAAGAATGTATTTGGTTGAGAGGCATGATAAATCAATTGGGGCTTCAGCAGGAAGTTGTGCCGGTTAATTATGACAGCGAAAGCGCTATAAATTTGGCTAAAAATTATGTTTATCACTCTCGTTCTAAACACATTGATGTTCGTCACTACTTTATCGGACATGCTCACCAAGGTTGTTCATAAAGAGAAGTTCAAGTTCTGTGCAAGTTCTCTGAGCTTAGCGATGATGTAAAAGGAAGACGGAGTATGCACGAGAAGCATTGATGAAGCTATGATGCGAGGTAGAGACAAGAGAAGAGGACAAGAAGCTACACATTTGAAGATTGAAGACATGGTGGAGATTGTTGTATTTCATGTCTTAAATCTAGTTAGATACAGGGTCTGTCGATGTCATCGACAGTCTATTTGATGTCACCTTCAATGGCATTGAACAGTGCTCGATCCCATCGAGATTTTTCAAATTTTCTCCAGTTGGTCGCTAACCTATCTGGGTACTTTTTTCGAAGCCATCAATGGATGTTCGATTGAACCTTCGATGACATTAAAATTAGATCGATGCAATCGAGATTTTATGAAAAATCAAGTTTTGTCTCTGGACAATTTAGGTGTTAGTTCGATGCCATCGACCCATCGTCGATGCCATCGAAGAATAAGTTTCAATGACATCGAATGTTTTGTGGAGAATTTTGTGGATCTGCCAGATCTGCGAAATTTGTTTCCAATTTTGTTTGGGATTCTCCCATAGGCTATAAATATGGGTGTAAACGGGATTGGGATGTATTCTAAGGGTTTCTAAACAGTTCTAGGGTTTCAAATGAATGGAGCAAGGGTGAGATTCGAGGTTGTTCGAATCGGGTAAGCCTTCTCTCTTTGTAATTACTGCTTTCATAGTGAATTCCTGTCACTTTGTGCCGTGGTTTTTTCCCGAAAGGGTTTTTCACGTTAAATGGTTGTGTTTTTCTTCCTTTTGCCTGGTGCTTTTAGATTGCTATCCTAGATTTATCTCTGTGTAATTTCATCGTTCACCCAACATTACCATCTTTGTTTAACAGGCATGGATCAGGACATCAAAAAGCATTTAAAATGCGATGTTTTATGTTGTTAATGCAAATATACTAAAATTGAATTTGTTTGAGAGGACTCAGCTTTCCATCTATACTTGCATTTGTTCTTTTGCATGTAAATTATTAAAAAATGTAAGGTGAAATAAAATCATTGAATGTATTTTTGTTTCCAGTCTATGTTAAAATGATTATCAATGGGCAGGGAATGGAAAAGTTTGAAATGTTTCTAGTTAGTACAATCATTGAAATGTTTGAAGCCTCGGTTATCCCAATGAAAAGATAGGATCATTGAGAGATTGAGCTCCAAATCATAATTGAGTTTATTTCAAGTTGGACTTAAAAGGAATGTGATTATTGAGAGATTGATCTCCAAATCATAATTGAGTTTATTTCAAGCCAGACTTGAAAGGAACGTAGTTGTGATTTGAGGATTACTATGCCAATGTTGTGCAATTCAATTCACCTTTGCATCCAAATGCAGCCTAAAGCAATGTCACACATACCTCCATATGGAAAACTTAAAAGAGTCCATGAGCATCCAGATTTCAAAATGCCCTCAGATCCCCAGCCTTATATCCAAAGCATGGTCAATATACAAATTTCAAAATCCCCTCGGATCTCTAGCCTTAGATCCAAAGCAAGGTTGGATGAAGAAGCTTCCCATTCTGTAGTGGGGCAGGCAAGTCTCGAGTCCAAATCACAACACTTGGTTGTGATAACTTAAAAAATCCTTAGACAAATGCCACACTTGTGGCCCAAACACCATCTTACAAATAGATCATTAGAACCTACAATTCAAGGCCAAGTGGACGACATCCATGCTATCATCATCACCACTAGTCCAATAGAGCCGCCCAATTGAGGCAGGCACTAATCAACCAAAACAAAAGGTGCATTGCCTTTGTTATGCAAGTGTTTACTAGCAACACTAGACACACGACCACCTCATGAGCATCATTCGTCGTTTTTAAGGGCAGTGTATACAGACAAAATCTATTTCAATTCGATGTTAAATCCACATTAAAGCCATATTTAATTCACAACATAAAATTCATATCACACCCATTGTTTTTTATCACACATTGATAGATATTCAAATCAAGCAAGAGTAATGTATTCTCCTAATTATAACCACCTTAATTTCACTAATAAAAAAATTTACATCCAAAAGATAGGGCGCAATGCATAACAAAAGCGCCTTTCCAATGTAACTCAAATTACACAATTCACAGATACTACAAAATATTTGTGAAGCCAACATCCATGCAAAGCACTCGCGGATTCACTAAATAGCCATCTCCAGCATATTGCAGTGTAGCTAATGTGAATATTACAGTCATGTTTAGCATTTGCAACTCCCAACTAGGGGTCCACTCATCATAACTCAAAAATCACTTTGACCATATAGTTCTTTGTTCTACCAAAATCTGTAGTTCTAAAGTTACCAATAATTCAAAAATTAGTAGATGAATGTGGTTAATGAGATTTTGTATGCACATACGTACAATTTAAAAAAAAAAACAATTCCAGATGATTGAATACAACTGTATATACTTGAAAAATGAGCATATTATTGCCGGAATAAGAAAATGTAACAACTTTCCTCCCCACAATCAAACTTGAGGCAATTGTTTTTTAGAGAAAACATTTAAGGTGAAGGTAACTCACTAAAACAAGCATATTACTACTCAAATGATGAACGCTAATCAAAATCGAAAAAAAAAACCTAATTTAGGAATTTCAATCTACAACCTCTAATCTCTAATTAATCTATAATCCCTAATTAGGGATTAGAATTGAAAACCTTAACTAGAGAAAAAGTGAAAGTCCCCAATTATATTTACAAATGTGAAACCTTAATTTGGGAATGAAAATTGAAAATTCTAAAATATATTCACGATTGCAAAACCCTATTTAAGGTTTCGACATTAGAGAGAGAGAGGGGGAGGGACGGAGAGGTTAAGGTTATAGAGAATGAGAGTGTGAGAGCGACAGAGCAAGCACTCTCTACATTTTTTCCGCAGTACTGGGGGGAGGGGGGGGGGGGGGGGGGGGGGGGGGGGGAGGGGGCGCTAACATTTTTTTGTTTTGGCGTTGGATGAGTGAAACGACCACACATCTTAGAGCTAATTGATTCTTACCACGTCTACTCAGTACCCCTTAGCGTACTGAGTTACTCAGTACACAATCCTGTTCCCATTTTTTGGGTTTCGAAATAAATTATTGCATGGGATTTTCCAAGATTCCTATAAGTAGGGTCCTCACCACGCGTACGCACATCGTAATGCATGCCCACCTTGATTTATGCAAACACACATATCTCACTAACCGGGAATCATAACGGGGCATGTCATGTCGTGTTGGAATTGTAACACTTGCGTGGTCACCATGGTATAGGTATCAGGTCATTATAGTACTAAATCAGGGGTCATGATCTGTGTTCACCAATCCAGTCCATCTTGGGTGTGCCAGCACCAGGAACTAAGCGCATGACGGATTTTATTGGGAGTTTGACCTTATAATGTGTATCCCTCTCATTATCTTAAGACATTTCATCAAAAGTCTCGATACATTAATGAAGAAGCTTTATAGATAGGAGAACTTAGGACCCATGGTTTTGCCAATTATCAAGCAGGTTATGATGTGTGGGTCGATTCTATTTTGAAGTATGAAGACAAGCTAAAGGCCGTTAATATATATAATGTAATTGTTTATGGAAATCATCATTTTGAGAGAGAACTTGACATCATTAAAGGCTTTATCACAAACTCATTTCACTTTCCAGTAAGAGAAATGAGTATCACTCTCTAAGATTTGAAGCGATTAGCAAGCTTCACTTACTTTGGAATTATTATGAAGAATATGATAGCATTTCTCCCAATTCATCACAAGGTTCTTTTGTTTACATCTCTTCAGTACCAATTTCAAGAGCTCAAGGCACTCGTTGAAGGATGAACTGAAGACAGAGAAGTCATCCATGAAGACCTCCAAAAACTGCTCAACCATGTCAGAAAAAAAAAAAACTCAACATGCATCGTTGAAATGTGGCGAGAGCATTACACAATCCAAATGACATCCTTTGGTAGGCAAAAGTGACAAAGGGACATGTGAATGTAGTCTTTTCCTGGTCCTCAAGGGCTATCTCTATCTATTTGTAGCCCGAATACCCGTCCAAGAAGTAATAGGAATGACCCACTAACCTTTCTAAAATTTAATCAACAAAGGGCAAAGGAGTGGTTATTCCTCATGACAGTATTCAATTTTTCAATGGTCAATGCACATTCTCTAACAAGTAGTGACTCTGGTTGGCACGTGTTCATTATCCATGTTGGCTATGATCGTAATCCTAGACTTCTTAGATACAACCTGAGTTGGGCTTACCCATTGGCTATCGGATATTGGATATATGATATACACATCCAATAGTTTTAACACATCGTCCTTAACCACTTCCTTCATATTTGGATTTAGACGGCGTTGTTATTGTCTAAATGTTTTTGTATCATTTTCGAGGTAAATGCGATGAGTACAAATGTAACACCCCGTATTTTTTAGTACTCGGGTGTTACCAGGTAACCGAATTTAGAATAAGTACAAATCTAATTCACCTAAACATTCACACGTTCTAGTCTAAATCTGACCATTACGTGCAGTATTCAACTCTAGAACAAGTTATACATTCATTGATTTCTGAGACGGATCACTACGTCATCAAGTCACCCTATCTTTAGGATTTCAATCACCCTGATAGGCCTATTGCTCTGATGGATAAATCAGACAATCCAATATGAACCGTAGAAGGCCCTAATCTTGGGTCATCTTAAAGATTGGAACCCGAATCGTTAAGTGATACCCATTTAGGCACATAAGCTAAGCATTGTAGCCACTAGGACATTAGATCTGCCTCATCCTTGGCCTGATGACACAATAGTTGTGTCAAAGACGAATGGATGGAGTAGATTCCATTAAACAATTTTGGAACCTAATTCATCAGGTTCACAGTTTAACAAACCCACAAACCCAAAACAACTCACTCCTAAACTATAAATTTCTAATAGGATCAACACCACCAACATTTTTTAATAATAAACCAACCCAATCACCCAATCTAAACCTTTAATTCAATTGATGTTCGACCTTAGGCAAGTAACTAACTTGCTGAGACGAACTGGCGGTACAGATCTCACTAAGGATCATGTGGCCCCATTTTTGGTCGGTGTATGTGCATTGACCTACGTACTCCCGCTGTACATGGGACCGTACACATGGTCAAAAATGGGTCTGACCCGAAGAAACCTCAAAAAGTGGGATTTCTTCCCATTTTTCTCGCATTTTGGATATTCAAACAAACCATGTTCGTTCATCAGTCTAAAAATAGCCCACCTCCAATTGTCATCTCTATGATCAGAACCATCCACCTGATTGATAGGGTCCACCGACCCTAACCATGATTAGATCCACGGTCGGAAGTCACCTATGTAAACTCGGTCAGCGGCCGTTCGGACGTTACAAAAAGAGGACTGCTGACGAGGAGAGAAAATCCACATCACACCATCATGCTGGCAAATCCATTCGTTCGGAAACGTCGGACGCCACCCACGCACGCAACGGAGGCCTCGTCACCCCTACTACTTCCGGAAATGCCTTCCTATTCACCAAAAGGCGGAGGGAATAAATCATATTTTTGGCAAAATCCATCTCAGCCGACCATTGGCTGCTAAATATTTCTCTCCATCGAATCCCAGGCGTCGCCTTTAGGGCTCTTTCAAAATCTCATAGCGATCCGAGAAATCAAGGAGAATCTGATGAGATGACGAATCGACACAAACCGCCTGCATTCAACTAATCGTGCTTAATTTCTTAGCCATTCATCACCGTGTGATGGACCTCACAAGCTTGATGGACATCATCTGGACCATCTGAACGCCCCAGATTGTTCGATCGCCCGTCCGGTTCGAAAATGCCATTAACTAGAATCCATCTTCTCCAATCTGACGAAGAAAACCACATTCGGAGGTAGTGGCCCTCTCTCAAATCCAAACCGTCTATCGTGAGACCCACTCCATTTAAGGTCCATCAGGGACGATTTCAAGAACCCTTGCATCCCATCTGATGTGTGAGAAAACCCTGATGATGGGTTTCTCTCAACATCATTACGTTAAGAAGACGCTAACCCCTACTATTAGCAATGGACGTTTCCAGAAACGGAAGGGCAATAAGTAGCCGGTCTTTAGGGCGACTCCCAAGGAAAACTACAGAAAGAAATAGAAAGAGATTAGGAGAGAAAGAGAAATACCGCCGCTAGGGCGAGTTGCAGGTCGTGTTGCAACTCGACTCAGTTGGGTCGCCTGTTTACTAAGTTTGGATCGTGAAAGATGATAGAAAAAGAGAGTGAGATCAGATAGAAAGAGAGAAGGAAGAAGGGAGAGAAAGAGTGAGGGAGATGGAGAGCCCTTTCGACTACAACAACTAATGGCCTGAGATTCGGTCCAACTCGGCTGTGGACTCGGCGACACCACATCGACCCCACCTTCCAGACTCACCACAAAATCCTAACCAGTCGATTGTCTCCAACGATTCATGCCAGTCATAGATCAAAAATAGAAATCCCACCAACTTGCAGCCGCAGGTAACCAACGACAATCCTGTCCGTTTTCTTTGCAATCGAGACAATGTTACTGACTCAGCCAAGCTCGACATTTCAGGTTGGGATTCTGAGTTAACAGAATCGGCCCAGACCTCCTCTACTCTACCAGTGTAGCAAACACTACTCAAGTGAACTGAAGTGCTGAGATCAAACACCGGTTACCTTTACAAGTAGCTTCTCCCATCCTCACAACTCGACTAGTTTGTTGGGTGAAGACTCCAACCTAGTTGTGATTTCGAAGTCAGCAATCCGACTCGCCATGAGTCGTGCCTCAATTTCATCCACGCCATCAATTGGAGCCAGTCTTAGTTAGGTAATATCACTAAACCCCCTTTGCTTCGACTAGTCTTTCACTCAACTAGTTGGTGAGTTGACTCAGTGGACCACTAACCGAGTTAGACTCGTTTTACCTTCAAGGTCCAATGTCTGGAACCATTTAAAAAGGATCTCAAGACCACTACCAGATTCATAGACTGAAAGAACCTAAGGAAGACCCCAGGTATATCCTCCTCATTCACCTAGTCTTTTAACTAGGTACCCAACCGAGTCAACTCGGTACTGACTCACTGGGATTCTATAATATCTTATTCAGGGGCTGTTTGCAACTGATATACTTAAAAGACACCTTCCTTCAGTCAATGTAACGACTTCAGTTTTGATAGATAGTGATATGCGTTTGTACAGATGAACAACCATTATAAGAAAGTAACGAATGCTTAGAATCACCACAAATTATATTTTAATTGTCCCTAGTTCTAATAGAAGCACCAAATCTCGAGGACGAGATTTTCTTTAAGGGGGGTAGATTGTAACACCCCGTATTTTCTATACTTGGGTGTTATTATAGAGACCTAAATAACTTTATACATGTGTGAGAACACATGTAATTTAGGCCACATACTTCCATCCAACTATCCTCAATCTATCCACCTTGACCATTAGATTTGGACCATGACAACTCGCAACACCATCATAAGATTTGAGATCAGTCTGTCCATGTAACTATTACAAGTTGACCCCGTACCTAAACAAATGAAAATTCTCTTTTAGAGTCTTGATCGGGATGACGTTTCATTATACACCTATTTAGTACAATTGAATCATATAAAATAAATTTCAGGATCAAAATCACAGGATCCACCGTCCATCTGTCCACAACGTCCCGTAGGAAGATCCATCCTTTGAAAACACACATCAGAGTATCCAGCTTCATATTTAACTCACAAATATCACTTAAACATTCTTAGAATCCCTAGGGTCATCGATAGCTAGATACGGGTCAATCCAACCGTTGGATCGTTTGAACGGTTAAGAAATCAAGATTGGTAGTTAGACATTCATGTGTTGTGACCCACTAAATAGTTAAAATACTTTAAGAATTAAGCTCACAACTCAGGAATGTTAATCTACTGCAAGGACAGCTCTGTTTAGAAGTAGACTCTACAATTTAAACTTTTAAATAATAATAATAATAATAATAATAATAATAATAATAATAATAATAATAATAATGAGATTTTAGTAATGATGATTAATATTATGAATATGTATTGAGTCATCTAAACCCCAATCCAACAATTAACTCCTACTTAAGTGAACCCTTAGACTTTTTAACCGTTGATATGAAAATTGAAAATGATCGGACCCTCAGACCAAAAGAAATCCATGATTGGAGTTAAAAGTCAGAAGTATGGCCCATTTTATCTATAGATCTGCCCCATCTGTGAACCGGGACCCTAATAGGACTAGTAGAGTCCACTGAACGGCTTGGATCTTTCAACACATCACTATGGACCCCACACTCACGGTGTGCGTGTATACCAGTGGGTGTACCCACGCAACACTGGACCGGTCAGCTCGGTCAAACAGAGCTGACCCAAATTTTACTTGAAAAAGAGAATTTTCTCTCTCCTCTCTTTCTTTTCCCGCCAGGAACGAACGGAATCCATCCGTTTGAAATTGGGTCTACCGATTGAGTTCGGATCAATGATCCAAGCCATCCATCATGTTCAGAACGAAATTTAGACCAAACCCCCATCACTACCGCACGTGACCATTCGTGTACACGTACACAATCTCAGGCGCAAGGAGCGTGCGTGAGAGGGTATTTCCGAAAATAGAATGCAGATCGTATCTACTTCGCTGTCAAACCGCGTGCGCATTCTTCCTCTCATCCCAACCTTCCACCTCAGCGAATCCTGGCCTTGCAATCCACGTAGACTTTAGGGTTTTCCAAGCTATGGCTTGCTTTTTCACCGCCGCCGCTGTTAGAATCAGACCCTTAAGAAAAGTTGATAGCCACTCATGTAATGGGTCCCACAGCGTTCTAGGATCAAATCCATACCATCCACGCATTTTAGATCAGAGGAATAGCCGTCCATTGATGATCCGCCATTAATGGCTGGATCATCTTCCTTGTATGGCCAAAAATCTCACAATCTTATGTTCAGTCCCATTCCTTGATCTGAGCCGTCCATTAGGTGGCTCATACCCTCTAATGTTCATACAGACAGCTGGACTTTAGCCATACAACTCAGATTGTAGCTGTTGTCCCATAGATTTATTTGTTAAGGCACCCAGGCCGCAACTAATCTTATGGATTAGTTGCCTTCGAAGCCTCTAGAATCGGATTAGTTTGGCCTTATAAAAGTTGCCTTTTAGGACATCCTTTGGAAAGAGGGAAAAATAGAAAGCTCGTGAGGAGTGCAATGGTGCCGCCCATCTGTTGCCACACCAAGGAGAGCAGACTCGTTCCGAGTCGCTGCGAGTGTGGGTTGAGTCCAAAACCTCTCTGGTCGAGCGGCGAATGAGAGAGAGAGAGAGAGAGAGAGAGAGAGAAAGAAGAAAGAAGAAAGAAAAAGAAAGAAAGAGAAGAGCGAAAGAGAGAAATCGGGGCCACTATCTTCATACCGCACCAACTCGGCTCGCCGATTGAGTTCATGGATTGGTCCAAGTCTGCTGGACATGATTGACAGAGAAGAAAGAAATTGAGGGAGGACGTTGTCTGCCCAGGTTCAATGATGGGTCTCTCTCACTGGTCAGGTTACATCCAGACCAAACGAGTTGGCCGAGGTTTGAGACAAGTCAGGTGTGGATCTGACTTGAGTCCAGGTCGGGCACGGGGCCGGTAGAAATCTGAGAAGGAAGATAAAGAAGTGGGTAAGGTAAAGAAGAAGAAAGACAGAGAGAAGGGGAGAGTCGTGGGTGGTGTCGAGTTCAGAAGCCTGACTCATTACTGAGTCTAACTCACCTCTGTTGCATCCTTGTTCTGGGGAGTTGCGGGACGTTCTGAAAGGAAGGAGTAGAAGAAAAGGAGAGAGTGGAAGAGAGCATGAGGAAAGGAAGAAGAAAGGAGAGAAAGGAGGAGTGAAGACCACGTGACTCACTTGAGTCGAGTCACCGAGTCAACTCAGTGGCAACTCACTGCCGACTATCATTTTTCTGATCAGAAAATACCTGGGATAATCTGCCTTGAAAATGCCCCTTTCTTCTATTAATCCAAGCAAGATCATTACACACAGGTTCTTCTTAAGAATGTTTCAAATCAATACCCAAGGTGAGGAGCATCCCCTGTAGCTTCTTCCCTATACAAAGTTCCATGTGAATTCAATCTCTAATGTATGAAATGTTAGTTATAAATTTTGCTATCTTGAACTTCCTGTAGAAATCATGCTAATGCCATACTTCCCTATGACTATGTATACGATGCATTGTCTTATAAATTCCATGTCACATCTATGAACCATTGTTTATGAACACATCTCTATTAGACTTATTGTTGGAGGAAAACTTTTCATACTAGACTATTTGTGAATTGATTAGCATTATCTTATTACGTTCCATGCTCAATAATCTTTAAATTATTGGTACCACTACATAGATAGTTTTATTTTACATTGTTGTTGTGAATTGTATGAAGAACAAGTATAGGAAGAATTGTTAAATAATTCAAAAAATATGCTCTATCTCATTTAGTCCCTTTGAAATTCACAATTGTATATCTTTTATTTAAAGGTTGGGAGTTATGAAATTTTTATTAATATGATGTATCTAAAATCATGGTGCATAATATCCATGCATGACATGTGAGCTATTCCGGGTGTGCATTTGTGCACTTTGGGCCGCTCCCTCCTTTATGAGGCTTTTCCAGGATTTTCATACCTCCTTGGGCGTACTCTAAGTATTTTTCCAGGAGATCGTCCTTGGGCGTACTCATTTTACGGTCTTTTCCGGGTGTCTAGTTCTTTTTGGACGTACCTGTGCGTACTTTTCTAGAGAACTAGTTCGCTTTGGGCGACCTTTCTTTTGACAGCTGGATGTGCATGACCAGATCTGTGTTTTATACATACATTCATACATTCATGAAGATGTATTGTCCTATGAATTGCATATGAATTGTTAATTTGCTTTGGAAGAATGTATTATGGTTGAATCTACGAGGGAGATTCCCACTGAGTTTCACTCACTCAACTGTGCGGTTGCACCAAATAGACTCAAGTATGACGGAGAGTAACGGTACTTATGACGACATCCCAGAAGTAGTTGGAGAGGAGCACAATACAGAAGATCAGTATGACGATGCAGCAAATTCACAGGCACTCCACTAAATATTTAAATTTCGTTAATTTCACATTATACCTCCAGTCGTTAGTTTAGTTTTGTTTACTTGAGATATGTAATTAAAACTTCCTTGTTATGGATTTTGCTTTATTTCATGTTTAATCTGTATATAGTGAATTCACTCGACTGGTTTATACGATGGTTATATCGGGATGTTATAACTTGTACTGATGATTTGAGAAATGGTATGTTATGACTGGTGGTGATGATTAGAGGAATGGTAAACTTAGTTCATGACGTAACCCTCGGGTTCTCGTACTCGAGTGCCCATCCTCGGGTAGGGAGAATCAGGGTGTTACAGTCAATCTCAAATCAGGGTCTCATAGGCTCACCTCATAGGAAGGTTCAAATCTAGAAGAACCCTCAATCAAGGTGAGGGATATCCCACATGGCTTCATCATTTCATGGAATTCTAAAATAATTATTGAATGAGATTATAATGGTGTAAATAGTAGTTGGTTTCCTTTAACTCTGAATTGACATGAGTAAACATGTGGGATTGCCTCAATTTATGTTACCCCAACATGTCTTATAAGAATTACTTTAAAATCACCATGCCATATTGGGAATTGCTTGTGTACACACACATTCCTACTTGTTGCACATTCATTATGCCACATTTGAAATTACATATATACATCTTCTAGTTGCATTAAATGCATGAGCTCTTACTTCCACTACAATGATAAGATTGCTCCATTTCTCCTTATATGGGTTAGAATTGTTATAGCTTGACATAAATGAATATCTTTTGTCTTAATATGTGTAGTAATCATGTTACTATTCTAATGTGTTTGAAATGTCATACTTGGGCCCTCCTTCGGACCTTGGGAAAGTAAATGAATTTATATTGATTTCATATTTGAATGCCGGATATCCTATTAAAGGACTACTAGTCTTGATCATGCTTGTGAGAGTAATCTTGTTAATCCTATGGAATGTGCATGAGTATCATGGCACATGACATTCATGCATGACATGTGAGCTTTTCCGGTGCTCAATGTAAGCCACATTCTATTCGATTTACTGAAAGTTCCAACACTTTAGTTTAATTCATAGAACTTGTGCATTTGGGTCACTTTGGGCGCTCTTTCTTTACATGAGGCTTTTTTCGGGATTAGACACTCCTCGGGCGTACCCCGTGTATTTTTTCAGGAGATATCCTTAGGCGCACTCACTTACATGGCTTTTTCCACGTAGATAATCTACCGCGGGCGGTCTATATTATATGGTCTTTTCTGGGCGGCTAGTTCTCCTTAGGCGTACCTATGAGTATTTTTTTCGGGTGACTAGTTCGCCTTGGGCGACCCTTTATTTTGACTACTGGATGTGCATCCACAGATCTGTGACTTGTACATACATTCATACACCCATACATTCGTTTATAATTTCATGATTAGTCTCCTTGTAATTTGAATATGTTGATTTAAACTGTGTTGAAATGATATGATATGTATGAATCCTTGCGGGAAGTTCCCACTGAGTTTTCACTCATCCAATAGTGTGGTTGCATCAAATAGACGCAGGTTTGATGAAAGGCGAAGACACATTTGACGGGATTGTTGAGGGTCAAATATTGCATATCAGACCCCGATTATTGCCTGGACTTACGAATATGATACTGTTTAATGGCCTGTTGAATCGTATTTGTGATGCAGAGCGTATCTACGAGCCTAGATCGAAATAAGATGCTAAAAGACGAGATTTAACGCTCAGAATTCACCAGAGCAAGGGACGGACTTCAGGGAACTAAGATCGACGAATTTACACGCCAGAGATCAGAGAAAATCGAGAAACTAAAGCTCAAGTGGCCCGAAAACCGTCCAGAATACAAAATCACAGGGTTTCCACCATCTGATCGGCTCAAAACTTCATACATGGCCTGAAGATCATAAATTAACCGTACACGTCAAAATTCAGGCCTCAGATCCCTGTGAAAGTAGTCCAACAGTTAAATCAACCCACCAAATCTCCGATTCGGGCCCACCTGGTATCTGGGTTTGCATCAATTTTTGTCCCAACATGTTAAATGAGCTGACAAAGCGGATGGACGGATCAGATTTCCTTTAAACATCACAGTGGACCCCACCTGTGGCTGTGCGTGTGCAAAATACGGTGAGCTCTCGCCGTGCACCAAACCGCAGGAATCGGTCAGCAGGCGCTGACCCGATTTCTACTTTCAAAATAGAGATTGCGTCCGCTGTTCGCAACAGGGAGCTGCGCTCAACTCCTGGTGGGCCACCATCATCACACATCTTGATGATCCACACCGTTCAGTGAGTCCATGAGGTAAAACCGACCACACTCTGATCTGTGGTCCGATTTTCGTGAACATTGCATATACAGGAAGTCTCGAACATAGGTCGGACGGCTGAAGCACGAATTCAGTGGGCCACAGTATTGGAAGTTCAAACCGATCATCTCCAAATGGTTTTCCGAGCTGGAAACAATGAACGGAGTGGATCTCGTCGTAACTCCCGAACATGGACCCCACCACTCAATCAGCGTAAGGAGCGGAATCCCTGTTCGCCCGACCACGAAATCCGGCCGCTGTGGGCCCCACTGCGTTCGTGATCACGATCGGTTAGATGATCCGATCCGTCCAGAAGCCGGAGAAGGGGGTTTTCACCCTTCCTATGAAGTCAGAATCACTACAATGGGTGATTTCTTCTCGTGATCTGAGATTAAACGCAGCTGTCGGTGAGTTTTCCTGCGCAGAATCAGCTTCTGCATTCCGGTTCTGCTACGGACTGTAAAGGAGAGTAAGTTCTCCTATTCCAGGAAGGAGACACAACAATCACCTTTGTTTATAAAAGAGAAGAAGAGAGATAGAGGAGGGGGATCTTTTTGCTGACCTTCGGCTGGACGTGGAGCACCAGGGAGTTTTGTCTTTTCTTTTCTTTTTCTATTTTTTCTTTCTTTCTTTCTTTTCCTTTGAGATTTAGCCTACCCATGTTGGGCTAAACCCTTAGCTAGGGCTAAGGGGCGAAGCTTGTGGTGTGATGGGAGGTTTTTACATTGTGCCATTGAATTATTTTTAATTTATGAACTACCTTGATTATGGTTTAATTTATGGGAATATTTTTTAGTTGTTAATGGGCTGTTGTGACTAAAATTACAATGGGTCTGCAATGGCTTTGAATATTTCTGTTTCCTTTTTATGGTTATGACGTCAGGAAGCCCTGTTGTTCACCATCGTCTCCTGGGCATGGTTGGATGTCAGTACCCTTCCTAACCTTCATGACATGTTGATTGGTTGGTAATTAGTTTAATTCTATTGTTTACCATCGTCTCTTGGGCATGGTGTGGTGATAGAATCCATTCTAATTCATATACCTCTCATCTCTTGAAAACTATATCAACGGCAGTTCAGTTAATTTCCCTGATTTTTAATCCAGGCATAAGATCTCCCTGATCTCTACAAGTAGATCCTCTGAATCCCTAGTTTCTCTTCTCTGAATTTTCTTCTCAGTTTAGATTAATATTTCATCATTATTCTTCAAATCATAATTGATTTAGATTGCATCTTAGTCTAGTTCTAGTCCTAGTTAGTTTCAGAATACGTACAGGTTTCAGTCCCTGTGGATTCGACCTCGGTCTTACCGAGTTTATTACTACATCACAACCCTATACTTGGGGAGTGAACAAGTTTTTGGCGCCGTTGCCAGGGATTGACGGCTATGTAATTTGAAATTAGTTGGTTTTAGAATTAGATTAAGATTAGGATTTTACTAACTTTTGTTTTAGATTTTTATTTGATTTCTAGAACTAACCTGTTTCCTCTTTTATAGGATTCTTAGATAGAAACTTCTAAATTGGTAATCCCTTCCTAATTTTCCACTTTTTCTTTTTCTAGAATTAGGATTTTAATTTTAGAAATTTTCTTATTCTAGGTTTCCTTTTTAGAAACTAATTTTTTATTTTCTATCTTAGAATTTTCTAACTTAAAAATTTTTATTTTTAGGAACTAATTTCTTTTGTTTTGTTTTGCAGGATCTTAACATAGGAATTTCTAATCTGGTAACTTCGTTCTAACTTCCCCTCCTTTTACTTTCCATGCTGTTGTAGGATTTTTATTTTATTTTAGGAGTAAAACTCAGAGTTAGGGTTTTCACCATGTATATGCACGAGTGGGAACGTCAGTATGCTGAGAAGAATAACCTATATTGGGATGATGATTATGATAGCGATCAACCAATGTCTCAAAACTATTCTGAAACTATCATCGAGAACCGACCGGAATATAAAGATCCACTGGTTAAGAAGTCCTTACGTGATCATATGCAGGAGAACAATTACACCCCATGAATTAACAAGACAGTACGTGAATGTTGGGGTTATCATAACTATGAGAGTGAGAATTATTATCACTCATCTGAGAAAAAGAAAACAATGCGTGATTATATTATGAGTGATAATATGTATTACCAACCATCAGATTCTCCCACACATGATCCGTATGACTCTAATCAGTGGAACCATCAATGTCGGAAAGATGAACCAACAACATGTTATAGTGATAATTCTCTTGGATCCCCTACTTTTGAGAACCAACCAGAAGCGATCCAAGAGGATTCATGTTTTAATCTAGGACAATTCAACCAGCATGTTGCGAAAATAATGAAATCATTAGAGGCAATTGAATCGCACCTCAATAAGAGGAACAAGGCTAGTTCACCCCAGTTGCAACCCAATCCAGAAATACAATGCAATCCTAACTTGCTTTTAGAGAATTCTGGAATTTGGAATGAAGAGTTGAATTGTGCTAATGAGCATATGGTTCACTTTCCCGATGAGTCGATCTCAATGACTGTTCAAAAGAATGGGGAAGAAACATGGTTGTCTTTCAAATACAGTGATGATGACAACTTTCCTCACATGATACACAGGATCTCAATGATGAGGTTGAGGTTAGTTTATTCGAACCTCAACCGAATTTAGAATGTAAGGAAAGCGATCCCATCTCAAGTGTGTACTGCACTGAATTGGAAGCTGAGAAGTATTGGGATGAGATTCATGAGAGCACAACCCAAATTCCCCTGGAATCAATCTCAAGTATGGTCCAGGTCAATGCTCAAGAAGCACACGAAGTGATCGGTCATACTGAGCTACTCCACTCACCTAACATGTCTGATTTAAAAGTGGAAGATGAGTTCATTAGAACCAACCCTTCCAACTTCTGTGAGACATGTTTGGACCACTCTCTTGAATTGAATGATAATATAATTCGGGAGAAGGACGAGCTGCTCGCTACGACTCTGGAATTTGAAACCACTCAATTGAGACCACCACCTGAGCTGTACACGTTGGACAGTTCAACGCCTCAATTGAGTAGTTTCAATGAACAAAGTGATCCTATCGATGCTTCCCCTATTGATCTTCAATATGTCTGTACAGGGCTGGAGTAAGAGAGCATATCTTCACATACTTTTAAGGGCGAGGGAGTCCTTGAGCATCTCATTACAGACTTCAATGAGGAAAATAAGTCACTCTCAGTTGAAATTTCCGACTCTTTTGATAATTGCTGGGCACAATTTGCAAAGTCAAACGATCCCATGTCTAAAGACAAAGTGGATGCCTTGCAAGACAACATCTCGGTAGTTATCACTGACCGAGAGAACCTTTACTCTGAAGCCCCTCCCTCCCCAGATCCTCACTATTTACCATTAAGGGAGGAGGAGCTGAAAATTGAACCGAAGTCTGCTACATCAGAATATGTTGAGACTACACCACTTCTTGAAAATTTTTCTCAATTTGATCTACTTGTGGTCTCTGATTCACCATGGGATATTAACTTCAAAACTTTTTCTGACACAGGTGAATCGTACATACTCTGGTTACCTCAAGCAAGGCAATGGAAAATTTCTTATAAGGTACATAAGTCTCTCTGGAAAGTCATGCTTCAGGGCACCCAAGCCTTTTGCAAAAAGGGCTTTTGGATGATCTTGTTGAGGAACTTACTGAGAAACTTATCAAGATACTGGCCAGAAGATGAACCTTGCAGCATGAGTAGTTAGTTCAATGTTTGTGGGTAACATTGCTGTAAACCCTCACGAGACTACAACTTGTCCACTAGGGGCAACCTAGGGGTTTAAAGGCTTGTTGCATATGCTAAATGCAATCGAGAGCACCTGCGAAAGTGGTGTAGGTAGGATTTTGTTTTCGTTATTTTTGTTTTACTTTTGTTGGTTTCTCGCCTACGCTGACTTGCTGTCACGATGAGTTCCTTGTGGAAAAGTCTCTCGATTCGTTATCCAGGTACTATCTTCCCATCACTTCTCTTTTACTTTCGTTGTCCCATATGCATGACATACTTATCCCTTTTACATTGAGGACAATGTAGATTTTAGGTTGGGGGTGGGAGATTAGGTAACCTAATCAGTGTTTTTCTTAGTCTTGAGCAAAAATTGTGAAAATTTTTTAAAATTTTTAAAATTTTTCTAGAAATTCTTGTGACTTCGAAGTGATTTTGATGGCCATCTTGGAGTTAGAATTACAAGATAAGTAATGTTGGCACTTTATGACTCTTGGATTCAGTGTCTATTAGATTTCACGGTTAAGTTTGAATTGTTAATCTATGATTAGAAGTTGTAAACATTGATTGAGTCATGATTTCACATACCACATCTCGCTTACACATTAAGATTTCAGTCTGAAACTAAAGGATTAATTTGGTAATCACTGAGCATGAAAGAAATTAGCCTAAAAGATTTGGCCATCAGGGTAAAAAAAAAAAAAAAAAAAAGATTTGAAAAGGTTGGGTAATTAATCTTCACCATGGGTTTGCTCCCTATAGGTGTGGATTTGATTTTCCATGATTAACAGTTGGAAAGAGTTGGGCAACTAGTTTCACCATAGGTTTGCTCCCTATAAGTGAAAATTGGATTACCATCTTGATAAAAAATAAAAAAAAAAAAAAAAAAAACACTAGAAAATGAAAGAATGATCTGTGAGGCAAAGTTTTAGTTTAGGTGGTTGTCCTGAGTACTTTTGTTGGTTACCAATGATATCATGAAATAACGAATTGAATTTTAATATTGATAAGCCGAGATTACATTATACACATATGGAACTCAATGTTTAGAATTTTTCTAATTGATGGATTAATACTTTGCACTTGATTATGAAGTTTACCGTGTGCTTGAGTCCAGGAGAAAGTAATACTCAACATTCATGAATCTTAGAATTCTCATATCCAAATTATTTTACAAAATCACTTGAGTTTATAAAAATTGTCCTGTAATTCTCAACTTATTTTTCGCATATTTTGCTCGGGACTAGCAAAATGCTGGTTGGGGGTTGTGTTGAGGGTTAAATATTGCATATCAGACCCCGATTATTGCCTGAACTTACGAATATGATACTGTTTAATGGCCTGTTTAATCGTATTTGTGATGCAGAGCGTATCTACGAGCCTAGATCGAAATAAGATGCTAAAAGACGAGATTTAACGCTTAGAATTCACCAGAGCAAGGGACGGACTTCAGGGAACTAAGATCGACGAATTTACACGCCAGAGATCAGAGAAAATCGAGAAACTGAAGCTCAAGTGGCCCGAAAACCGTCCAGAATACAAAATCACAGGGTTTCCACCATCTGATCGGCTCAAAACTTCATACAGGGCTTGAAGATCATAAATTAACTGTACACGTCAAAATTCAGGCCTCAGATCCCTGTGAAAGTAGTCCAACAGTTAAATCAGCCCACCAAATCTTCGATTCGGGGCCCACCTGGTATCTGGGTTTGCATCAATTTTTGTCCCAACATGTTAAATGAGCTGACAAAGCGGATGGACGGATCAGATTTCCTTTAAACATCACAGTGGACCCCACCTGTGGCTGTGCGTGTGCAAAATACGGTGAGCTCTCGCCGTGCACCAAACCGCAGGAATCGGTCAGCAGGCGCTGACCCGATTTCTGCTTTCAAAACAGAGATTGCGTCCGCTATTCGCAACAGGGAGTTGCGCTCAACTCCTGGTGGGCCACCATCATCACACATCTTGATGATCCACACCGTTCAGTGAGTCCATGAGGTAAACCGACCACACTCTGATCTGTGGTCCGATTTTCGTGAACATTGCATATACAGGAAGTCTCGAACACAGGTCGGATGGCTGAAGCACGAATTCAGTGGGCCACAGTATTGGAAGTTCAAAACCGATCATCTCCAAATGGTTTTCCGAGCCGGAAACAATGAACGGAGTGGATCTCGTCGTAACTCCCGAACATGGACCCCACCACTCAATCAGCGTAAGGAGCGAAATCCCTGTTCGCCCAACCGCGAAATTTGGCCGCTGTGGGCCCCACTGCGTTCGTGATCACGATCGGTTAGATGATCCGATCCGTCCAGAAGCCGGAGAAGGGGGTTTTCACCCTTCCTATGAAGTCAGAATCACTACAATGGGTGATTTCTTCTCGTGATCTGAGATTAAACGTAGCTGTCGGTGAGTTTTCCTACGCAGAATCAGCTTTTGCATTCCGGTTCTGCTGCGGACTGTAAAGGAGAGTAAGTTCTCCGATTCCAGGAAGGAGACACAACAATCACCTTTGTTTATAAAAGAGAAGAAGAGAGAGAGAGGAGGGGGATCTTTTTTGCTGACCTTCGGCTGGACGTGGAGCACCAGGGAGTTTTGTCTTTTCTTTTCTTTTTCTATTTTTTCTTTCTTTCTTTTCTTTTCCTTTGAGATTTAGCCTACCCATGTTGGGCTAAACCCCTTAGCTAGGGCTAAGGGGCGAAGCTTGTGGTGTGATGGGAGGTTTTTACGTTGTGCCATTGAATTAATTTTTAATTTATGAACTACCTTGATTATGGTTTAATTTATGGGAATATTTTTTAGTTGTTAATGGGCTGTTGTGACTAAAATTACAATGGGTCTGCAATGGCTTTGAATATTTCTGTTTCCTTTTTATGGTTATGACGTCAGGAAGCCCTGTTGTTCACTATCATCTCCTGGGCATGGTTGGATGTCGGTACCCTTCCTAACCTTCATGGCATGTTGATTGGTTGGTAATTAGTTTAATTCTATTGTTTACCATCGTCTCTTGGGCATGGTGTGGTGATGGAATCCATTCTAATTCATATACCTCTCATCTCTTGAAAACTATATCAACGGCAGTTCAGTTAATTTCCCTGATTTTTAATCCAGGCATAAGATCTCCCTGATCTCTACAAGTGGATCCTCTGAATCCCTAGTTTCCCTTCTCTGAATTTTCTTCTCAGTTTAGATTAATATTTCATCATTATTCTTCAAATCATAATTGATTTAGATTGCATCTTAGTCTAGTTCTAGTCCTAGTTAGTTTCAGAATACGTACAGGTTTCAGTCCCTGTGGATTCGACCTCGGTCTTACCGAGTTTATTACTACATCACAACCCTATACTTGGGGAGTGAACAGGGATCCCAGGGATGGCTGAGGTGGAGTTAGGCAAAGAGGGCCTCTATGCCGTTGCAGTTGAGCCATTGGAGCTCGACTGATAATTTAGGATTTACTTGCTTTGTATTTTAGATTTTGTGTCTTGTTTGAGTTGTAATAAAATATTTCCCTGTTGTTGGATTTCATTTTGCTCCCACTTAAATGTATTAAACTTCCATTTTGTTACTCTTGATATCCTTAGTTTATGCAATGTTATCTTACTCCATGTTATGAAATTTTCCGCTATTTAGATGTATGTTAGTCCACTTTGTAGTGTAACCCTCGGGTTCTCGTACTCGAGCGACTATCCTCGGGTTTCGAGAACCAGGGTGTTACAACAAATCAGATAGTCGATTCCCTTGAGGTTCTCAATAGTCCATCCAAAGGCTTCTTTATATTCTTTGAGAGTAGAAATCAGCATACTCTCTTGTTCCTCATTCAAGTGAGAAGATATCACCACTAGATATGTCTTATGTTGACCAAAATAAGCATATTTAAGATCCGTAGGAAAATGTTTTAGATCAAGCTTCGGTGCCTTGACATTAGACGATAGAGGCTTTGAGTCAATTAACAGTAATCTTTCAAATGTAGGCCTCCACCTGTTATTTTCAAGTACCCGCGTAGCATTAAGCGAGGCATCCATCTCCCTAATCATGTCATCATCTAAATTAGTGGAGTGGGCCAAGCAAATCTCTAAAGTGTTGGAATATAAAGTCAAATGTGACTTATCTTCCACAAATGAATCTATTAGGTTAATTTCATGGATGTCATCACCATCCTCTTATTGTTTGTACATATTGAGGACATTTAGTTCAAGTGTCATATTCCCAAAAGATAGTTTCATAACCTCATTCCTACAATTGCTTATAGCGTTTGATGTGGCTAGGAATGGTCAGCCAATGATGACAAGAGTCTGAGAGCTAGCATCAATGAAGGGTTGCGTATCCAATATAATAAAATCTAAGGGATAGTAGAATTTTTCAAATTGGATAAGCACGTCCTCTATCATCCCTCTCGGTATACGAATTGATCGGTCAACCAGTTGGAGAGTGGTCTTAGTGGGTTTTAATTCACCTAGGTTAAGTTGTTAATATACTAAGTATGGGATCAAATTCACAGTTGCCCCAAATCAAGCAGTGCATGCTCAATCCGGTGGTTCCCAATCACACATGAGATGGTTGGGCTACCGGGATCTTTGTATTTTTGGGGCACATCTTGTTTGATGATGAAACTCACTTTTTCTATCAAAAATATTTTTTTTTCTAAATATTGTGCCATATCTTGGTTGTACACAAATCTTTCAAGAATTTGGCATATGACGGGATTTGTTTTATGGCATCCAACAAAGGGAAGTTGATTTTCACCTATTTTAGAACCTCTAAGATATCCTGAATATTAGGTAGAGGTTTTGGTGAGATCAACCATTGTGGAAATGGTGCAACTGGCTTGTATACTTTTTTCAGTTCCTTATCATGTGTCATATTGCTAAGCCCATCATCTCTCTTAGATTCTTCCGTGTCCTTAGGCTTCTTAGCCCTCGTCGAGATATTTTTGTCAATTATTTTTTCACTTTTAAGAGTAGTGATGGACTTTGCTTATTCAACATGCTAAGTCGAAGAACTAGGGTCACTTATCTCGCATTGTGGTTTTAGGTAAGGTAGAGGTTAGGCCAGAAGAGTCCCCTTCTCCCTACTTTGAATGGATGATGCAAACACCCCCGAGGATGTTTTAATATCCCAGAATACTTGCAAAGTATTCTAATTAAACTACTCTTGATCATGTATGAATGTTTGAACTGGATCCTCTTGGGTTCTCTTCTGAGTTAGTAGTGGAATGAGGATCGATGGAAGAGACCCTTGAGGATTTTTGTCTGCATTACCCGTTGGTCCATTCCTCCAATTGAGGTTTGGATAGTTTCCCCAACTAAAATTGTAATGTTTGATGTGGAAGCATTGAATGGACTTTGATAATTGTTTACGACACTAGATTACTCATGCAACAACTCTTAGAACACGAAAATTAAAGGACACTCCTGCGTCAAGTGTATGTTACTTACGCAAATACCATAAGCAGTTTCAACAGGATATCCTCGGGCTTAACCACTTCTACTTTCTTCAATTTCACGGCCTCGACCTTTCTCGTAAGGTTGGCCACCCTAGCATTAACGATGTCTTTTTCCCTTAAGACGTATATTCCTCCATTCTCTTTGGACTAAGTCGACTTGAGATTGGTTGGCTTGGCTAAAGTATCCCATGATTGCGTATTTTCAACTAACATGTTGAAATAGTCCCACGCGTAGTCGGGATCTTTATTCATGAATTCTCCATTACACAGCATCTCTACGAATTGGCGCATGGGCGAAGTCAGTCCATCATAGAAAAAGCTTACGACCCACCAAAACTTTGTAGCCATGATGTGGGCATGCACTTAGAAGATCCTTAAACCTCTCCTAGCATTAGAAGAAGGTTTCTTCCTCTTTTTATAAGAAGTTCATAGCTGCCCTTCTAATGGTATTGGTCTTATGAACTAAATTTTTTTAAAGAACTCCCGAGTCATCTCAGCCCATGTCTCAATCGATTTTGGTCTCAAGGAGTGAAGTCATGACTTGGCCTTCTTCTTCAATGAGAAATGGAATCATTTTAATCTCAGGGTGTCATCCAACACTTTGTTGAAGTGTAAGGTTGCTACAATCTCATCAAATTCATTAAGATGTCGGTATGGACTCTTAGAATCTAGTTCATGGAATTTCAAAAGCAGTTGGATCACTCCCGGTTTAAAATCCACTTTTCCTGCATTATGTGGAAAGATCATGCAAGAAGGTGTGCTCGTCCTTGCTGGTTACAAATAGTCATGTAGAGTTTTAGCTGGTGGGATGTTTCGCACTTCGTTTTTATCTTGTTGCTCATTAGCACTATGATGAGGTTGATTCTTAGCCATATTCTCAACCACTTCAAAGGATCTTAGGTGTTTTCTAATCCAACAATAGATAGGTAAACCTTCAAATAATCCTCCTTCACTTAAGAGATGGAGAGTGTTATCACGAACCCACTTGGGCATAAACCACTCTTAATCCTAATTTTAAACCTAAACATACTTCTACTAAAATAAAACGCTATAACAAAATAAGGAATCTGAAATAACTAAAGCAACAGGATTGGAAGGATAATACTCGATTGATGATTCTAGGTTAGATTCTACAAAACAAAATAAATAATGTTAGTATCTAAAAATCTCAGGAAAAAAAAAAACTCATCTAGAAACACAGCGAAAACTAATCCTAATCCTACACAAATTTTAATACTACTGTATTTCAAAAAGATGCATTTGAAGTCCCTGGCAATGATGCCAAAAACTTGATTGAACTTAAGGGTTGAAAACCCCAAGTGCAGGGCTGCGATGTAATAATAACTCAGTAAGACCGAGGTCGATCCATAAGGACTTATATTTGCGCATTTTCTAAAAGACTTTAGAACTAGAATTAGAACTAAAACTAATTTATGAAATAATATTTTAAGAAGTAGTATGATTGAAACTTTGAATAATGTAAAGAGATAATCATTAGAAACAAAGTACTAGAGCACCAAAGATCCACTTATAACCATTCTTAATGTTTAATTCACCTGATTCAATTGGATTTTGTTAACTAGAATCGAAGTCTTATCCTACCCAGCTGGATAATAGAGCAGTTAAATCATCATTCATAAATCAAAATATATTTGACCTTCAATTCATTTGGTTCCAACATAAATCATCAAAGTATTGATTACAGGGAATTGAAAGCATCTATCGTACCCTTAGTCTATGATAAATCAATGGATTTTACAGATCAGTCTCTTTTAAAATAGATAAGCAAGTACTCTTAGCTTTTCTAAGCATCCAATGTGCCTGGAGTCAACAATGGATAAAAGTAAACTAAAAATAAATCTTCATTCAAACTAATATCAATGAATTATTCAACAATTAAACCAAATACTTGAATTAAAGGAAACTAATATATTAAAAACAACTACAAGCTTCACCTCTTAGCACTAATTAAGAGATTTAGCCAACCAAAAACATGATTGAACTAAACTCAAATGAAAAACATAAAAACCGAAGGATTAGAGAAGGACTCCGTAGAAGCTTCGCAACTCCTTGCTCTCTCTCTCTCTCTCTCTCTCTCTCTCTCTCTCTCTCTCTCTCTCTCTCTCTCCTATACCATAAATTGTGTCTATATATAAGAAAATTTCGTGTCGACTTAGAACCGTGTTCAATATTACACATTTATGTTATGTTTCGGTCACATTGAGTCCATCCGAAGATGCCTTCAGCTGCAGCCGAATTTCACCAAAATATGTATTAAGTCTTTGTCTCCCTTCGGTGGCACCGGACCGAACCAACCTCAGTTGGGACCAAACAGTCTGTTATTTCTGATTTTACCAACCTTTTCTCTCTCTTTTGCACTTGGTTTTCTTAGATCTTTAGCACTTAAAATATTCATTAATCACCTCTAAATCCTCAAAATCTTTAGTTGGTCATTTTTTAAGCATTAAATATTCTTTTTAATCGTTCTTTTCATCTTAACTCTCCAAATCACCTCGCATAGAAAAACATACATCGTTAGATCAATTAAACACATCGATGTATATAAAACCAATGCACAATAGGGGAGAAATATACAATATTTTATGCTCAATACACTCCCCCTCCAACCAGCATTTTGCTAGTCCTGAGCAAAACATGTGAAAAATTAATCTTTAAAATCCAAATTTCAAAGCTCTCTCAGAAAAACAACATTCTGTGTAGATAAAATTCAAAGATATAAGGTTTAAATATCGTCAATATAGAACCTAATATCATTATTAAAACGTTAAACTCAATTCTCCTTCATCAATTATTGAGGGTCAAATATTGCATATTATCCCCCATTTATTACTTGGTTTCGTGAACATGATAATGCTTAATATTCTATTTTACTCATGTTTGTGTTGCAAGGTGAATTTAAGAGCTTGGATTGAAAAGGGTGCTAAAAGCATGGATTTGATGCTCAAGAATCACCAAGGCAAGGGATGGATCTTAGAAGGCCAAGATTGAAGAATTCACATGCTAAATAACCAAGAAAACTAAGTAAGGAATGAAGAGTATTAAAGACTTGAAGTGAAGAAAAGGAATCCTGAAATTGTCCTGAAAACAAATATATTCCTGAAAGTGTCCTGAGGAAGCATATTCTGAAATGCTGGGGCATTCTGTGAAATTGTTCAGAGTGAAGCCTATTTTGAAAAACTGCGTAAATTTAAGGCGATTTTTAGAGTTTTCCAACTAGGTGTGAAAGTTGGAGTTCCACAACTATAAATAGGACTCCCTAGGATCTTCCTAGGCATCTTCTAGGGTTTATGGAGTGGAGAAAAAGCGTGGAGAAGCCGTCGGTAAGAGTTTTTCTTCCATTTCCTTAGTTGTTTTTATGCTTTTCTTAAGAGATTCTAGTTCAATCATGTTTATGGTTGGCTAAACCTCTTAATTAGGGCTAAGAGGTGAAGCTTGTAGCGTGATAGGATGTTTTCTATTGCTTTGATTCATGTTTAAGTTGAACTCTCTTTGATTCTAATTTGATTATAAGGAATACTTTCAGTTTTTAAGGGTTTGTTGTGACTCGAATTACAATGGATCTGCGATAGCTTTGAGTATATTCTTTTCATGTTTAGGGATTGTAAAATTAGGAAATTCTGTTGTTCACCATCGTCCTATGGGCATGGTTAGGTGATGGAATCCTTCTAATCTTCATGATTCTCTTATGATTGGTTGTGGGATTGGTAAATCCTGTTGTTTGCCTTGTCTCATGGGCATGGTTTTGTGATGGAATCACTTCCAGTTCTCACAACTCTCATCCACTAAGAATTAGGTCAAAGGAAGTTCAGATTTGGTTTTACTGAGATATCTTCCAATTGGATATGATGGGACTCTGATTCCAGTTGCGTCATTGAATCAAGCATAGATCTCCCTGATCTCTACAAGTTGATCCTTGGAAACCCTAGTTTCCCACGTTTGAATTTCTTAAGTTTTTCATTAAATCTCTCACAATTACTCTCTATACTTCCAGATTTAGTTTTTCATCTTTTTCTAGTTCTTCTTCTAGTTGCTTTCAGAATACACACAAGATTAGTCCCTATGGATTCGACTTTGGTCTCACCGAGATTATTACTATATCGCGACCCTACACTTGGGGTTGTGAACAAGTTCTTGGCGCCGTTGTCGGGGATTAATGGTTGCATTTTTCTAAGATTAACTAGTTTTAGAATTATGTTAAGATTATGGTTTTTCTATTTTCTATTTTTAGGGTTTATTTTACTGTTTTTAGAAACTTTTTAATTATAGGTTTAGAACTTTTCTAATCATTTTTTTTAGAAACTTTCTTTTTCTGTTTTTAGAAACTAATTTATTTTTTAATTTTAAGATAAGATAGGATAAGATAAGATTAGATAAGATAAGATAAGATAGGATAGGATAAGATAAGATAGGATAGGATAGGATAGGATATGATAGGATAGGATAGGATATGATAGGATAGGATAGGATAAGATAAGATAAGATAAGATTAGATAAGGTAAGATAAGATAAGGGTTATTTATAATATGTTTTTAGAAACTAACTTAGCTTTCTAGGTTTAGAAACTTTCCTTTTTCGTTTTTAGAAACTTTCTTTTTTCATTTTTAGAAACTAGGTTGCTTTTTTAGAAACTTTCCTTTTTAGTTTTAGATACTAACTCATCTTTTTATTTTTATTTTTAGAAACTTTCTTATTTCTTTTTTAGAAACTAATTCACTTTCTTTTTTCTTTTACAGGATCCTAACATAGATCTTCTCCAATCTGGTAACTTCCTTCTAACTTCTCTTCTACTTACTTTCCATATTGCTGTAGGATTTTTCTTTTATTTTCTTTTAGGATTAGGTTCAAGATTAAGGTTTCACCATGTACATACAAGAGTGGGAACGTCAATATGCTGAGTTAGTTTTCAAGAATGCGAGAAATTGTGAAGGGCTGTCAGATGATTATATGAGGAAATAACCCATGTCTCAAAATTTTTCTGAAACTATCATCGAGAACCGAACGAAATACAATACTCCACCGGTTAAGAAATCCTTACGTGATCATATGCGGGAGAACAATTACACCCCACGGATTAAGAAAACAATACGTGAGTGTTGGGGTTATCATAACTATGGGAGTGAGCATTATTATCACCCATCAGACAAGAAGAAAATAATAAGAGATTATATTATGGGTGATAATATGTATCAACAACTATCAGATAATCCCACCTATGACCCGTATGACTATAATCAGTGGAAACATCAATGTTGGGAGGATGAACCAACAAGACATCATAGTGAACATTCTCTTGAGTCCTCTACCTTTGAAACCCAATCAGAAACAATCCAAGAGGAGTCACTTCAGGGTTATACAGACAATTTTGCTGGCATCAGAAGAATGATAGAAGTGCTTGAATCGCGCCTCGATAAGCTAATGGAGGCTAGTTTACCCCAGCCTCAACCCAATCCAATTCTTCATTCCCAACTCCCAACTTATGATCAGTGGAAACATTAAGATTGGAAAGCTAAATCAACAATGCAACATAGTGACAATTCTCTTGGGTCCTATACCTCTGAGATCCAACAAGAAACGATCCAAGAGAATTCACTTCAGAATTTCATACAAACTTTAGAGCTCAATTAGCAAAACACTCTCTAGAGATTTCAAGAACTTATAAAAGATATACAACAATGGGGTTCATGTGATGCGATTATGGAGAATACTGAAATTGAGAATGAAGAGTTGGATTGTGTTAATGAGCATATGGTTCAATTTTTCGAAGAGTCGATCTCGATGACGGTCCAAAGGAATGATTAAGAGACGTGGGTGTCTTTCAAATATAATGATAATGACACACTTCACTCACATGACACACTTAGTTTCAATGATGAGGGAGAGGTTAGTTTATTTGAACCTCAACTCAATTTAGGAATAGAATGTGAGGAAAGTGATCCCATCCCAAGTGTGTACTGCACTGAATTGAAAAATGATGAGTATTGGGATGACGATCATGAATGTGCAGCCCCAATTCCCTTGGAATCAATCTCAAGTTTGATTCAGGTCAATGATCAAGAAGTACACGAAGTGATCGGTCATAATGAGCTACTCCACTCATCTGACATGGCTGATTTAAATATAGAGGATGAGCCCCTTTCAACTGACCCTTCTAACTCTTGTAAGACATGTTTAGACCACTCCCCTGAATTGAATGATGATATGATTCGGGAGATGGACGAGTTACTCGATATGACTCTGGAAGTTGAAACCACTCAGTTGAGGCACCATCTGAGTTGTACATTTTTAACAATACAATGCCTTTACTGAGTAGTGCCGATGAACAGAGTCTTCACATCAATTCTTCACCTGTTGATTCTCAATCCACCTATGAAAGGCAAGATAAGATACATTCGGTGACGATTTATTCTCACCATGATGAAGAGTAAGAGATCATGCTTCCATCCACTTCCAGAGACGATGCAATCCTTGGGCAGATTATCACAAATTTCAATGAGGAAAATGAGTCACTCTCAGCTGAATTTCCCAACTCTTCGGACGATCGCTTGGTACACTTTGCAGATTCAATGATCCCATGATACAAGACATAGTGAATGCCTTACATGACAACACCTCGGTAGTTGTTACTGACCGAGAGAACCCTTATTCTGAAACCTTTCCCTCCATAGATCCTGAATGTTTACTATCACAGGAGGGAGAGCGGACAATTGAACCGAAGTCTGAAACTTCGGAATGTGTTGAGACTACATCATCTGCTAAAACTTTTTCTGAATTTTATCTACCTGTAGTCTCTGATTCACCATGGAGTACTAACATTGAAACTTTTTCGGTCACAAGTGAATCATATATACTTTGGATACCTTAAGCGATTCAACGACAATTTTTTGTTGAGCTCCATAAATTTCTCTAGAAATTCATGCTCCAGGGCATCCAAGCCTATTGGAAAAAGGGCTTTTGGATGATCTTGTTGATAAACCTATTAAAAAATTTATCAAGATATTGGCTGAAGGAGGAACCTTACGGCATGACTAAGTAGTTTTTCCCCTTACTTTCCTAGTTTAGGATTAGTTTATTGCTTTCATGTTATGTCTAGGATAGTCGGCTTTATGCTGTTTAAGATAGTTTGATTTCCATTTGTTTTAGGATAGTTTGCTTTTTGTTGGTTTAACTCTTATGCTAACCTATCTTCACACTGAGACAATTAGAAAAGCCTCTAGATTCCTTCTTCAGGTACTATTTCCCATCACTTCTCCTTTACTTTCGTTGTCTCATGTGCATTGCATGCTTATATCTTTTACATTGAGGACAATTTAGATTTTAAGTTGGGGGTGTGGATTAGGCAAGCTAATCAGTATTTTCTTAGTTTGTGAGCAAAAATTGTGAAAATTTTTCAGTAAATTCGAGCGATTTTGAAGTTCATCCATAATTTAGAAGTATAAGATACTTAATGTTGGTGATTTATGACTCTTGGGTTCAGTTACTTGTTAGATTTCACAGTTAAGTTCGAATTATTAATCCATGATTAGAAGTTTTAAACATTGATTAAGTCATTATTACACATGTCACATCTAGCTTATACATTAAGGTGTCAGTTTGATATTGAATTATTAACTTGGTGACTATTAAGCATGGAAGGAACCAACCTGGAGAATTTGTCCATCATGTTCAATGAGAAGAACTAAAAATAATAATTAATTAATTAATTAATAAATACTCAGCTAAAAAAAAAGTTATCGTCGAAAACGACTACCTATTAAAGATCTTTAAAAAGGTTGACATAGCGTAAAAGTCATCGATGAAAAATCAAAAGGTGGAAGAATGAAAAGATGAACTGTAAGACAAGTTTTGGTTTAGGTTTTGGTTGTCCTGAATGCTCTTCTAATTATCAATGTTATTATGAAAATTAAGAATTGAACCTTTGATTGTGATAAGTCCAGATTTTACTATGCACCCATGGAACTCAATGTTTAGAATTGTTCTAATTTCTAGATTAATACTTTGAACTTGACTATGAAATTTATCGAGTGCTACAGTTTAGGAGAAAATAATGCTCAACATTGATGTACTTTAAAACTCTATTATTTGGATTATTTTAAAGCCACTTGAGCTTATAGAAATTGTCTTATGGTTCTCAAAATATTTTTCGCATACTTTACTCGGGACTAGCAAAATGCTGGTTGGGGATTGTGTTGAGGGTCAAATATTGCATATTATCCCCCATTTATTACTTGTTTTTATGAACATGATAATGCTTAATATTCTATTTTACTCATGGTTGTGTTATAAGGTGAATTTAAGAGCTTGGATTGAAAAGGGTGCTAAAAGCATGGATTTAATGCTCAAGAATCACCGAGGTAAGGGATGGATCTTAGAAGGACAAGATTGAAGAATTCACATGCTAAAGATCCAAGAAAATCAACTGAGGAATGAAGAACATTGAATACTTGAAGTGAAGAAAATGAATCCTGAAATTGTCCTAAAAACAAACAAATTCCTAAAAGTGTCCTGAAGAAGCATATTCTGAAACGTTGGGGCATTCTGTGAAATTGTGCGGAGTAAAGCCTATTTTGGAAAACTGCATAAATTTGAGGCAATTTTTAGAGTTTTCCAACTATGTGCAAAAGTTAGAGTTCCATAACTATAAATAGGACTCCCTAGGCTGTTTCTAGGCATCTTCTAGGGTTTGTGGAGTGGAGCAAAAGCGTGGAGAAGCCATCGCCAAGAGTTTTTCTTCCCTTTCCTTAGTTGTTTTTATGATTTTCTTAAGAGATTCTAGTTCAATCATGTCTATGGTTGGCTAAACCTCTTAGCTAGGGCTAGGAGGTGATGCTTGTAGCATGATAGGATGTTTTCTATTACGTTGATTCATGTTTAAGTTGAACTATCTTTGATTCTAGTTTAATTATAAGGAATACTTTCAGTTTTTAATGGTTTGTTGTGACTGAAATTACAATAGATCTGCGATAGCCTTGAGTATGTTCTTTTCATGTTTGGGGATTGTAAAATTAGGAAATCCCATTGTTCACCATCGTCCCATGGGCATGGTTGGGTGATAGAATCCTTCTAATCTTTATGATTCTCTTATGATTGGTTATGGGATTAATAAATCCTGTTGTTTGCCTTGTCTCATGGGCATCGTTTTGTGATGGAATCACTTCCAATTCTCACACCTCTCATCCATTGAGAATTAGGTCAAAGGAAGTTCAGATTTGGTTTTACTGAGATATCTTCCAATTGGATAAGATGGGACTCTGATTCCAGTTGCGTCATTGAATCAAGCATAGATCTCCCTGATCTTTACAAGTGGATCCTTAGAAACCCTAGTTTCCCACCTTTGAATTTCTCAAGTTTTTCATTAAATTTCTCACAATTACTCTCTATACTTCCAGATTTAGGTTTTTATCTTTTTCTAGTTCTTCTTCTAGTTGCTTTCAGAATACGCACGAGATTAGTCCATATGGATTCGACCTCGATCTCACTGAGATTATTACTACATCGCGACCCTACACTTGGGGTTGTGAACATCAATCAATTAATAGAATACATTTAAACATCAAGTTCCTAGCGTGCTCATTGAATTCCAACTTATAATCCATAAGAGTCGGCCTCTCTCTATAATTTTAACTATGGTGATTACTTCGAGGTAGTCAGATCAACACAAGATACTGATTCTGAACCCATCTCATTTTTCACTTATTTTTTCAGCTTTTGATTTTTTCATTGACAGCTTTCAAACTATCGTCCCTTCTTCTTTTTTGTTTCTTTCTTTTCTTCATTGTTTTTTCATTTAGGCACAGGCAATAGGTAGCCAATTTCGATTCCACTTTTTTTAGCTGGTCCTTTTTTTCATACCAAGGCAGATAAGGATCTCCAGGCTTAGTTCCTAATACTCTTGAGTAATCATCAAGCTAAAATACTAGGAGTTCAAGTTAACTTTTAAAGAATATGAGTAAGATGTAACTTGTGAACTATACTCAATTAATGTTTAAATTTTCATATCAATCAATTCATTAAAAAGAACTTGTTCAAAAATATACTAATCGACTAAACTCTAGACTTTCAAAAATTACTTTATATCTCATCATCTTATACTCAAATACACTCAGATACGCAGAATATCAATCTTCAAAAAGAGTTTTGAAATCTGAAAATTGAAAAAAAAAATTAAAATTAAAATTTTTTTGCTTAAAAATTATGAAGGTTGGACTTCTGTCAAGCACTCTCACCTGTTTTACTAGTTTTGGTCGAACCGAAGGTGGGTTCGATGGGACCAAAGGTTGCTAAAATTGTGTAATTTTTTCAACAACACGAGACCTTTGAAGCTTACCTTTTAAAAACACTCGAGACCTCTAAAGTCAATCTAAGTATGTTCAAATAAAGCTCTTAAGGCTACGGGATGATCAATAAAGAATTTACCTATTAGGGTTAAGATCATTTAGACTTTTAGGCTGTTTTGGTCAAGGGTTATGGTCACTAAGGCACCTCATATACCCATTCTTTGCTCCTTGATGCTCCACCTCCGCCTTTGTCTTCGGTCTTCACCTTCCAAGGGCTCAACTGACTTCTTGACATAATGACTCATTTGATTGCCAAACAAGGTGTAAGACCTGTAACCTTGCGAGACCTTACGTACAATTCTACTTAAACAATGGCATGTTCCCAGTGGACTAGATCGACAAGTTTTAATCGTTACCCGATTTTTGTACCGTGATACCCTGAGACTTGTACCGTAGCGACCACGGGCGTTACGATTCCAATGCCACATGGCACGACACATTTCGACACCTAGATTAGAAGTTACAATTTTGACACAATTCGAGATGAGCCACGTAATGCATGCGGGCCCTATTTGCACAAATCCCCATGTAAAATTAATCAATCCATCATTAATCAGTCCATCAACCCATCCATCAATCAAGTCATCCATCACTCATGTCACTCTGTCCCCATTAGTCAAATAAGCTCATGCCTTCCTCATACAACCCCTATCTATGCTAGCCATCTTTCTTTTCTTCTTT
>JAJHSJ010000007.1:69034138-69108485 GCA_021015155.1 Magnolia officinalis
GGGTGTTACAGTAGTCAATAACGATAATGGAAAATTTAGTTTGTCCCTTACCCATCGGTAGCTGTCCTATGATGTTGACCCCACTGCGCGAAGGGCCAACGACCACTCATTGGGGTCATTTACTCAGGTGGTTGTCAAGGCACCACATCAAGCATTAGTACTTTTGCAATTTCTTGTGTATTGCTTTGCGTCTTTATGGATTGTCAGCCAATAATATCCTTGTTAAATCACCTTGTGAGCTAGGACCCTTCCGCCCGAATGATTTCTGTAGATGCATTCGTGTACTTCCTTTAGGATATATTCGACTCCATCATATCGTAAGCATCTCGGATACAGGAATGAGAACCCTCTTTTGTATAAGAGATCTCCTAAAATTATGTACTGAGCATACTGAGTTTTTATTTTGCAGGCTTTTAGCTTGTCCTCAGGCAACTCGCCCTGTCACAGGGAGCGCATGATCGGGTCCATCCAGCTCGGAGATTGGTTCAGACAAGAATTCGATATGCATGGTCTAGCAAGGTTTTCATTGACCACTGCAGGTAACTTAGCTAAGGCGTCTGCTTTGGAATTTTCTGGCCTGGGGACCAGGCGTCTGCTAATTTAGCTAATGCCAAATGCGCGCTTGTATGGTTTAGCTTCATCCGATATTTCTCTAAGATCGCAAACATTTCCTTTTAGATCTGTCACTTCGGTCTCTTACCTCAGCACTCTTGACGAACATGTCGTCGACATAAACTTCCATCATGTTGTTGATTTGTTTGGTGAAAATTTTATTGATCGGGCGCTGGTAGGTTGCTCCGACATTTTTTGTCTGAATGGCATCAATCGATAGCAGTACATGAAATTGCGGCTTTACCGCTATAAGCGAAGGTTGAAGATGTCTAATTGTCCTAGAGGGGGGTGAATAGGACTTTTCAAAATTAGTTAAACTAATAACATGCACTTACTTCTAATTTCACAATTAAAGAGTTTTAAATGCTAAGAAGTGCATAATCATAGTCTAATCAGTGAAATACATCATTCATGCATTTTGACAAACATATTTGGTGCAGAAATTAAACAGAGTATAGAGTTCATCCAAACATCACAAATATGTAATTAAAACATTCACCACAATGTAATGCACACGATGTATAGTGGTTCGGCTATGTGCCTACTCCACTCCTGGCTAACCCACTCTCTCTTAGAGTGTGTCAGACTTTACTATTCAAATGTTTTTAAATGAGGTTCACTATAAACATTCACAACCTATACAAGGTTACCGTTTTCCATTCATTGATGGCCTACACAAGGTCTTACCAAGTTCTACGTAAAAACTTAAGAAGTCCTACACAATGACAACAACACATGCTCTCCCATCGGAAGCCTACACAAGGACTTGTCGAGTTTGGGAATACAAACTCTAAAATCCAATCCTACCCAAGGAAATGTTTTCATATACAAATGGACTCTTATACTTACCTAGAAGTGAGTAAGCGTCATTAAGCACTTAATGAAGATCTTCTTGGACGATGAAGGATCTTCAACTCCCTTGTACTGTAACCAAGTGATAATGCTCCATAGTTGATGTTGAGGTTGATAGGTCAAGGGTTTGGGTGAATCCTAACTAGGTAATGATTGGTCTTTAAGAACTAGTAAGGATCCCCATTGCTAAGTATTCAATGCTTCCTAGCATATAGATTTGCCAATAAGGAAGGTTGCTAGAGCATCAATGAATGTTGGAGTTCATTGTTCAATCCAAGCTTTGAATATGCCAATGATTTCCTTTAAGACAATGATTGAATGATGAACTCCATGAGGAAAGAGGGCTTGCGAAGATGGGTATTTACTCTTAATATTAACTCTCTCAAAGCTCTCTCAATAACTCACCAAATTGCCAAGAAACAACTCACATCGATATATAGAACAATTTCCCAAAGGTCAAAAAATGGGCAGAAAACAATCAGGTTCGATGACATCGAAAGGTCTTCGATGTCATCGAAGTGACCTTCATGTCATCGAACGACTTTCAATGCCATCGATCCATAGTAACAAGATATTCATATAGTTGCTGGACAGTTTATGTCAATGCCATCGAGTGACCTTCGATGTCATCGAAGGTGAACTTCAATGCTCTCGAAAAAATCCCAATTTATGACCTAAGGTTGTTGGACAATTTGGGTCCTTTTTCGATGCCATCGAAATGACCTTCAATGTCATTGAAGGGGTCCTTCGATGCCATTGAAGGATGGTTTGATGTCATCGAAGGATGGTTCGATGCCATCGCAAAAATCTAGATTTTATGTGATTTCTTGCTGGACAGTTTGAGCACTTCTTCATGCCATTAAAGCTGAGTTCGATGTCATCGAAGTTTAATTTTTGACGCCATTGAACAAGCTTCGATGCCATCGAGAAAATTCAGATTTTCCTTGTTAGCTTGTTGGACAAATTGTGCTCTTTTACGATGCCATCAAGACTGAGTGCGATGCCATCGAAGGAGTCTTCGATGTCATCAAACTGGCTTCGATGTCATCGGTAAAATCCAGGTAAATCTTCAATTTCTTGCTAGAAAATTGGTGAATATTTTTTTATGCCATCAGAGCTAGGTCAATGTCATCGAAACCTAAGTTCGATGCCATCAAGTAGGCCTTGATTCCATCGAATGTGTCTATTTTTAGAATTTAACTTTTAACTCAGACATCAAACATCATAACTTTTTAGCATACTTAACAAAGGTTTTTCCTATATGTTTTTGTTCAAGTATCGGCTATGTTAGAAGGGTTTTGGTATAGGGTTTAGCGAGGCCATGAGGCTTTCTTACCTTATCTTGAATCTGGAGTCTCCAACCCTTTGAGTCTTCAATTTTAGGTCTTCTTTAGGTCTCGCTTGACTCTAAGACTCTTACTTCACGCTAATTGACAAAATAGGGCACTTTCAGTGCGGTCCTTTGTAAGTGACGAAAGTCATTTTTTGCTTGTCATATTTGTGTATAGTAATTTGATTATATCCCGAGTATGCATCCATGAAGCTGAGGAGCGCGTGCCTGGCGATATTGTTCACCAACTGGTCGATCCTCGGGAGGAGAAATTTATCTTTTAGACATGCCTTATTCAGGTCGATGTAATCTATACAAACCACCATTTTTCACTAGCCTTTTTTTACCAACACAACGTTGGCCAGCCAGTTAGGATATAAATCTCCTCAATGAACCTGACCTCTAGGAGTTTGTCGACTTCCTCATCGATGGCCACGTACCTTTCAGGTTGAATGTTCATCTTTTCTGCCTTACTGGTTTGTGGCAGGTTCCACATTCAGTGGATAGACCATAACCTTTAGGTCTATGCTGGGCATAACCTGGTTGGACCAAGCAAAGACATTGGCATATTGTCTTAGTAGGTCGGTTATTTCCGCTTGACGTCCTGGCTTGAGCAACAACCTGACCTAAACCATGCAGGATGGGTCGGACTCAGAAAGTTGTATTGTGACGAGGTCTTCCAGAGGTGAACCTCTTTCGGCAGTCTCCCCTCGTGGATCCAGGGAGGTAATTTGCATTGCCTATTGTCGTTGCGCTTTTGCTTAAAGCATTGTTGAGTAGCATTGTCGGGCCTCATGTTGGTCGCTCTTGACTTAGCCAACCCCATGGTCGGTTGAAAATTTCATGACGAGGTGATAAGTGGACACCATAGCCCTCATGGTATTCAAAGATGGTCTACCTAAAATCATATTGTAAACTTAGGGGTAGTCTACCACAAGAAAATCGACCATGGTGGTGGTCTGATTACCACCCTCGCTAGTGGTTACAGGTAATAGAATGCTTCCTTTAGAGGTCACCTTCTCCCCTGCGAAGCCAAGCAAGGGCATCTGAACCGGTCGCAGTCTCAATCTTCCGACCCCGTCTTGTCGAATGCGGTGGCAAACAAAATGTCAACTAAGTTGTCGATGTCGACCAGTATCCGATGTACCTGGTGGTTGGCCACGAACATGGAGACTACCAGGGGTCGTCGTGTGGGTGGTGTAGTCCTCAAGCAACCTCTTCAGTGAAGGTCAAGCTACATGAATTCAACCTTGGTTCCTTAATGGATCTTCCAGTAATGTAAATAGGATGCTCTCTTTCGCCATTGGTCATGCTTTGAGCATGAGCTTGGTGTGCCCGATTTGAGTCTCCACCCCCAACGGGTCCTCTAAATATGGTTCATTTTCGCCAGTCGCTTTGTTGTCATTTTTCTCATCATGTCACTCTAACTACCTGGTCGGTCAGTGTTCCCTTTCTTTGTTATGAATTCACGTAGATGTCCCTTCCGAATAAGGGATTTGATATCTTCTTTAAGGTCGAAACACTCAGTCGTGTTATGACCATAATCTCAATAAAAATGGTAGTATGTTCTCTTATCTCTCTTCTTGGAGTCGGCCTTCATCTTGCATGGCCATGCCAAGATCATTTTGTCTCGTACTTCCATAAGTACCTATTAAGGGATTGTACCAGTATAAGCAACTTTCCGGGCGTCAACTAGGTTGTTGGCCATTGCTCTAGTCATTTTCCCTTTTTTTCTCTTAAAGTTGGAAACAGGTGGCTCTCCCTCTTCCTTTCGTTTGTTGTCTCCTTCTGAGCTATTTCCTCCTCGAGTAGGTTTTCGTGTGCTAAACAGCTCCTCTGCGTTTGAATACTTTTGAGCTCAGTTGAGCAGGTCGGTGAGAGGAATTGGGGATTCTTCCCGACAGAGAAAAAAATTCTTATTTGAGGCCGGCCATCATGCTAGTAAGAGTTATCTGATCGGAGTACTCATCCACTTGAATTGCTTAAACGTTGAAGCGTATAATGTAGTCCCTTAAAAGCTCATCCCCTCTCTGTGTTATCGTGAGGAGGTGAGTCATCGGCTTTCTCCTAACATTTCCACCAATGAACTGAGTCATGAAGGCCTTACTGAGCTAAGCAAACGAGCTAATGGATTTGTGTTCACAACCCGAAGTGTAGGGTCGCAATGTAGTAATAACTCGGTGAGACCGAGGTCGAATCCATGGGCACTAAACTTGTACGTATTCCGAAAATAACTAAAACTAGAACTAGAAGAAGATCTAAATCTAAATATGGGATAATTGAGAGTAATTGTGAATAAAGTATCAAATATCAAAGGAAAACTAGGGTGTCAAGGATCCACTTGTAGCTATCAAGATGCTACCTTACTTTGATTTAAGAGACACAATTGGAATTGAAGTCCTATCCTATCCAATTGGAAGATGAAGCAATTAAACCAAATCTGAACTTTTTATTGACCTAGCCACACACGAAGGAGTATCATGATGATTGGAAGGGATTCCATCATCCTACCATGCCCAAGAGACGATGATGAACAATAAGATTTACCAATCTCACAATCTCATCATGGAAAAGAAGATATTCAAAGCTATCACAGCGTCTATTGTAATTTGACTCACAATAAACCATAAAAAACTAAAAATATTCCTTAAATTCAAACTAAAAATCAATGAAGTTCAACATAAATAATAATTAAAGAAAAATAAACATCCGAACGTGCTACAAGCTTCACCTCTTAGCCCTAGCTAAGAGATTAGCTAGTCATAGCTAACTCAAAAACATAAGAAAAATAAGAAGATCTACTAGAACCCATGAAGAAATCGAAATAGAAGAACGTCGTCGGCGCTCCACCTAGGCCTCTTCTCCCTTTTCAAACCCTAGAAGATACTTTGGAGCATCCTAGGGAGTCCTATTTATAGTTATGGAACTCCAACTTTCGCACCGAGTTGGAAAAATCTAGAAACCGCCTCAAATTTACGCACTCCGTGTAAAATCTGCATAACCTTCGATGTCATCGAAAATGGCTTCGATGTCATCGAGAATCGTCCAGAACTGTCCAATGAGTTTAGCCCGAAATTCCTAAATTTATCGATGTCATCGATCTGGCTTCAATTGCACCTTTGATGTCATCAAAGTCTATTCTGACACTTTTTCAAAACTATGTTTTTCTGGCCCCGGTATTTCGGAATATCTTCTTTCACGACAATTTTCAAGATTTCTTTTCTTCACTTCAAATCTTCAATTCTCTTCATTCCTCACTTGGTTTCCTTGGATCTTTGGCATGTGAATTCTTTAATCTTGGTCTCTTAAGATCCATCCCTTGCCTTGGTGATTCTTCAGCATCAAATCCATGCTTTTAACATTCTTTTCAATTCAAGATCTCAGATTCACCTTCAATACAAACATGTATAAAATATACCCATTAAGAATTATCATGTTCATAAAACCAAGATATAAACAGGGAGAAAAATGTAATATTTGACACTCAAGACACCCCTCAACCAGCATTTTGCTAGTCCATCAATGTTCAAACCTCTTCTAGAAAATAATATTTTGTGTAAACAAGTATGAATGAGTATAATCCACAGAGGCGAGAGTGAAAATTTGAAAACCTAGAGCCGATTCAAGCAAGCAATCAATCAAATAGGTTCTTCATTAATCACTTAAGAGCATAAGCTCATATATCAAGTTTTTCCAACGTGCTCAGTGATTTCCAACTTACTTTCCATAAAAAAAAAATACTATCATTTCATAATGTTAGTCATGCTCATCACCTCAAGACTAATTGAATAATCAAGTGTTGATTCCGAACTTATCCTCTTTTTCCTTCTTTTTCCAGTTTTTTATTTTATATCGACGGTCTCTTTTTATTCATTCTTTTCAGACTTTACATCATGGTGGGGCCCATGAGTGGAAACCCCATTCTCCCTTTGTATTATTGGAGTTTGGACACTAGACAGTTCCAGCGTCGCACGATGAGAACGTCCAGCGTTTGGACATTCTTTTTGTATTTTATTCTAAGAAAGGGCAAGTTGGGCCAACTCATGGTGTGCCCAAAGAATCTTGAACCAAGCCAAAATTTGTGTCGTTCCTTCATCAATATATCTGTGATCGAATCAATAGGTTAAATGGAAAATAAATATCACGGTAGGCCACACAAGGTTATCCACGCTGTGATAGTGTGCGGGTCATGCTCTCCAATACCATGGCCCACTTGTGGGCTCTACAACATCATAACTTAAAAGAAAAAGAAGGAAAGAAAGGAAAGAAAAGAAAAGCAAGGGAAGAGATCTGGCCATTGGGGTGACCCCCGCCACTATGGGGTCCACCATACAATTTATACATAATCAAGGTGGGTCCCACCCTTGTGGGCCCACCAAAATGGAAAAAATCACAAAGAAATGGAGGGTTTTGATGCTCCCATGCACTCACAACAACGGATGAACGATTGGATCAGCTCGGATCAGCGATCAGATGATCCACCAAGCTCCTCTCCACCACTAATCTCCTCTAATCTCTCTTCTCTTCTCCCTTCCTCTTAACCTCTTTATCTCTCCTAATCCTCTCTCAAGCTCTCTCTTTTCTCTTAAACAATCTCCCTAATCTTTCTTTCTCTTCTCTTTTTCTCTCTTAATCTCTCCCTCATTCTCTGCACTCTTTTTTCTTCTCTTAATCTTTTTCTACTCTCTTGCTAGCAAATGGTATAAATGAAAGGGAGTTAGGGGATTTTGTAGTAGAAATTTTAGGATAGGGAGGGAATTAAAAGAAGATTGAGGGGTAGAATGGGGAGAGAAAGAAGGAGAGATGGATGGCTAGGCATGGGTTGCTTTGACTAATGGGGAGAGAAAAGTGATGGGTTGATTGATTGATGGATGGATGGATTGATTGATTGATGGATGGATTTGATTGATGGATGGATGGATGGATGGATTCGATTGATAAATGGATGGATTGTTTTGATTGATTGGACAACTTGGGACTTGTGCAAGTGGAGCCCACGTGCGTTGCGTGGCCCAACTCGAATTGTGCCAAAACCACAACTTTTAATCTAGGGATTGCAATAGGGTGTGTCGTGCGGTGTTGGAATCATACCACTTGCACAATCGCTAGGATACAAATCTCGGGGTGTTGCGGTACAAAAATAGAGTCACAATCAAAATCATTGATCTGGTTCACCCAGAACATGCCGATGCCAAAGTTGAAGCATACGGAAGGTCTTACAAGGTTACGGGTCTTATACACCTTGTAATATATATATATATATATATATATATATATATATATATATATATATATATATATATATATATATATATATATAGCAATTGTACTCACGTCTGATATACACAATCTCCACCATTTAGGAATCGAACCACTTGTACCACTGCCTCAGAGACTGCTTCAACCCATACAATGACTTCTTCAGCATACATATGTGACCTTCCTTACTAAGCTCCTCAAATCCTTCAAGTTACCTCATGTAAATGAGTTCCTCCAAGTTACTATAAAGGAATATCGTCTTCATATCAAGCTACTCCAATTCCAAATTAGATTCTGCTACCATAGCCAGTAGCACCCTAATTGACATATATTTTATGACTGGAAAGAAAAGTTCATTGTAATCTACTCATTCCCTCTACGAGTACCCCTTTGCTATAAGTCATCGCTTGAATTTTGCTTCTTCTCGTTATGTTAATGCTTCCTTCTTCTTGAACACCCCAATGCACGCTATAACCCGCTGATCTTCTGAAAGTTCCACCAACTCCCATGTTTGATTCCTGTGTAGAGATTTCATCTCTTCCACCATGTCCAACATCCACTTGTCACCATCATTTTTCAAATTTTTTCTCTTGAAAGGTGGAGGAATATCCACTCCATGTGAACAATGTAAAAGACATCATATCCTTGAACTCATATCGAACTGGGGCTCTAATAGTTCTTTTCTCCATATTCCTGACTATACTCTCCTGGGTATCCTGCCGATTATTTCAGTCAGTTTCTTACTTGTGCTGAATTTCACCTTTAGTAACCAACTCAATTGGCTCCACCTGCACCGACAATTTCTTGGCCTCGCCATGTTTTTCCAACTTCTCTATAGCATCCTTATTGGTCTTCAACATTGAAGATGACATCTTTGTATTTCGTAACATTATCTAACCTAAGACACTTAACCCATCTCTCAGTTTATTTCTCTACTTCCGCCTTCCATTCCTTGAACTTGGCGAATACCTCATACTTGGGCTTTAAAAAGTAGACTGAAACCTTTCTCAAGTAATCGTCTATGATGCTCATGAAGTATCGTGCTCATCCCTATACGGTACTTTCACTGGCCCACAAACATCAAAATGTTTGTAATCAAGCACCCCGCTGCTAGTATATATAGCAGTATTGAACCTTATCATGCATTGCTTCCCATAAATGCAATGATCACAGAAATTCACCTTGCATGCCTTAACTTCCTTCAATAGTTTCCGTTTATGGAGTTTCATCATGCTCATCTCACTCATATACCCTAGCCGCATATGCCATAGATTAGTGTCATCTGTGCCGGAATCTGCATGTGAGGTGGTAGTGGCCTTACCTATAATTGTGCTCACAACTAACTTGTGCAAATTTTCGACCTTACGTCACTTCATTAACACCACTACACCTCCGGTGACCTTGATTATACCGCCACATGCGTTGAAGGTGCACCCGTTCATATATAAAACCCCCAAGAATATCAATTCTTTCTTCAGATCAGGACATGCCCAACATCACCTAGAGTTTATATGACCATCAAAATCCTTACCTTGATGGTCCATATTCCGATGGCCTTGCATGTTGCGTCATTCCCCATTAAAATATTTCCACCATCATATGACTTGTATAAATCGAACCAAGTCATATCTATGCACATATAATATGAACACCCTTAGTCAAGTATTCATGTATCTAAGAGATGACTTGTACCCAAAGAGACCGAGAGGAAGTCCCCTTCTAGCTCTCTTCCTCTATATTAGCCGATTCACATGTATTCTTTTTACCCTTGCTTTCTAGGTCATCCTTTCGTTTTTAACAATCTCTCTTGAAGTATCCATTTATGCCACAATAGAAGCATCCATCCTTAGCCTTTGATTTCAATCTAGACTTTTTCTTCTTCTTAGACTGAGATCCCTCCACAAATCTCCCACATCTCTGACCCCCTTTTGCGACTAACCCTTCCGCCTAAAAGTCTTCATTGCTTGACTTCTTCCTCATCCCATTGGAAACAAGAGCCATGGTGATTTCTTCCAGCTCATTGTATTCTTCCCATACATAAAGTTGTAACGAGATGATCATTTAATGTAGAAAGCGATGCTAGAAGTAGCACCGCTTTGTCTTCATTCTCGATCGCCACTTTGAGCCTTAACAACTCGCTACATACCTTCGTAAACGATTTCATATACTCTAGAAGATTGGATCATTCCTTCATCCGTAGCCCAAAAAGTTGTTTCTTTACAAACAACTTATTATTGAGGGACTTCTCCATATATAAGTCTTCTAGTTTCTTCCATATCTTAAGGGGAGATTCCTCATCCATAACGTTGTACATAACTTCATCTGATAGACATAGACATCTGATAGACATAGACGAATGGTGCTCATAGCCTTTCCCTAAGTTCACTCCAGTCATCATCCAATATCTTCTCCGGTTTAGTCTCCAACAACGTCTTGCTCAACCCTTGTGATACTAAAATATCCTTAACCTTCCGCTACCATAAAATAAATTTGTTCTTCCCATCGAATTTTTGTATATTGAATTATGACCCCTGACATCTTCGTTGAATTCCCAAGTGTCCTTAAACCTGATGCTCTGATACTACTTTGTTGGAGTTCCGACTTTTATCTTACACCAATATGATGTAATCCTGAGCCATAATAAACTCATATCAACCTTAGTTATTAGAAATTTGGATATAATAACACCGTTAATCTATGTGCTTTGCAGAAGTACATTCAACAAATATATAACAATCACAATAAACAAAATAACCAAACAATCAAGCATTCACACAGAACACACTAATATTTTACATGGAAAACCCTTATGGGAAAAACTATGGCACAAAGCAACAAAGTCCACTGCACAAAGCGACAAAGTCCACTATAATCAAAATCCTTAGACTTTACACCACTCAACTTCTTCTATTACAGATGAAATTCGATCTCCCCTTATGATGCACAACTAGGAAAACCCTAGCCTCTTGAGAAAATTCCTTCCTGAGCCCTTACAAGTATTTAGAACCCTCTCACCTCGCAAACCCTTACCCTTAAAGAGAAAACATTCATAATTCATTAAGCCTTAATCAGAATCGGACTTAAATGCCCCGATTTCCGCAAATCTGTGTTACCCGACAGTTAGACAGAAACAAACAGACTCACACATTTCGGTCGAACTGAAAATGTGCAAATATTCACAGTGTGAAAATTGTAATCCACCCACTAATTCGATTGGACTGACAGGGTGCCCGTCGAACCGAATGTGGCCTTCTCCGTACTCTCAAATTGGTAGAATCCAAGGCATCCGGCACAATAATATTGATTTAAAGATGTTAGATTACAATGTGTAGTAGATTGAATGCATAATTTAAAGAAAATAGCCAACGAAGTCTTATCTGAAGGTATAGTGATTGATGAGCCTTTACAAGTGGATGTAATCATTGAAAAACTTTCAGCATCTTAAAAAGAATATAAAAAAAATCTCTTAAATATAAAAGAAAAGACATGAGCTTGGATGACCTCATCTTTCACATATGAATTGAAGAAGAACAAGTAATCGTGATAAATATTTTATGGAATTAGAATCTATAATAATAATAATAATAATAATAATAATAATAATAATAAAAGCCCAACTTATTAAAAGTAACTGAAAATGTTAAAAATAATCAAAGGTCTGAACCGCCAAAGAAAAAGCACCTATATGCCCAAAAGAACAAGAAAATAGGCAAAATTAATAAAAAGAACAGAGGGTGGTAAGTATGTGAGGAACATTTTCATAAAAAATCATATGAGGTAAAGATCGTTGGCAAGGGAAAGATAAGCTTGAAGCTAACCTTTGGCAAGGTGTTAACTATTTTGAACATGCTGCATGTACCGGACCTCCAGAAGAATCTTATCTCCAGCTCTACACTCAATAAGAATGGGTTTAATTTTTCGAATCTGAAAAATGTGTCATCTCCAAATATGGTACTTTCCTTGGAAAAGATTACGTATCTGATGGCTTACTTAAGCTTGGTGTTATGAATGAAAATGATACTAGCTCTTCTATTTACATGATTGAGTCTTTTGAGAGATGGCATGTTAGATTAGGACATGTGAATTATTATTCTCTTGAAAGCATGATTAATATAGGACTTATTCCTAAAGTTGAAAGAGAAAACCAAAACAAATGTGAAATCTGTTACAATCTAAATATTGCAGGAAACCGTTCAAACAAGTTGAAAGAAACACTTAAATCCTATATTTGATTCTTAGTAATATATGTGACCTGAAAAATATTATAACTCGTAGGAGAAAGAAATATTTCATAACTTTCATAAATAATTACTACAGATATGTATTAGAGACCACCTTATGCACTGATGTCTTACAGACTTCCCAGGGTGGCACGTATGCTGCATGTAAAGGTAACCCGTGGACATAGGTACCTATGGGACCCGCAAACCTCTTGCTAGTTACCTGATACACAACGCAGCCATGGTATTACTACAATTGCATCATCACCCGTTGAATGTTTTGGGCCCAATTTCATCCAGACCTGGGCTGTTCTGTCCATTCAACGCCCGTTGGTTGCCCCCCAATTAAAGATACTATGTTACCACTTACAGGCCCCGAAAATGTGCTAGCATGGCAGACGAGTACAGTTTCCAAGCCATCCACCAGCGGGCTAACCTTGAAGATGTTCTCTCTAAGAATCACTGGTACATTAATCAGGTGGCTTAGAGCCGAGTTTGGACTGGCCATTTAGACCCACTAATTGAGCTTGGTCCCAGATTTTGTCATGCAATTATTGGACTGCCTGGCCCAACATTCTTAGTAGGTTGCTTGGATTGGGCTAACCTTTATTGAACCGAGTAGGACTTAGGCTCTATGTTCTGGCCCATGGCAAGCTTGGGCTGGATTCAGGACTGGATTTAGTCCCACAGGCTGGAAATAGACAAGCCCTAGCACGACCAGTCCAAGCACACTTGCAACCTTCCATGGATCTTGCCAGCGTGCCCGCTCACATGTGCGCAAACGCACACCAATTGGAAGAATCTCACCGTTCAATTGATTGCATGAATTCAAGGACAATCAAATGGCTAATAATCTCCAAACATTGATCTTTTCGCTACATCCCGGCCGCAATGGGGCCCACAATTTGGTCAGTTTTACATTGACACACATGCCACATGTACTATGGTTGCATATGCACATGGTCCATGATAACTGTTCTAGAATGTGATATAATGCTTATTTAGCCAACTTGACCACATCGACAGATCATATATACGGCATCTAATTGTACTGCGAAAAGTAGGGCAACTTAAGTTGGCCTGTGGGACCACATGGAATCAGCATTAAGCAGCCCGCATTTCCCCCCTCTGATCGTAGCTGAGACAAGGGACTCTCCGCTGCATCTGATCGCCCTTGGGAACTGCATAACAAACCCAAGGGCCAAGGGTTGAAGTATCATCCAAAACTGGTTCCTATCACTCGATATAGACCAGTTTCATCTGTGAACAATACGGCTGTATTGGTGATGCGACCCGATTTTGGTGGTGACGATTGAACATAAGCTAAACAAGCTCACACACTAGAAAACACCCAGCATCCCCTGAACATGAAATTACAGCCGCATGATCACATGACTATAAGGAAATTTCCAATACATTCAAGTCTAACACCAGCACAAACTGCAACATAGGTGGCCAGGGCATCACCTCTTTCAACGAGCTTCTAACAGCAAAGATGATGTGTCCTGCCGCATCATCTTTTTTCAGCTACAACTGATTGTTCTTGGCTGACAACGGATAGAATCTGCAAGGTGGAGAACCAATGTTGGCTTGAAACATGAGTATGCTGCAGTCTTAGATGTTTGCTAATTCTACATGCGTGCGCTCCATCCCCGATACACATCCCCAACAGCATTACATCCCAGCTGTCCATCAGGTGGACCCCATTTTATACATTCCCTGGCCCAAACAATCAAGCTGGTCCACACATCCATATAGCCACAGTAATGAAATGGATGGGGCCAAGTAAATTACTTGGGCAGCTTGGATCATATACATGCCGCATTGGGGGCCAGGCTATACACATGTGGAATTAGCATACGTCACATACTTCATCCTTCAAATTAGAAGTTCACCCAATGTGTATATATTGATATTTGAGGAAATAATTTGCAAGCACAAGTAGCTTTACCTTGTCGGTGAATTCACGGAAGATCTGTCCTTCCATAGCTTTATCTAGTTCCTGACAAAAAGGTAAAAGAGAAATTTGAGTTTGTAAAAACAAATTTTAACAGTTTCATTAGCTAAAATGTAGTTTATTTTAACAGCTATTCTCATCTTTTAGGGGACAGTCCTGATTCCCAGAGGATGCAGTGATGCCAAATCATAGTTGAGACATGAACAGGATCTTCTCATTCTTAATTTCATTCCTGATTTGGAGCAGTAGCAGGAAAAGTGAAACCTGCTTAAGGCCCGTTTGGACACGTTTTCAAAAGGGGTTTTTGACAAAGAGGGTTTGAAGCCTGCTTAGTGTTTTAGCAACAATTTTATCAAGTGGGAGATAAGACGGGGTTTGCAAAGTGCATCCAAACGCATATAACATCAACAACTAGCGTTTGGATCAAAACAGCGTTTAGGCCTCAAACTCCCCTTTTGAGGGTGCATCCAAATGGGCCTTAATGCAGTTCCATTTTCTACACCATACCCTACACTAGGCATGTTAAGTATGTCGGTGTCAAAAACATGTGCGCGCTCAGGACTCCTGCAAAGCACTGTAAAAGTTGTCATTTGTCTCCTGTGATCTCTCACAGAGTTCTATCACTTAAATGCTTACAAATAAAGATTTCCGGTGCATAAGACCTCTCTCATTCTCTTCATCTCAACACATTTCTTCCCCATTTCTCTAAATACCATAAAATCCTCATGGTATCAAAGAACATAAAAGATAAAGAATAAATTTTCTTTATCCCTCCGTTCTTCTTCTTTCCTTTACTTTCTATCCTTGCTCCTTTTCCTCCTTCCTCATTCTTTCCATTCTCCTTTTTTTCTTTTTCCTTTTCCACTGATGGCTCCATAGGGCCACATTTTAGAGGCAGCAGGCCCAAAAGACCCTTCAAGAATGGAATCAGCAACAGCAAGGACCTCAGATCAGCTTGAAGCCCTAAGAGATCCTGATGTGTAATCTCTAGTCAGAAAATTCGTATATTTGACTATTAACTCACCCCAGCATTGCACATGTTGTCAGTGTGTCAAGTCGATTCTTGCATGCTCCTTGTTCCTATCATCTAGAGGCAGTCTACTGAACACATTGCTATTTAAATCTGCTCCTCACAAAGGCCTATTTTGTACCAATAAAGGTAATCTGAATTTGAGTGGATATTGTGATGCAAATTGGGCACAATCATCAAATGACGGGAGGTCTACATGTGGCTATTGCACCTTTGTGGGAGGTAACCTGGTCACTTGGAAGAGCAAGAAACAGAACATAGTTGCCCATTCATCTACTAAAGTTGAATACCGTGCAACTGTTTCATGCTTCATGTGCGATTATTTGGATTAAAAGTTGGAACTCTTCTTTTGAAAATGGATCTTGATGCCTTTGCCTATTCCATTACACTGATAATGAGGATGCAATACATGTTGCATCTAACCCATTCTTCCACGAGCGGACCAAATATATTGAAGTTGATTGTCATTTTGTAAGACAAAAGTTTCCCCCAAGTTATTTTGTATTCCATTCATTTGCTCGGGAGCAAGCTGGGCGTGTGTGATATCCATGCACCAGCTTAAGGGGAGTGTTAAAAACGTGTCATTTGCCATAATAGTTGTTATTTATCTCTTGTGACCTCTCATGCTGGTAACTAAAATACTTGAGTTACGGCGAGCAAGAAATCTCCCATTCTCTTCATTTCAACATATCTTCCCCATTTCTCAAAATACCATAAATTCATTTGGGAACCCCCACCGACCACAATTTGTGTTGCGCAGCACGCCAACAACGCTAGTGAACCGAGATCCAATCTCCGGTCTCACCCACAAACGATAAACAGAAAGAAATATAATCTAGAAGAAGAATCAAAGCATTCCAAACAAACCACGAGACAAGATATACGTGGAAAAACCCCAAACAAGGGTAAAAAACCACGGGTGCAAACTTCCACTATGAAGAAAAACGAGATTACAAGCAATATACTAACGTTTTCCCTTTAGATGTATAGAGAAAACCCTTTGCCCACACTTTAGAATAACTCCCATAACCCTAAAAAAGCCCTAGGGACCCCTATTTATAGTTTAGGTAACTTCCCTTTCGCACCCTTGTGAAACCAACTCAAATTTCCGCAGTCCGTATCAAATCCGCAAAACAAATCTGCGTAACCTCGACTGGTCGAGCATGGGCCTCGACCGGTCGAGCACCTCAGAACCAAAAAACTGATGCTCGCTGGACTTTGAGTCGAGCCAGCCCTCGACTGGTCGAGTGGGCCACTCGACCGGTCGAGCAGGGCACTCGACTAGTCAAGCAGCCCTGTCCAGATGTGACTCCACATCCCAACAGTCTCCCACTTGGAGACACATCACCATAAACCTACGTCTTCTACATCCGGAGTGCACCACCTCCCCGTCTTCAAGCCTGAAGACCAATCAAAGCTGAACAGAGCTTCAGCTTCTCCCGTGTGACCGCCTTGGTCAGCATATCCGCAAGATTCTCACTTGTATGAATCTTCTCTAGAGCAATCGATCCATCTTCCAGTAACGAACATATGAAGTGATATCTGATGTCAATATGCTTGGTCCTTGAAAAAAAGGCTGAATTCTTAGCCAAGTGTATTGCACTCTGTCTGTAACTATACAGTTCGCAATCTGCTTGCTTCTTACCCAACTCTTCCATGAAACCTTGCATCCACACCATCTCCTTGCACGCTTCTGTAGCTACAACATATTCTGCTTCCGTTGTACTGATAGATACTATCTTCTATAACTGAGAGACTCAACTGACTGCAGCACTTCCCAGAGTAAAGACATACCCTGCAGTGCTTCTTCTGCTGTCGATATCTCCTGCCAAATCCGAATCTACATAACCTTGTAGCTTGATTTTCAATCCGCCATAGCACAGCCCTATATCCACAGTACCTACCAGGTATCTGAGAATCCACTTCACAGCTTCCCAATGTCCCTTCCCAAGTTTGTTCATGAACCTGCTAACAACTCCCACTGCTTGAGCAATATCTGGCCTCGTGCTCACCATAGCATACATGAGGCTCCCAATAGCTGACGCGTATAGGACTTTAGCCATGTAGTCCCGTTCCTCCTGTGTCTTCGCACCATGCTCCTTAGAAAGCTTGAAGTGATTGGCTAATGGAGTGTTAACTGGCTTAGCACCTCCTATATTGAATCGATCAAGTACCTTGGCTATGTACTCTGCCTGTGACAAAACCAGTTTCTTGTTTTCCCTATCACGCTTTATCCTCATGCCTAGGATTTGTTTTGCAGCTCCTAAATCCTTCATGGCAAATTCTCTAAACAGTTGTCTTCTGAGATCTGAGATGTCCTTCATGCTTGATCCGGCCACAAGCATATCATCAACGTAAAAAATAAGGATGATGTACGACGTATCAAACTTCTTCAAATAGCAACAGTGGTCTGCATGACATCTCCTAAAACCGTTTCCCGACATGAAACTATCGAACTTCTTATACCACTGCCTCGGGGCCTGCTTCAGGCCATATAGACTCTTCTTCAGTCTACACACCTTGTTCTCATTTCCTGGTGCCACGTATCCTATCGGTTGATGCATATATATATCTCTTCTTCAAGGTCCCCATGAAGAAAGGTTGTCTTAACATCTAACTGCTCTAGATGTAAGTCCTTTGTAGCCATTATACTCAAGACCATGCGAATCGTAGACATTTTCACTACTGGTGAAAATATTTCAGTAAAGTCGATACCTGCCTTTTGTTGGAATCCTTTCACAACCAATCTAGCCTTGTACCGTTTCGAACCATCATGCTCCTCCTTCAGTCTGTAAACCCACTTGTTATGAATAGCTTTCTTAGCCTTGGGTAGAGTGACTAGCTCCCATGTACGATTAACTCAAAAGAGTCCATCTCATCATCCATGACCTGCTCCCACTTAACCCGTGTATCTAACTGTAATGCCTCTTCAAAACACTCTGGTTCACCATTATCTGTCAGCAGTAGATAATGTAAGGAGGGTGAGTATCGGACCGTGGGTCTCCTCTCCCGAGTAGACCTCACAACCGGTGTCTGCGGCTCTGCCTCATAATGCTCTTGTGCATGATCATCCTGTGGCACTGTAACACCTGTGTCCGGTAACTCTTCCAACTCTACGAATTCTTTCTCATCGACCTTATTTCGCTGCACGCTGTCCTTATGCATCACTTTTTCATTGAAGACTACATCTTTTGCTTCTGATGATTTTCTTGTTTTCTGTATCCCAAAACATGTAGCCAAAATCATGCTGCCTGTATCCTATAAACGTGCACCTCCTAGACTTCGCATCCAGCTTGTTTCTGTGCTCTGCATCAATGTGAACATATGAAGTGCAATCGAACACTCTGAGATGTGCAAGGTTCACTTCTTTCCCAGTCCACGTTTCTAGTAGCCCACCATCCAATGGTACTGAGGGACTTCTATTGATGAGATATGTGACAGTATTCACAGCATCTGCCCAAAATGTCTTGGGCAACCCTGCATGTAACCTCATGCTCCTGACGCGCTCAAGGATGGTCCTGTTAATGGGCTCAGCCACACCGTTCTGCTGCGGTGTCCCTGGAATCATTTTCTGATGCTTGATTCCATTTGCTGCACAATACTCCTCAAACCTCTTATCACAGTACTCTCCCCCATTATCTGATTTGAGACATTTTACTGTTTTACCTGTCTCGTTTTCTACCATTACTTTCAACTTCTTAAATACATCAAATACATCAGATTTATGCTTTAAGAAATAGACCCACAGTTTTCTACTAGAATCATCAATAAAAGAAACAAAATAACGTGAGCCACCAAGAGATGATACCTGTGTCGGTCCCCACACATCAGTGTGTACAAGCTCCAACAGATGCATCTTTAGAGCACGTCCTGTCTTCTTGAAACTTACCCTCTCCTGCTTGTCATACAAGCAGTCTTCGCAAAATTCCAAGTCAATAGACTTCAGCCTTGGTAGCTTCCCTTTTGACAATAGCACTTTCATCCCCTTCTCACTCATATGTCCCAACCTCTGATGTCATAACTACTCACTCACTCCAGTTGATGCGACTGCGAGTGAATTATACGATCCTGAAGTCACGTACCAAGTACCTTCCTTCTTGCCTCGAGATATCACCAAGGCACCTTTCGTGATCTTCTAGGAATCACTAGTGAATGTCGTCACATATCCGATATCGGCTAACTGCCCCACTGAGATCAAATTCCGTTTCAAACTTGGTACATGTCTGACATCCTTCAATTTCAAAGTCGTTCCGTTTTTCTGATTTATATGAACGTCTCCCTTTCCAACAATACTGCACGGCTCATCATCACCCAGGTAAACTCTCCCAAAGTCACCTGACACATAATCACGCAGAACTTCCTTACATGAAGTGGCATGAAACGAAGCACCCGAGTCTATGACCCAAGACTCATTCCTTGCATCAAGAGACAAGATCAAAGCCTCTGTGTCACTCTACTCAGATAGATTCACTAAATCCTTCCCACCTTGAGAGTTTCCATCTTGTTTCTTAAGCGCCCTGCAATCATGTTTCATGTGCCCCTTCTTGCCGCAATGCCAACACCTGTCTGTCTTTCAGTCCCTTGGACTTCTTCCTCGACTTAGAACGTCCGTGTTTATTGCCTCCTTTGTTCAGCGATCTTCCTCTTCCTTCAACGTTCAGAACATTCCCTGAATCCCCTGAAACTCTCAATGCATTTCTTCTAGATTCTTCGCTGAGAATTAGACCGGCCACATCATCAAATTTCAGCTTTGTCGACCCTGAAGAATTGCTCACAGCGATCACTAAACCATCCCAATTGTCTGACAAACTGGACAGGATCAATAACGCCCTGACCTCGTCCTCAAAGATAATGTTAACGGATTCCAACTGGCTCGTGACTGTATTGAATTCATTTAGATGTTCAGCCACGCTCCCACCATCTGACATCTTCATGTTGAATAGTTGTTTCATGAGATGAACCTTGTTGGACGCTGAGGGTTTTTCATACATTGTAGTTAGGCCTTCCATTAATTCTTTTGTGGTCTTTACCTTGGATATGTTGAAGGCGACGCTCTTAGACAAAGAGAGTCGGATCGTTCATAAAGCCTTCCGATCCAATAAAGACCATTCATCATATGTTATCTTTTCTGGTTTCTTCTCTTTTCCTCCTAGAGGAATATAGAGCTCCTTCTGATACAGATAATCCTCCATCTGCATCTTCCAGAAGGCAAAGTTCGAACCATCAAACTTCTCAATTCTAGTCTTCTCTTCTTCCGTCATCGCTCCCACTTGAACTAAATCAATAGCTCTGATACCAGTTGTTGCGCAGCACGCCAACAACGCTAGTGAACCGAGATCCAATCTCCGGTCTCACCCACAAACGATAAACAGAAAGAAATATAATCTAGAAGAAGAATCAAAGCATTCCAAACAAACCACAAGACAAGATATACGTGGAAGAACCCCAAACAAGGGTAAAAAAACCACAGGTGCAAACTTCCACTATGAAGAAAAACGAGATTACAAGCAATATACTAACCTTTTCCCTTTAGATGTATAGAGAAAACCCTTTGCCCACACTTTAAAATAACTCCCATAACCCTAGAAAAGCCCTAGGGACCCCTATTTATAATTTAGGCAACTTCTCTTTCGCACCCTTGCGAAACCGACTCAAATTTCTACAGTCCGTATCAAATCCGCAAAACGAATCTACGTAACCTTGACTGGTCGAGCAAGCTGCTCGACTGGTCGAGTGGACCCTCGATTGGTCGAGCATGGGCACCTCGGAACCAAAAAACTGATGCTCGTTGGACTTTGAGTCGAGCCAGCCCTCGACTGGTTGAGTGGGCCACTCGACCAATCGAGCAGGGCACTCGACTGGTCGAGCAACCCTGTCCAGATGTGACTCCACATCCCAACGATTTGGTGGTACACTACAACGCTCAAGAGAAAGTAATGGATATTAATGCATCATAACGTGAATGGTGTCCTAATGTGTCTACTTGGTACAGGTGGGGCCCCTGGTTAGGTGATTAAAACCACCAAATAGATGCCCCCCCCCCCCCCCCCCCCCCCCCCCCCCCCAGACACATGAATGGTACACTATAAATACTCTAAATTCATCATTTGGGAAACCCCACCGACCACAATTTGTTTGTACAATAAAACGCTCAAGAGAAAGTAATGGATATTAATGCATCATAATTGAATGGTGTCCTAATGCGTCTAGTTGGTACAAGTGGGGCCCCTGGTTAGGTGATTAGAACCGCCAAAAACATGGGCCCCGCCACAGTTAGTGGACACCCTAAAATATCCCAGATTTGAAAATCATAATCATCCAAAATGTGGACCTCTGTCCAGACGATTGTTTTATTTTGTCTTAACCATAGATTTCTGTGATCCTAATAAAAGGGTTAGGATCTTCCAACTTGGGAGAACTTTTCGACCATTCCCCATCCACGACAGAACCCATGAGACAAACCACAACAACAACAATAACAAATAGCTGGGGCAACGCTATGATGACAATGACGACAAAGATGAGGATGACATGATGAATAATAGTAATGCTAACCCTGTACTAGTTATTCCGAGTCAGCTTTATGAATCCTATTTTGTCAATCAAATATTCAAAACATGAATTTTCATTATTAGCTTGGTAAAGTTTGACAACCGGCTGCCGACTAAACATCAATCCCCCATTAGTCAGGCTGGGAACTGGTTGGTGCATTACTACCAAGAAGAGTTGAAATAATAATAATAATAGCAATCATCATCATCTAAGCCTTGTACCAATTAGAGAGGGTTGGCTACATGAATCCCATTCTGCCATTCCACTCTATGTTCAGATTCATGATGGAAGTTATGGCACAAGTTTGACGCCGGTTGCCAACCTGACACAACCCTCCTTTATCAGGGCTTGGGACCGGCAATGAGAGCACAGAACCCCCACAGTTGCTATGTAATAGACAACAACAACAACAACAAGAGCTTGGCTTCTTTGTTAGTAACGAATAGGGAACTTCCCCATTGTGCACTACATTTGTCCTTGTGTGGATTGTGGTTGGGTTATCCAAGCCATTGATCCGATGGCCCCCCATCATGAATGGAACATTCGCCTAAAATCTCCCAAATTTGAAAATCCTGACGATCAATCTTTGGAGCTTTCTACATTGAATGTGGATTGTTAGTAGGCTCTTCTTACCATGTATTTCAAAGCCAAAAATGGAAAGGTTAATGTTGTTCAATTAAGGAGACTTTTGAGCATGGTCCATCCACTATGGGAGACACAAGCTTAATGGTTTCAATCACCAAATCATGGTCCCCACATGTATAAACTTCGTACATATAAGAGAAGTTCACAAATAGTCACAAACAGAGAACTAGAACTCTAATGATGATGATGACCATGGCGACGATGATGAAAATGAGGAAGACAACGACAATGATAAGGTCATCTTTGATGCTGATGATGATGATGATGATGACATAACAACAGCAGTAACAATAATAATAATCCAAAGTAGAAGTGAAATGGCAAGTTATTCACATTTTCTGCATCTGGGGAACAGTCAATCTTGCATATGAGTTTTCGAAGTTCTTCGTCCTTCAAGGCATCTCGAATTTCATTGGAAGTCGCTGCAATTAGATGATATATCATGAGAAGCTTCATCCAAATACTTATTTTTAATGAATAACAACTGCTTAATTAAAAAGTGCGAAACTGCGAATATTATATCAAAATAGCGGAATGAGTCATCTCTACTCATGCTCAAACAATTTCTAAATTTGTGGGAGATCGTGAATTTCATTGTAAGCAAAATGCAAGGTTCTGAACTCATAGAGATCCTAAATCCATCTAAAGTCTCCTACCTCAGCTCTGTCCAATAGATAAGTACAAAAAATTTTAAAGAGAACGTAAAAAGTGAAAATTAAGACATGAAACTAGTGAATAGATTGTCCTGGTGTTTTGTTATCGGTGACAATAAAACATTATTGAGAAGAAAAATGAGAAACGATTGAAATAGAGGCAACCTATTCCAAAAACAAAAAGAAATTCACAAAAAGTCGCGTCTTCCACTAACTCATTTGTAACCATCATACCATTCAATTATCGAAAGTGCAGAACCCTTTAATCATCGCTACTTCCCTCTTCTCAACAGTTACCAACCACTTCCCTGATATTTTCACACTAACATTACCCAGATAGTGTCTCTCAGACAGAAGAAATGGGTAACTGAAGGAACATTAAGCTTGTTTACTTGAGAAGGATAACCGAATTGCTTAGAATCTCCATCACAGTTTATAGGTTGCATCGATGCAAATACTTCGACAGTTTTACCCAGTAATAAGGGCTTGGATTTTTTTATTGACAAAATACAGTATAATTCTAGAAACTAAGAAGTTTACACAGCTGTTGTTGTATGATTATGTCCAAGAACAGATTGCTTCCATGATATGCTACTACAGTGAAGTTCGTTACTTATTCTCCTTTCTATTTATCATGTTCTATGAAACCCTAAACATATGCATAACCTGCACAAGAACCCAAAAAACGTCATCCATTTCTAAGAAACCCCTAAACCCATGCATACAATCCTTAAATCTTTCTTTGTTAAGCAAGAACCCTGTTCTTTTTCACAAACGCTAATCCTATTGCCAGCCTACATAAAAGCCCCATATTGTGCAATCTTTCTTCGTAAACCCAAAACTTTAATCTTTCTTCATAAACTGACAACCCTAACCCTACCTCAACCTGCCCACAACACCTATATTGTGCAATCTAACAACGCCTAACTGGGATCCTTCTTCTGTTCAAACTTCAGTCATTTAATTTGTCCTTGTTAAAAAGAAATCCTTAATCAGACATTCTTTCAAAGGATGTAACCAACTTGACCAGTTATTTCTCGAGATAACAGGGATGGTCCACTACTAGGTTGGATGTTAAGAATGTCTTAAAGTGCTTCCAGTTATAGCCATATGAAGTGTCAATGGAAGGGCAGCAAAATCAGATGCAGGAGCTGAGAAGCAATGTTTCAGAATGTTAGCAAGGACAAACAGCTAGGAAGCAAAAGCAGGAGAGGGGGTGATTCAAAAATGGGAGCAGCACCTTTGTTCGCACAACACTTTCCCCTACTCCAGACCTTGTTTGCAAGTTCTGTACACCCATCTATGAACTCAAGAAAGCAACTCGAGTGTGGTTCACACACTCTAGTACTGCTCAGCGGTTTTGAACTTTGCAGTCAAGCAAACTCATCAACATGTACTGGATACAATTCTCAGGGGACTGATTCTTATTTCATATGCACATACAATCCAGCAGCAGAAAATCCAACTGTTCTTCTAGAGCATATTCAGATTTTGTCATATCAAATCATCGTGAAATACTTGTGACCACTTCAGTGTTTCCTAGGAATTACGGCAGCTTGATTACCTGAAAGGGTGTACCTTTCACAGGCGAAGCAACAAAATGGAACTTACAAAATCAGAAAGAAAACCTATGCAACAGAACTTTTCACAAATGTAGCATAATGGTGTGATCCAAGACCCTGGCAGACCTGCAGACCTTTCTAGCTGTCAGATCTGAGTTTGCACTATCGGATTGCTCATATCCAATCTCAGATCTGATGAAAGGTCTGGATCTGGTGGCCATCAGGTTTGCACGTCAGCAACAGTGTCACAGATAGATTCATGAAGACAGTAGCTTCATGGTGGTATTCTTTGATCATAATCTGGACAATGGATGGCACGAATTTGGAAGTGTACGCATGTGGCCCGGTTGCAGTGTATGTCTGGGTCCCACATGTGTATGCGTGGATTAGTAGGGAGTGCAAGTGCGTCTTGTAGGTTGGTTGTGGACTTGGAATGTTACTTAATACTCTCTGATGTGGTTATGTCTTACAATTTCATAAGTAGTGGCATTTTGGTCCCCTAACAATTTATCGATAAAATTGGGAAAATAAAAACAGGGGGATGAGGTGTTTTTTTTTTTTTTTTTTTTTTGACATTTTATAGTTGAAGGGTTTGCTTTGAAGCCCCTTTCACGTATGCATGCTTGTTGAGACTGCTAGTACTCCAAGCCTCTTTTGTTCCTCAAAACTATAGAATTTACGATTCTCATAGATGTTTTTTAATTGGACCTTCTATTTGGGGAGATATCCTTCTCTTCCTATTGTTTTTTATTCTTAACTGAAATCTATATGATGCTGACCCAGAGAATCAGTGACTATCATCAGTGCCTTGGCAAATATGGAGTAGGATTCAGAATCATACAAACAAGTTCCTTTAGAAGATGAAATTTTCATTTTAGTTCTTATTGTACTTTCCTTGTATATTTCTTTCTTTTGGACCTCCATAGCCCAGTTTTATTCTCCAGTATGAAGCTTGCCTCTCAGAAGAAAAATGTTTGTCCACCAAACTCCCTGTAGCACTTATTTGTACCCATTTCTTGTCCAGCCACAAGTTTTTCATTATTCCCATACAATTATCTCACAAAAGATGAATTGCTAAAACAAAACGATAACATTAGCACAGAATTACGGACAAAAAATGGGCCCTTCTCTCTAAGTGCTGGTGGACTTTTCAAAACCAGCAAGAAGCCCTTGGACAAAGGTTATAGACTTTCAGTTATTAAATATGGAGAGGAACCAAGGGGATAGTCACTGTGTAGAATCAAGAGGGGGGAAATCAGCAGTTTGGAAAGACATATCGGTATTTGATAAGGTGGACATGGGTAAAATAGGGGTGGGGAACCATATCAAATTTGGTACGACCTTTGGGTTGGGCCAACCAATGTTGTCAAATCGCATATGCAATCACGTGCGATTGCGTATGCCTATGCGCATATGCGATCGCACAATCGCATATGCGACCGCATATTTTTTTTTTTGAAAAATTAAAATATATATATATAATAGGGAAAAATTAAAAGAAAAAATGTAAAAAATATAAGAAATTAAGGGGAACTTTTCCAAGTTAATAGATAACTAATTTCACATATTTAAAATACATTTGAGAGAGATAAAATCAATTAAACGATGAATTAAACGTCGAGTCATCGACATTCAACAATATAGTTAACAAGAAGTAACAACATAATCAATAAGCTATTATTTATTAGTGTAGAAAATCAACAAGCTATCTTCCTCGAAACTTGAAAGTGCTTGAATCTTGATCTTCCAACTTCCCAGAGAGAGGGAATGTAGGAGAGAGAGAAAGAGAGAGAGAGCGAGAGAGAGAGAGAGAGAGAGAGAGATTAAGATCACTTGGAAGTAGGAAATACAAGGGGAGAGAGAGAGAGAGAGAGAGAGAGAGAGAGAGAGAGAGAGACATTAAGACTACTTCTAATTAGGAAATGTAAGAGAAGAAGATAGTAAGAGAGTTTTGGAGTGAGAATATTGCAAATGGAGGAGATTTGGAAGTCTCTTTATAGGCAAAATGTTGGTTTTTTTTTTTTTTTTTTTTTTTTTTTTGCAAATAAAAAAATAAAAAATTCAATGTGCCATGGCCAATATGCAATCGCATATGTCGTATGCGATCACATACATTGCATATGCGATCGCATATTTTCGCATACGCCACATATGCGATTGCATATGTGCCATGATCGCATATGCCATGACCGCATATGCGATTTGCATATGGATATGCGCATATGCGATCGCATATGCACATATGCGGTCGCACATGACCACTCTAGGGCCAACCCATTAGTCGCGTCATTTCCAAATTTATTCAGGAATCCGGATATCTCATTGAGGCATCCTAGATAGCAATCATTATAAGCAGGTGGGATATAGGGTGGTGTGGAATATTCCATTAAGGGGGAACATTACAGACGAGGAAAATCTCTTGCCTGCAGATCTTTTGGGCATCCTGGAGGACGATTTCCTTCCCGCTGATGAGTTGGACAAGAGGATTTGCCCCCCTCCCAGCTAGGTAAGTTTTTGGCTTCAAATCTCTTACTCTGACAATCCTTTTGAGCCCTCTATGAGCTGAGGTGTGGGGCATGTCCTCCTAGAGTGGAGGCCTTTTGTTGGACGGTGGTTGCTGATAAAATTCTCACCACTGATAATCTAAAGAAGAAGAATTGGTTTTTCCAAACATTTGTTCTCTCTGTTGGGAGGATGAAGAGTCAATGGACCACCTCTTCTTACATTGTGGTTATGCAGTGGATATTTGGGCTTCTTTCCTTCATCTACTTCAGATTGTTTGGGTAGCCTCATGCCATTTTGTGGGGCCTCATGCCATGTTTTACAGTATCGCTTGTCCTAAGGAGCAGCTTTTCAAGACTATCAAATCGAATGTAAATCTTATGACTTTCGCAGCAGGTTCAAGGTCATGACAGTCTGGGAGCTGCTACCTAGTAATTGGTGGAAACTAAATAACAATGCGTGCTATCTTGGTAACCAAGGATTGTCAGGTATAGGCAGGGTTTTCCGGGGACGAAAATGGAGAGATTAAAGTGGCTTTACAGGGAATTCTAATAAAACAGAATTGGTTGCGGAATCATATTTGCCATGGTACTGAATTTCAAGGCTGGTGTAAATGGATTTTGCATAATGTTGTTTCTACTAAAATCTCTATTTTAGTTGGAAAGTGATGATAGATAGGATTCTTGGTTTTGAAATCAGTTACTATATGGCCATATCAAGACACAAGATTTGAATGAGATTCAATGACTCGAAGCGGAATGAATTACAAGGCTGGTGTAAATGGATTTTGCATAATGTTGTTTCTACTAAAATCTCTATTTTGGTTGGAAAGTGATGATAGATAAGATTCTTGGTTTTGAAATCAGTTACTATATGGCCATATCAAGACACAAGATTTGAATGAGATTCAATGACTCGAAGCGGAATGATTTATTTTAGGGAAAATCTAGAAGAAGCACAAAACTATCACTTCTTTCCATTTGGTTTTAATCTTCTTTTCATTTTATTTCAATACAATGGGCCTAATCTATCAAATCATACTTGGCTTTGTGTTCAATTAAGGACTTTAGTTTATTTTTAACAAGTTAAGCTGACAGAAAGCATTTTTATCAAAGAATGGTCTGATACACCGTTGAATACATGTTTAAAACATTAAAAATGAAACATTCCAGTGTCCTGCATTTCCATATTTTCCCTATAATTTTTGAAGAAAAAAAAATTGGGCCAAAAAAGAATTTTACTAAACATGGGCCCATATTGTCTTACTACGAGGCCAAGATGGTTGAATACACCTCGTATCATATGTTTTTTGGGCCCTAGTTAATACACCCCTGATGCAATCCAATTATCGAATCAATTAGATATCAACACCCGAATCACAAAGAAGTGGACAAGAATTATACTCACAAGTCACAAGAATATTACACTTGATCTCCCCCCCCCCCCCCCCCCCCCCCCCCCAATAAAAAAATAAAAAAAAACTTTGAGTGAATCTCTGAGAATCCTCCCAACTAAGAGATTGATTTCAAATCAATCTAATCTACCTAAGATGATAAAAGCGTAATAATAGTAAAAGCAAATATAGAGTATAGACAAAGATGGCAGAAAGAATTGTATTGAATATACTAGCCATGCATTGCTTACGAAAGAGTTAATTATGATATATCCAGATTCTGTTCTATCTTTTTTATCATTGAATATTAGGCAAAGATGCGTTTTTATTATAAAGTAAACATCGTCAAAGCCTTACCCCAACTAGTTGTGTTATAAAGGAGATGTGGCTCTTAAAATTAGGAGCAAAAAACAAAACAACAATGATTATCTTATTTCTTTGGGAAATAGAATGTGGATGTCCTACGAAAACTAAGATGCTAAGATGGTAACAACAACAACAACAACAATAATAATAAGAGAAGAGTTTGAGGAAGAAAACTGGACCTAGGGACTCTAACTGAGCCTTTTGAAGCATCCAGCTTTGTTCACGTACTTCGTATGATCTTTCCCGGAGCAATACAAGAGCTGCATTGTACAATCGAGAACCACCATGTAAACGACCATGTAAACCAGGTTACCAAGGTTGAAGCCATTCGCAAAACATGCTGAAGAAAATTTAATGCAATCTAGGATCGAAACTAGTTCCAAAAATAATGGCAGATGCATACCAGATTTGCAGCACAAGAATTACCAAAAGATGCATCAATAAGAGATGCTGGAACGATTAAAAACTGATCAAATTTCTTAATTCAAATCATCATATCTCCTATGCGTATAGCCCTAGGCCATATTTATAAACAGCTTTCGGAAACAACTCTCTCCAACAAATAAGGAAAAGACTTTAAAGCTAGGGCTACATAAAACTGAATAGCAAAAAATATAGGCTTCTAAAACTACTAAACTTGCCACAATATCATGCATGAGGTTTATAGGGGTTGTATACACAGCCATATGGTTGTGTATACAGCTGTGTAATCCTACCAGATAAGTTATTTTCTGCATGTGCATGCTATTTTAGCATATAAACTGTTCATGAGAAAACTGGATGCACGTGTGACCAAGAGAGGCCCACTTTGGGATCCCCTAAAACATGCAGGCTCAGGATTTGGCTGCATCAAAATTGATTACACGTGTTACGAGTAATAAGAAAGCCTTTTGTGTGTGTGTAAAGGAAAAACTTTGATAAAAGTGAGAAAGGAAACACCAGGAAAGCAAAAATGAATAAATGTTGAGAGATCATCAGCATGATACATCAAAGAACCCTATCCCCAACTGCCATCAAAGGAACGCTGAGGCCAATTGGCGAAAGCATTAATAGACTTGGCCAACCAATCACCTTCAGTTCAGCACTTAGAAAAACTCATCCAGCCACACAACTTATCACAAAACATTCTGTTGTTACACGCAGACTATGTCAACCATATCTCAGATTGCACGATCTGTCTCGAAGAAAAAAAAACTTTCTTTTGGGCTGCTAGATGGAACTTGCACTTGCCTTCCACCCTTCCATAGGAAATACCTTTGGATTCTTTCCATTCACTCAACTACACCGGCCAGACAGTAGAACATGGACATAAAATCAACCTGCATTATGTGTTAGGGCTGCCTCAATCAAAGTAATCTGACTACCAAGGGAAAGATATCTACTCTTCCAAACTGGAAGCTCACATTCTACTTGTTCCATCAATACATCCATCAGATGTGTAGGCTTCAACCGACTTACCAATGCGAGGAAGAGTCAAGCATGAGGGCAGAAGCTTGCTTGCCATACACCCAAAAACATCAGCTAGATCTTTCCATTTCCTCCTCACCCAATCTTACTCCTCAAAACACCAAAGGGTCTTTCTGATGTCAACTTGGATTTGTGAGCTAGTCTATTTGCATAAAAGGAATTCATTAAAGGGTTAACAGCAGTGTTTTAAATAGTGAATAGCATGCAGCGTAGCGTGAGGTGTAAGCTACATAGCATGTAGCGTAAGCTATACGCTACTTATAGATTTTTAATCAAGGTTGCGCTTGGTTGCACCAATTTCATGATATTCATCAAATTAGCCTGATTAATAATGAAATTTTGATATTTGGTGCAACCAAATGCAACATAACATAATAGGAAGGATAATCAGTAAGTATAAAGGTAAAAATAAATTAAAAAATAAATTTAAAAAAAAAAAGATCAACGAAACTGATTGAATAATGTTACTTATATTGTTTTTATTAAAAGCATTAAAAAAATTAACTAATTTTTATTGAAAAAAAAATGTAACAAATCATTGAAAACATTAATTGATTTTAATGTTGTAGTGGAAATGACTTGTAATGCAAGCTAGGTAACATGTAGCGTAGTCTATGTGGCGTGTAGAGTATGCAAATTATCATGTAGCATAGGCTACAAGCGACTTAAGCTATTTGCATGAGCTACGTAGTGTTAAGGCTAAGTGTTAAGGCCAAGTCGCAGTACATGGCATAAGCTACACGCTATATAGCCTGGCTATTTAAAACATTGGTTAACAGTAGTCAGCATTCACAAAGAAGAAAGTAGATGTTTTGGTACAACTACAAGCTGGAAAAGAATAGTTAATTAACAGTGACTAATAAAATACACACAAAGAACATTTGATGAAGGTGGATGGTCCTTTGTTGTAGGATCCTTCTAACTAGGTGCCACTCCGGCTGGAACCATGCTTCGGGCTGCCACTCCTGCTTCAAATGATGCTCTGGGCTCAAACTCCTGCTCCCACTTTCTAGCAATTTATGCCTGATAACCCAAATCTGTTGCCACTTCCCTTCACACTTTGTGCAACTATAGGATGGTCTAATAGAATATCAAATTGGACATTTAGAAATCCATTTTCTTTCTTTGACTAATGCCATATTGTTGGGGATTTATTTTCTTTTCTCTTTTTTTTTTTAAGAATATCAAGATTTTACTAAGAAAAAGGAAGCAAAACAAGGGCTTGCTAGACATTAAGGTGATGAGAGCAACTGCCAATTACAAGAGATGGCCTATAAGCGCCATATTTGGCTAGGGAATCTGCAGACAAGTTCACATCTCTAGAAACTGCAACATAATGAGTTGGCCCCTCACTAGCTTTAGTGATAATCTCATTTACAGTGAAGCTTCTTTCTCGTGGAGCCTAAGGCCAAGGCCCAAGAGATCACACTCCTCGAATCACCTTCCACCAAAAGATGGTCATTGCATGATTTTCGAATCAGCTTGATGCCCATAAGAATGGCAAACCACTCTATTCCGTTAGAATCAGCTACCCAATCGGCTGAGAAAAGCCAGCTTGACCAGTCTATGCTAAACATTTATGTATGTATGTGTGTGTGGGTGTGTGTGTGTGTGTGTGTGTGTGTGTGTGTGTGTCCCTTTGTTCAGATTCCCCAACAAGCACCCATCAATATTCAACTTCTGCCAATTAGCAGGTGGCGATTTCCACTCTACCTTCTCCTTGGGCACTCTTCTATAATTATTGATGGTCTATAAACAGTTCCTTGTGAGATCCAATGGCGAGAAAATACAAAATTCCTTAGTGGTGAGACTTCAGGAGACCATGTTGGACTTGGTTTTTTTTGCATTCACCCAGTTAACAGGGCATGAGATACCTTAAAAGACTTACATTACATGCTAGCCAAATCCCACATGATATCATGCGGGACCATGTTTGACGCAGGACAGCCCTAATTATGATGCGTGCTCATGAACATAATTAAACAGCGGAAATAAAAGGAATAAATGATCTAAAATTCTAGCAGTAATCATCATAACTAAGAAAATCATAAAGGAAACATGCAATGAAGCGGGCCATCATCACAACCATGGAGTATGGAATTCAATTATTACTTAGGTTGGATCCGGCGAGGGATGAGACCTCCCGATCTTGCATGGTCACACCCAATCGATCAATGAAGATCACTAGTCCGAAGAACCAAGAAGTTTCTCGGATTAGGGATTTGAGAATTTGAGGGTTTAGGGTTTAGATCGATTCTCAAAGTTTTGATCGAAGAAGGATTAGCCAAAACTAGAAAAGAGAAAGAAGGAAATAATTACCTTGAGGAAATTGGAGGGGCACAAGAAGAAATTAGAAGAAGAAGATCAAGGGATGAGAAGAAGTACCATTAGAGAGAAGAGAAGAAGAGGGCAACCAAAGGGTTTGCTTTTCATTCATCAATAGTTCCAATTCGGATTTAGGGCTTTAGCCCACTTAAATAAGCAAATAAAGACATAGAATTACTAAAATACCCCTAGAATAAGCAAATAAAGATATAAAATTACTAAAAGACCCCTAACTTAAGCAAAAAACACGCAAATAGACCCCTAACTTAAGAAAAAACGCGCAAATAACATAAGTGCGGGAAAGTTCGGGTGCTCGGTCTTCTTTCTCCAATCTTCCTTCACATGTGTCTTCCCTGAGTGGGGTCTTCTATATGTCCAATCACATGTGAAAGGTCTTCAGCTCCTCAATAGTCGCCTATCCACAAGGACGACACTTGTGATTGGCGCTTTCTTCGTTGGTACACCTTGAATGCGCTTGTGTCCGCATCAATTCCCCTCGGGTGAGAAAAACTCGACTTCGACGAGTTGAAACTTTTGTAGCGCTCTAGCAGATCTGGATCAATACCCTGCAATGCGTCGCCCGACAGCCACGTAGATTCAGACGACGGTTTGTTCTTCCACTTGACAAGATACCTTTGGAAACCTCCATCTCTCGTGGATACTATCTCGTCATCCAAGATTTCCTCAATTTCTTCTTTATGGGTAATAGGTGGAGGAGGGGGTGGAAGGGGTTGGGTAGCAAACTCAGAAAAAGGCCATGAAAGGGACGATGTATCAATAATGGGAGTATGGGCACGGACTAGATCTTCCACATTAAAAGTTGGATTAATGCCCATTTCAGGTGGAAGGTCAATCCGATACGCGTTGGACCCAACCTTTTGTAATATCTTAAATGGTCCAGCACTACGCGCTTGTAATTTTTTAGCAGATCCTTGAGAGAATCGCTCTGGCCTTATTCGCACCATTACATAGTCTCCTTCTTGAAATTCTTGCACTCTACGATGAGAATCAGCTGAAACTTTATAATCATCATTGCTCTTATTTAACCGCTGTCTAATATGTGTATGCAAATCATGAATATGGCGTGCAAATGCATCGGCTGACTCAGAAGACCTTTGGGTAACAGACATAGGTAAGAGATCTATGGGCATTCTAGGTTTATAACCACTTACAATCTCAAAAGGACTCAACCCTGTAGATCTATTAACTGACCCATTATAAGCAAGTTCAGCAGTTGGTAAAATTAGGTCCCAAGTCTTAACATGTTCACCCACTAGACAACGTAGAAGATTTCCAAGGCTACGGTTTACCACTTCAGTTTGACCATCTGTTTGTGGGTGGTAAGCAGTAGAAAATTGCAAACGAGTTCCCATAATGTGCCACAGTGTCTTCCAAAAATAGCTAGTAAATCGAACATCACGATCAGACACTATGGTTTTAGGTAACCCATGGAGACGCACCACACCATCAAAAAAGAGACGAGCAACATGAGACGCATCCGACGTCTTCGAACATGGGAGAAAATGCGCCATTTTAGAAAAACGGTCCACAACGACAAAAACGGAATCGTGCTTTTTAATAGTCTTGGGAAGCCCAAGCACGAAGTCCATACTAATGTCCTGCCACGGAGCATGTGGCACTGGCAATGGCGTGTACAGCCCGGTATTTTGCTTTCTTTGCTTTGCCAGCTGACATGTTCGACACTGCCCTAAAACTTTGGCTACATCTCGCTTGAGACTTGGCCAATAGAAACGATCTTCCACGAGGGCAATGGTCTTATCACGACCAAAATGGCCAGCTATCCCTCCTGAATGAAGCTCCCAGATGAGGAATTCACGAAGGGACATACGGGGAATACAAAGTCTGTCTCCCTTGAAAAGGAAGCCATCTTTAAGAACATATTCACCCATAATATGCTGGTCACTAGAGAGCGACGCGTAAGTACCCCCAAAATCAGAACATGTGGGGTATTCATCTTTCAGTTGCTCAAATCCGACTACCTCTACACTCAAGGAGTTGAGCAACGCCACTCTCCTACTAAGGGCATCTGCTGGTTTGTTTTCAACCCCGGCCTTGTGTTTCAAAACAAACGAATATTCCTGAAGAAACGCTACCCACTTGGCATGCCTTGGGTTGAGTTTCTTCTGAGAATGCAAATATCTCAACGCCTCATGATCAGAAAACAAAACGAATTCTTGCGGTAGGAGATAGTGTCGCCAATGTCTCAGGGATTGCACTACCGCATAAAATTCTTTGTCGTAAGTGGAGTATTTTTGTTTTGCCTCATTCAGTTTCTCACTGAAATAGGCCACTGGGTGTCCTTCTTGACTCAACACTCCACCTATACCGACACCAGACGCATCACACGCTACTTCAAAGACTTTAGAAAAGTCAGGTAGACGCATGACAGGAGCTTCTACCATCTTGCCCTTAATTTCCTTAAAAGCCTTGACTGCGGCTTTAGACCACACGAACTCTCCCTTTTTCATGCACTCGGTAATGGGAGCCATGATCGTGCTAAAACCCCTAATGAACCGACGATAAAAAGTTGCTAGGCCGTGAAAGCTTCGCACCTCATGAATGTTCCTTGGTTCCGGCCACTCAACTATGGCCCTGACTTTTTCAGGGTCTGCGCGCATCCCTTCAGATGACACTATAAATCCTAAGAACACAACTTGGCTAGACATGAATGCACATTTCTTAAGATTAGCGTACAACTTTTCCTTCCTAAGGACACTACAGACCTTCTTTAAATGTTCAAGGTGTGATTCCTTAGTGGTACTATAAATAAGAATATCGTCAAAGTACACCACTAGGAATTTTTCCATGAACGGCCTCAAAGCTTGTGTCATCACCCGCATGAAAGTACTAGGTGCGTTAGTCAAGCCGAAGGGCATGACCAACCACTCATACAGCCCATCTTTCGTCTTAAACGCCGTCTTCCACTCATCTCCTGGGCGTATACGGATTTGGTGATATCCACTCTTGAGGTCTATCTTAGAGAATATAGTGGACCTGGCCATCATGTCAAGCATATCATCAAGTCTAGGTATAGGGAACCTATACTTGACAGTAATTTTGTTTATGGCACGACTGTCCACACACATGCGCCACGTGCCATCTTTCTTTGGCGTCAACAATGCAGGCACGGCACACGGGCTCATACTCTCTTGGATGAAACCCTTTTGCAGAAGCTCATTAACTTGCTTCTTCAACTCTGCATGCTCTGCAGGGTTCATCCTGTAGTGAGGAAGGTTCGGTAGAGTAGACCCTGGGACAAGATCAATGACATGCTGTATGTCCCTCATAGGTGGCAACTCATTCGGTAAGTCTTCAGGAAATACATCACTGTATTCCTTCAGGACCGAAGTCACCTCACGGGGCAACTCTGATGGAACCTCAGGTGTAATCTCTCTAGCCACAAGGGCATACACCATAGAATCCTCCTTAGCCTCTTTTTCAAACTCTCTTGCGCTGATTATATGTAGAGACTTAGGTTTGAATTTCCCCATTCCTCTAGGCTCACTTGCCTTCTCATCCTTCTTCTTCCCTAGTGTATTCTCAGGTGGCATGGGATTAAGTTTGATCTTTTTACCGTTATACATAAAAGTACACGCATTCGAACGGCCAAAGATCGTGACATCATTATCGAATAGCCACGGTCTACCTAGGATAACATGTCCCACATCCATAGGTAAGACATCACACCACAGGGACTCTTTGTATGACCCAAACTCGATGGGGACTAGACATTGCTGGGTGACAGGTAGGGATGTCTTGTCAACCCAAGAAACTTTATACGGGTCTGGATGAGGTGTGGATTTCAGTTTTAAGCGATCTAAGGTGCTAGTGGAAATCACATTCTGACAACTTCCACTGTCCACTATCACCTTACAATTCTTTTCACCACACTTGGCAATAGTGTAGAAGATAGTGCTTCGACGCCAGTCAGCACTACTTCTAGACTGAGCTAGCACACGCCTGACTACTGCAAGCGTTGCTTCTCCATCCACTTCTTCTTCATCAGTAAGTCCTCCTTCAGGGTGATACTCTTCAACTTCATAATCACCCTGGTCATCTCCACCCTCGTGGGACTCGCCTATAACTAAGGCTCTCCCACGGCTCTTCGTAGGACACTGATTAGACATGTGGCCAAGATTGCCACACTCATAGCACCTCACTTGGTTCATGTTACTAGGACCGGCACCAAGAACCCCTTTACCCTTGTCCTCCCTAGGCCTAGGCGAAATGGTCGCCTGTGCCCTAGGTTGACTACCAATATTAGGTCTAGTTCCCTGGGAACTAGATCTAGCACTGGAGTCTCGGGACTCAAAACGACGAACGACAGGAGCCTTCAGATATTGCTCTAACTCCTGCACGACTTGATATGCTTCATCCAAGTCCGTTAAGGGCCGAGTCATAAGCTCGCGCTGAAGATCCGCACGAAGGCCCGTCTTGAAACGCGAGAGCGTTACTAGAGGGTCTTCTCGGATATCACATCGCATCACATATTCTTCAAATTTAGCGATGTAGTCAGCGGCAGACATTGACCCTTGGCGTAAGGATTGCCATTGGTCAAGGAGCTTCTGGCGGTATGAGAGAGGAAGGTACTTCTCCTTCAACTTCTCTTTCATCTCATACCAATGCATGATAGGGGCTCTACCAACTCTCTCTATCCTACGCTCGGTGTTGGTCCAGAAGAGCTTGGCTTGACCCACAAGTTTCATCTTAGCAAACCGCATTTGACGGTTTTCCGACATGCCATACCACTCAAAGTAGTGGTCCATGTCAGCAACCCAGTCAAGGAATGCCTTGGGATCCAAGCGCCCATCAAAACTCGGGGCCTCAACTCTCACACTCTTCATCGCACGCTCATCTGGATCATAACGGTCTTGATGATCACATGTGGCTCGTGCCTCTCGCACCACACCACGACCGTTACCACGATCTCTATCTTCATTACCACCACGTGTGGCAGCGCGTTCTTCAATGATTCCTCCCACTTGGGAGTACGCATCATCCCCTACAGCGGGATTTTCCTTTTGGGACGCCTCTAGTTGCTCGACCTTAGTCATGGTAGTGGTAATTTGGTTCTCAAGGCGGGCAAACTCGCGCTTCTGACCCGCTTCTAGGGCGGTTATCTTTTGTATCAATTGAGCAAGTTGCTCAGATAACTGCTCGTTATTCATGGTAGGTTGAAGTCCGAAACCTCTACCTCTTCTCGTGGGCATACAGTGAAGACTTGAACCAAACTCTACCCAACTAGACTACTAGGTGTTATGACTTTCAAGATGAATGTGATGAATGCAAAACTACTATGAACTGACACAATTAAGTTGACACAGGAAACAACTCAAATTTGGAAATTTTCTAAATTGGAAAGTTTCTAAATCTGGAACTTTCTAAATCTGGAAACTTTCTAAATCTGGAAATTTTCTAAATTTGGAAAGTTTCTAAATCTGGAACTTTCTAAATCTGGAAATTTTCTAAATTGGAAAGTTTCTAAATCTGGAACTTTCTAAATCTGGAAATTTTCTAAATCTGGAAATTTTCTAAATTGGAAAGTTTCTAAATCTGGAACTTTCTAAAAAATCTGGAAATCTGGAAATCTCAAATCTGGAATCTGCAAATCTGGAAATCTGCAAATCTGCAAATCTGGAAATCTGGAAATCTGCAAAGCTGGAAATCTGCAAATCTGGAAATTTGCAAATCTGCAAATCTGCAAATCTGGAAATCTGCAAATCTGGAAATCCAATCTGCAAATCTGCAAATTCTGCAAAGCTGGAAATCTGCAAATCTGGAAATCTGCAAATCTGGAAATCTGGAAATCTGCAAATCTGGAAATCTGCAAATCTGGAAATCTCAAATCTGCAAATCTGCAAAGCTGGAAATCTGCAAAGCTGGAAATCTGCAAATCTGGAAATCTGCAAATCTGGAAATCTGCAAATCTGCAAAGCGGGAAATCTGCAAATCTGGAAACCCTAATTTGATAACTCGATCTAGACAAAAACCATGCAAACCTATGCTCTGATACCAAATTTGACGCAGGACAGCCCTAATTATGATGCATGCTCATGAACATAATTAAACAGCGGAAATAAAAGGAATAAATGATCTAAAATTCTAGCAGTAATCATCATAACTAAGAAAATCATAAAGGAAACATGCAATGAAGCGGGCCATCATCACAACCATGGAGTATGGAATTCAATTATTACTTAGGTTGGATCCGGCGAGGGATGAGACCTCCCGATCTTGCATGGTCACACCCAATCGATCAATGAAGATCACTAGTCCGAAGAACCAAGAAGTTTCTCGGATTAGGGATTTGAGAATTTGAGGGTTTAGGGTTTAGATCGATTCTCAAAGTTTTGATCGAAGAAGGATTAGCCAAAACTAGAAAAGAGAAAGAAGGAAATAATTACCTTGAGGAATTGGAGGGGCACAAGAAGAAATTAGAAGAAGAAGATCAAGGGATGAGAAGAAGTACCATTAGAGAGAAGAGAAGAAGAGGGCAACCAAAGGGTTTGCTTTTCATTCATCAATAGTTCCAAATTCGGATTTAGGGCTTTAGCCCACTTAAATAAGCAAATAAAGACATAGAATTACTAAAATACCCCTAGAATAAGCAAATAAAGATATAAAATTACTAAAAGACCCCTAACTTAAGCAAAAACACGCAAATAGACCCCTAACTTAAGAAAAACGCGCAAATAACATAAGTGCGGGAAAGTTCGGGTGCTCGGTCTTCTTTCTCCAATCTTCCTTCACATGTGTCTTCCCTGAGTGGGGTCTTCTATATGTCCAATCACATGTGAAAGGTCTTCAGCTCCTCAATAGTCGCCTATCCACAAGGACGACACTTGTGATTGGCGCTTTCTTCGTTGGTACACCTTGAATGCGCTTGTGTCCGCATCAATGTGCCAAAGAATCTTCCCTTCCTGACAAAATGACCATAGACAATTCTAACATTAATACACCCATGGAAGTTGAAGTAGCCATTCAATCTGAAACATATGAAAGAAGACCAAATCTCCACTAAAAATTTGCAATGCAAATGAGATGATGCCAAGTCTTCCATCTTCCCAACCAATATAGCAAATATTCGGGAGGTCGTAATTCATTTTTTTCAAGAGCATGGTTTGTTGGATGTGTTCCAAGAATGGTCCTTGTAAATTTGTAAACTAGAAGTAGAAGAAATAAGAGGATAGAGTTATGAAAAGAAAGGAAAAGAGGATTGTAGGCCTGGACATCCCCTCTCCTCCTATTTATATTAATAATAAGCAAGTGAAAAAGATAGACACCTTAAAGTGACAAAAGCAAAAAAAATAAAATAAATAAAAAAATCCCTTGTTGTACAGCCTATCTAAGAGTCCTAATCCAATTTAAGTAAAGAATAGACAAGAAAAGGTGCTAGGTGAACCATACAGTTGTACAGCCTCCATATCCATTAGGTGGGTTATACAGCTCATGCATTAACTCTCCCCTCAAGCTAGAACTTAGTTGTTGTCAATGCCAAGCTTGAAGTATATGCGGTAGACTGACTGTGAAGTAGAGCCTTCGTGAACACATCAGCAAGTTGATCCTAAGACCGGATATATGGAGTTGAGATTTCACCACTGGAGACCTTCTCACGTATAAAGTAACAGTCCACTTCAATATGTTTTGTTATTTCATGATGATTAGAATGTTTGCAAATGTAGGATGCCGCCTGATTATCACAAAACAACTGCATACATAGATTTACCATAGACCCGATTTCCTAAAATAGTTTCTTGATCTACATTAGCTCATAGGTAGTGTGAGTCATTGCTCTACATTCTGCTTCCGCACTTGATTAGGCCATAACACTTTGCTTCTTACTCTTCCATATTACAAGATTTCTTCCCACAAACATAAAGTACCCAATAATAGACCGCCTACGTGTCAAAGAACTTGCCCTTTGCATCAGAATATCCAATGACCTAAAGATGATTGTTCCATTTGTACCGAATTCCCTGACCTGGTGCTCCTTTAAGATACCGCAGAAACTGAATGGTTGCATTCATGTGAGGTACTCTCGGAGCGCACACAAATTGGCTCACCACACTCACAGCATAAGAATTGTTCAGGCTATTAATAGTTTCTCAACCAATAGTCAAATACATCTCCTTAATCATCAACGAGTTTGTAATTCGGATCCATTGGTGTATAAACTTCCTTGGTACCAAGAAAACGTGTCTCTATGAGAAAATCCAAAACGTATTTCAATTGCGAGAAACTAATTCATTCCTTTGATATGGCAACCTCTATACCTAGAAAGTATCGAAGATGATCCAAATCTTTTGTGAGAAAATACATCTAAAGATACTTCTTCAACTCTTCAATCCTCTTATCGTCACTTCTCATAACAACAATATCATCGACATATACAACTAACACAATAAGACCTAAGGTGCCTCTCCATACAAAGACGGAATGATCTACATGACTTCGAATAAAGCCATAGTTCATTACTACACTAAATTTGTCAAACCGTGTATGTGAAGACTACTTCAACCCATAGATCGCCTTTCTTAGTTTACACACCTTGTCTGACTCCCCCGGAGCAATGAATCGAAGTGGTTGCTCCATGTAGATCTTAATGCAGGACCGATGCATGAACCAAGTAATATGTGAGATCAAATAACCAAATTAAGATATTTAACAAAAAAACACAAACGTCGTTATATTCATCACAAATATCATGAAAATCAAAAGAAAATCATGCATAATCCTGACCTAAGCTACCAACATCGTAGCATAAGATCATTAAATAAAAAAGAATCTAGGATCTAATGGATGCAAGGACACCCAATTAGCATAGGGTATAGTCTATTTCAAAATAGGAAACCTAATACAATCTAAAATTAGGGTTTCGGTAATTTTAGGAAGGTAGGAAAATTAGGAATTTTAGATTTGGGGTTAGGGTTTCGGGAATGGAAGAAAGGGATTTTAATATAATGATGGTATGACACCAAAAGGGGCGGGTGGGTTTCACACATGTAGTCGTACGGTCACACGTGTGGCGTGGGAGGATAGGTTTAGGTCGGTTAGGGTTGGATTGTGGATGGGTACGGGAAAGTTGGGTTCGAGAGAAGACAGAGATTTGGGATGGGAAAATTAAGAATCTGAAGAAAATACCTGGATGGAGAAGAAAATAGAATATGGTGTGGGGATAGATGGAGACCTCGCACCTCTATTGATGAAGATTAGTCTCGTATCAATCTTCCTTCCAAATCGCATGGAAGTATATTCAAATCGCATGAAGATAGGAGAAGAAAGCAAGAGCCCTTCTTTTTTTTATCACGAAATTCAATGGGAAAGAAGTCACACACCCCCCCTCTTTTTATAGATCCAAGAAGTTTCAAAATTTACAAAAACCCTCGACTTGTGAATTTTAACGAAAATAGCCCTAGTCTAAATAAAATCAACTAAAACACTCATAATGTGTCCAAATATAAAATAATCAAAAACTAAATCCTACAATATGATATAGTCTAAAACTAATGTAGACGATCAACAATCAATGGCCCGATCATGTGATCCATGCGATCCAATGGCCCGATCGTCGTGTCCCTCCGATCCAACGGTCTAGATCACATCATAAAGCAGCCCAGTGCATCTTCCTAGTGTAGGGTCTTCCGGATGCTCGCACATGCACATGGGGTCTTCAGCACGATCACGGGTACTCGTCTAGCCACAGGGAAATTGGCACAGCCCACCTCCTCTGATACGTACGTAAGAGCGTACGTGACGTGATGTCCTCATCAGATCTCCTCTGTGAGATCACCATGAAGAAAGGCATTTTTAATGTCTAATTGGAAGAGAGGTCAACCATGAACAACGGCCACGGAAAGGATAACACGAATAGAGTTCAACTTGGTAACAGGACTCTTGCTCCGTTGGTAGACTCTAAGGAGTTTCAACACCCGGTCAACGGTTCTAGTATCTATAAGTGGTGAAATCCCACTACGGCGTGAGTGTGTGGGGGTGTGTATGTGTGCAAATATTTAAAAAAATAATAAATAATAAATAAAATAAAAATAAATGGTAACAGGAGAAAAAGTTTCAATATAATCAACACCAAAGGCCTGAGTATATCTCATGACAACCAAGGTATTCAAAATCGGATACATAACGGTAATGGTCATAACCGCTACACGTTACAGGGTTGAAACGGCCGTAACAGCCGTTATAGAAAAAATAGGTCGTAACGGCCCATAATGGTCTCATAACAAACCCGTAACAGACCCGTAACAGTTTTTTCAAAAAAATTTAAAAAACAAAGACCATAACAGCCAATACAGGGGCCGTAATGGTCGTTACGGCCCGTATCATAACGGTAACGGTGGTGGCCATTACAACCAGCATTACCGTTTTGGAACACCTTGATGACAACAAGCGAGCCTTCAAACGTCCAATAGTAACATCAAGGTAAATTTTAATAATGTACACCCACCTACAATGAACAAAACATTTCCCGATAAGTAGACTGGTGAGATCCCAGGTGTTATTTTGATGAAGAGTCGTCATTTCCTCTTCCATTGCTAGCTTCCACTCCTTATGTGATAGTGTTTCCTTATATCACTTGGGAATAGAATGAGAAGACAATGACATCACAAATTTACAAAAGGTTGGAGAAAAGCATTGAAATGAGACATATTTGAAGATCGGATGATCGGTACACGTACACTTACCTTTTTTATGGCAATAGGAACATCAGGCCTACCTACAAAAGTCACTAGACCACTAGGCTCGAAAGAAAATTTGGATGATGGCACATCATGATTGGTCGCACTATTTATCCATTTTCAACATGAGTAGGCTTTTAGTTAAGTAGTGGAATGAAGTCGGCATAGGTAGGAGATTGGATTATGTCTTCTTCAACCACAATAGGTACAAGCATAGCTTCCACATCAAGAGGTTTATAGTCTTGTCAGAAGAATCGAGTGAACCCAAAAAACGTAACATTTGCACACACATCTTCGAAGTGAAGGACCACAACAACAATAACCTCTTTGTGTCCAGGATATCTAAAGAAAATACATTTAATGGCTCTAAGAGCAAATTTATTATGGCCCATCTCTAATTGGTGAACAAAACATAAACATCCAAAAACTTTGAAAGGCAAAGGAAACAACACCGTATCTAAAAGTAAAACTTCATGAGGTGATTTACTCATTAAAACAGTCGAAGGCATTCAATTATAAAAAAACACACCATGAGTACTACATCGCTTGAATAACTTTTAGAACATTCATGTGAATTAATAAAGCAGGAGCCATCTTAAGCGATTGACAATTGTTTCGTTCTACAACACCATTTTGTTGTGTGGTGTGGGCACATGACGTTTGATGCAATATACTTATTTCACAAAAATACAAAGTAAAGGATTGGGACATTCGTTGGCATTATCTGAATGAAACAAAGACACTTTTGAGTTAAATAGGTTTTGTATTTCCGTGTGAAAAGTCTTATAAATAGAGAATAATTTAATCTATCTTTCATTAAGTAAATCTAAGTCATTCACGAAAAATCATCAACAAATGTAACAAAATACGTATACCCTGACCTATATTTCTCATTCGCTAAACGTCTCATTAAGATATCACCTTGCTAATAAATCACATTGCACAAGTTTTTATTGGACATGAAAACACTGGCAAAAAACTCCACCCTATTTCTCCACCACTATTTCTCCCCATTTCATAAATAGGGATGAAACAAGTTGCCACAAAACTTAAACTCATTTATTCATCAGACAGGCCTATATATCCACCCGGGGAAGTGCATCGGTCGAAAAAGGGCATTGGTTCGATTTAACACCATACCATAAACCTCAATAGCATTTAGAGAATTTAATCCTTTCTGACGAAAAGTGGTCGTGTATTAAGGTCGGTTAAGCATAGAAGTATTTGATATAAGTCTCCAATTTTAACACCACCAATAACTAATTGCTTGTCAATAGTTCACCCATCTGCTGATTTTTGTCACTTGTTGTCCATCTCAATTGGTACCCTTTGGTTTATACTTATGTCAAACTTCTAATTGACATTTCTAGAAAGTACCAACATGCCTAGCGTAAAACCTTGAGATTGAAGAAGAGAAGAGCAAAGACGATAGAATAGGAAGGAAGAGAAGAGGGAGAAGAGCTGCTCAATATGCTCACACGCCCACACTCCTCTCTTATTATGAGGGCTTTCATTATTAAAAATAAAATTACAAAACTACCCCTCTTTACTTAAATATTATAGAAACTAAGCCTATCGGCCTAAAATCTACCCCAACACATATTTCAGCCCAATAAGTACAAGAGACCACACATAAAACCAAGCCTGTCCACCCGAATGATCACGACAATCCATTCAACACTCCCCCTCAAGCTTAAGCATAAATATCATACATGTCCATCATGGAAATAAGCTTTTCAAACTAAGACTTCCCGATGAAAGTATTTTGGATTGAATGTCCTCATTGTGAGGTTCCTCTATTTATATAGAAACCCTATGCTAATTACAAGGCTGAATTGCAGCCATTAACATCAATCTAGGCTAACAAACAAGGGAACAATAATTGTACAAGATATATACAATCAGTAACTGTACAAGATTGACACAATCATGCCATAATTAGAGGACCTAATTATAACTAAATATATGTAAATGATGTCCTGATTATGTTGTCCCTGCTATCCCTGTTAAATATATGCTGTTGTCCTGATTATGGCTAAATATATGTTGTCCCTGATGTCCCTGCTAAATATATGTTGTCCTGATTAAGTTGTCCCTGCTAAATATATGTTGTTGTCCTGATTATGGCTAAATATATCTTGTCCCTGCTGTCCCTGCTAAATATATGTTCTCCTGATTGACATCCCCCCTCAAATTGATGTTGGTCGATCAAGAAGCATCAATTTGCCCACAAGGAACTGATGGCGCGGTCGTGTCATGGCCTTGGTAAACACGTCAGCTATTTGAAGGTCAATGGAAACATGAGGAAGAGAAATGATACGAGTGTCCAATGCTTCCCGAATAAAGTGACACTGGGTGTCCCAAAACGGTTACATAACGGTAACGGTGGTACCCGTTACGCGATACGGGGTCGTACAGCCGAGTCCCTTTTTTGTACACGTAACGGCCGTTACGAGCGTAACGACCGTTACTAACCCATAACAGCGTTACGGGCCTTAAAAAATAGAAAAAAAAAAAAAATTACTTACCTTTTTTTTCTTTCTTTTCTTCTTCTTCTTCTTCTTCTCCGGAAGCTGCGGCTGCGGCTGCGGCCGCGGTGGCCTGCTGCTGCTGCTCTCTCTCTCTCTCTCTCTCTCTCTCTCTCTCTCTCTCTCTCTCTCTCTCTCTCTCTCTCTCCTTTCCCTCTTTTTTCTTCTCTCCTCTCCCTCTCTCGGTTTCCCTCTCTCGGTTTCTCTCCCTCTCTCGGTTTCCCTCTCTCCACTCTTTTTTTTTTCATTTTTCGGAGGCGTACCGCGCACCAGCTGGAGGTACGTGTCAGCTAAGACGAGCGCTGACAGTCCTCGAGCTCCGAGTTGTACGAACGGTTCAAAGGAAATCAAAGTTACGTGGGCACCACAGTGATGTATTTATTATATCTACACCGTTCATCTATTTTTAAATATCATTTTAGAGCATTAGCCAAAAAATGAATCGTATCCAAAGATCGTGTGGACCACACCAAAAATAGCAGCAAGATGATGATTTTCACAGTTAAAAAATTCGTAGGCCCACCGTAACGTTTATTTTCCATCCAATCTATTCAAAAGGTCAAAAAGGCCTGCATGAAGAGGAAAAACAAATTTCATATTGATCCAAAAGTTTTGTGATCCCAAAAAGGTTTCAATGGTGGACGTTCAATCCCCCACTGCTTTTTGCAGTTTGGTCCACTTGATAATTAGATCTGTATTATTTTTCGTGTCAAGCCTTAAGACGAGCTCGTCAAATGAATGGACGGTTTAAGATATAACACATACCTCATGATCAGACCCATGGGACTTGCTTGCGTCAAATGAGTGGACCGGTATGCGTAACGCACGCTGAACAATTTTAATAAAATGTACGCGTACCCATGGGCCCCACCACGCTGTATGTATTTTATCCATGCCATCCATCCATTTTGCCACATCATTTTAGGTTATGATTCAAAAAATTAGTAAGATCCAAATCTCAGGTGGACCACAGCACAGGAAACAGTGGTTATAGAATGCTCACCATTAAAAATCTCTTAGGGTCCACTGTAATATTTATTTTCCATCTAACCTGTTAATAGGGTCACACTAACGTGGATGAAGGGAAAACACACGTCAGCTTGATCTAAAACTTTTGTAGCCTCGATAAAGTTTTAATGATAGTCGTTTAATTATTATTGTTTCTTATGGTGCGGTCCACCTGAGCTTCGGATTTGCCTCATTTTTGGGCTCATGCCCTAAAATTATTTGGCAAAATGGATGGACGGTGTGGATATAACACATTCATCATGAGTGGGGTCCAAAAAACTTTGACACTCATGTGCTACACTTCACAATCTCAGTCCTACCTAATTCGGGCCCTTAAAAAATTGTACACGAGACATGTATTAACTTAAAATTTACCAATTAAATTATGGATTGTAATTGCTAACTCAAAATGTCAAAATCAAATTGTTTGAATAGTTTTAATTGTTAATTTGTGGACGCTTATTTTTTAAAATAGGGCCTTTTGATTTTTTTTCATGATCCACTATCCAATAAATGTCCACCAATTCACAAGTGGGATAATTCCAATAAATTGCATGAATTTGAGGCTGATTTGGGACATGGATTGGTCCTCTAAGTCAGCCCCAAATTGGCAACGCGATCTACCTGAATTTAATTTCATTTTTTAAAAGAACTATTGGGAGAAATGATATCAACTTGTTAAGTATATAAATTGGATATTTATAAAATTAAATATATGAATTTTGTAGTCAAATTCAGGTTATCTGGTTTATAAATTCATCAGACAATCCGATACAACTTCTCACCAAAGAGTAGACCGTTACACCACCATAAACATGTTCCAATTTATAAATGAATGCATATTTGGAATGTTTAGAATATTCCGGATTTAATCCATATTTTTCATATTTTTTTGGCCAAAAAAAAAAAATTGCGCCATTACGGGCCGTTACGCCCCCGTATCTGTATCGGTTTCGGAGGGCACCGTTACGCCAACCGATACCGATACGAGACACCTTGAGTGACAGTCCACCTCAATGTGCTTCATTCGTTCATGGAAAACGGGATTAGCAGCAATCTGAATGGCACTGGTATTATTAGCATGGAGAGGTGTAGGATCAGACTGGGAAAAACCAAGCTCAGCCAGAAGCCTACAAAGCCAGACAATCTCAGAACAAGCAACAGACATGGCACGGTATTCGGATTCAGTAGAAGATTTAGAAACACGAGGTTGTTTCTTACTCTTCCAAGAGATCAAGGAATCACCAAGAAACATGTGCTAACCTGTGACAGACCGTCGAGTATTAGGACATCCGGCCCAATCCGCATCACTATATGCAACAAGGCGAAGAGGAGAGCCGGTTGGGAAGAACAACCCACGGCTAGGGGATCCTCGAAGGTATCGGATGATACGACGAACAGCAGCCAAATGTAGATGGCGTGGAGTCTGCATGAACTGGCTAACCTGCTGACAGCGAAGGAAATATCAGGCCGAGTAATAGTCAAATAGTTCAGACTGCCTACCAGCTGTCGAAACAGAGTAGGATCAGAAAGGAGATCACCCTCCTTACGACGATACTTCGTGTTTACTTCTAGAGGAGTATCCACGGCAGAAGTATCCTGAAGACCAGCTAAAGCAATCAAATCCTGTGTGTACTTATGTTGATTCAGAATGATACCAGAAGGATCCATGTGAACTTCCAACCCCAAGAAGTATGTAAGAGGACCAAGATCCTTCATATGCAACGAGGCCCGAAGATGCTGCTGTAGACAAGAAATCAAGTCCGAATCCGTCCCGATGATAACAATATCATCAACGTAAACAAGAAGAAGAACAATACCAGCAGAGGTCTTACGAAGAAACAAAAAGGAGTCATATTGACTCTGCTCAAAGAAAAAATGAAGTAAGGTAGACCGGAACTTATCAAACCGTACCCGAGGAGCCTATTTCAACCCATACAGAGATCGCTTCAATTTACATACATCAGAAGAAGAGGAGGAGGTCAAGCCAGGTGGCAAAGCCATGTAAATTTCCTCTTTGAGATCACCATGAAGAAATGCGTTTTTAACGTTCATTTGATGAAGTGGCCAGCTTTGGGACGCTGCAATAGAAATAACCATCCGCACTGTAGTCATCTTGGCGACTGGAGCAAAGGTCTCCTCATAGTCCACCCCATATTCATGTCTGTTACCAAGTGCAACCAACCGGGCCTTATAGCGATCCAGAGTACCATCAGAACGCAGCTTAATCGAGTAAACCCATTTACAACCAATGGCTTTAACATTTGCCGGACAAGGAATAACATCCCATATGTGATTGTCCTGAAGAGCCCGAAGTTCTTTGGCCATTGCCTCACGCCAACATTCATGCTTAACAGCCTCGGAATAACATGATGGAATTGAAATAAAGGACAAAGTAGCATGAAGAGATGTATGAGAAAAGTCATACCAATCAGGAGGACGAGAGACTCTAGTAGACCGGCAAGGAACAATGTCAGAACCCGGATCAGCCGCAGAAGGAACAAGCTGAACAGGCTCAAATGTCGGGTCAGGCTCAGGAAGGGGCAAAGTCGATCGTCGGCGTTCATACATAAATCCAGGTTTGAATCGCTCAGGAATAGGAGTCAATTTATCAAAATGAGGAAGAACATTGATCTCAGGTAAGGATGCAACATGAGTAGAAAAGAAAGACTGATTTTCAAAGAAAACAACGTGACAAGAAATACGAAACTTGCTAGAGCATGGATCATAGCAAACATAACCTTTGTGTGAATTACTATAACCCATAAAAGCGCATTTAACAGATTGGGCAGAAAGTTTGTGTCATTCATGTGATGGCAAATGAACAAAACAAACACAACCAAAGGTATGCATATCAAGATAGTTGGGATGCTGATGATGAAGACGATAATAGGGAGTTTCGAAATGCAAGACACTTGAAGGCAATCTATTAATTAAATAAACTGTCATGGATAAGGCTCCCACCCAAAATTTAGAAGGAACTGAAGATTCAAGCAATAACGTTCGAACAACCTCCAACAGATGGCGATTCTTACGTTCAGCAACACCATTCTGCTGAGGTATATAAGGACAAGAACGCTTAGAAACAATTCCTTTCAGCTTGAGAAAGGCATGAAATTCATGAGACATATATTCACCACCCGAATCGGACCTTAACACTTTAATGCCTGAAGAGAATTGAGTTTCAATATAAGCCACAAATTGTTGAAACACAGAAAATACCTCAGATTTAGAACGAAGAAAATAAATCCAGGTATACCTACTATAATCATCAATGAACGTGACAAAATATTTATAAGTTGCATGAGATATAACAGGAGTAATACCCCACACATCACTATGGATCAAATCAAAACAGCTTTCAGCACGACTACCATGAGCAGGAAAGGAAAGAGATTTACTCTTACCTAATTTACATGTGGAGCAATCAAAAGAGAGATGAGAGGAAAATTGATCTTTATTGCCCAACAAACCAGAGTTTACTAAATGAGATAGAACAATAGAGTTAGGATGACCCAAACGTTTGTGTCATACTTTACCCTTATTGTTTACAGTAGTACAAGCCAAAGAAATGCAAGAAGGAATGGAAAAATGTAGAGGAAACAATCATTCAACTTTAGGCCCCTTCGCAAGTATCTTCCCCGATTCCTGATCCTGCACAATACAACCATCACGAGAAAACCCAACATTACAGTTGTTATCAACCAATTGTCCGACGGAAATGAGACTAGTAGAAAGCTCAGGAGACACAAAAACTTCTTTAACTAGTGAATTAATATCCCCAACAGCATGAATAGGTAACTGACTACCATCGGCAATCTGAATGTACGATGAGCCATGATAATGCCGAACATTGGTAAGAGTGTTGGAGGAACTAGTCATATGATTAGACGCAGCAGAATCAACAAGCCAAGGTAAAGATGGTAATGTACTGTTACCTTGAAGCCCTAAGGCTGAAAAGGCTAAAATAATCATCTGCTGAACTGTTTCAGGAGTAAGAACAAAGGGATCACCAGCTGTAGAGGAATTAGCGGAAGCAGAAGTACCCACCGCAGCTTGATAGGGCATTAGTTTGGCAATTCTGGGGATGAGTCGGATAGTCTTTGATAGTGTCCCGGCTTCTTGCAATAATTACAAGATTTCTTGGCACAGTGAGCAGCAATATGCCCATATTCCTTACAGCTGAAGCATTGGACCTTCCGCATATCCCAACCCTTGCCTTTCCCGTGAGCTGCATAAGCGACGTCGTTAGAGGTCATGCGGTTCTGCTGAAAAGTATCTTGTGTTGCAAGACGCTGCTCTTCACGAAGTAATTCCCAAAAGCATACATCCAAAGAGGGAGGAGGATCACGATTCATCAAATTGGAGCGAGTTGCCTCAAATTCCAACCGTAACTTCATTAGAAACTGATCTCTCTTGCTCTGTTCATGAACCTCCTGAACAGCAGCGAGAGATGCAGCTGGTATCTTAGCATAAATAATGTCAGCAAATTCACCCCATAAGTTCTGAAACCCAGAAACATAATCTTGTATGGAGAGATCGCCCTCAGAGTAATTGGCGATCTCATATTCCAACTAAAAGCGTCTGGTTGTGTGGTCCTGATTGTAAACCTTCTTTAAATACTCCCACATATCTCGTGCAGTCTTGTACGGCCTCAGATTTAGGACATTCAGAGGATCAACAGATCCTAAAATCCATGTCATGACTCTAGCATCTTTCACTTTCCACAAAACCAATCTAGACAGTTCAGTAGGAATTGGATCACTTCCATCTATGTGACCCCATAACTCTTTCCCCAGGACAAATAGGCGAAATTGAAATTCCTAGGTAGAATAATTCTTGCCCGTGAAGCGCACACCAAAAGAATACGAGTTGCTAGTAGACATGGTGCCCGGAACACAGTAATAAAGACTGATAATACTAAATCCACCTCACCCCTGGTCCAAAAACAAGCCTACAACCAACAAGTCCAAAATAAAAGGAGACCAAAATGAGAGTTTCCAGCAAGAACTGGACACGCCGACAGCCACTAATCACCACAAAATGAAAATTTCCAGCAAGAAAGAAACTTCCTACCCTCAACAGAAACTGCCGAACAGCAGTTTATAACCCACCAAAATTATCTACACCTTCCTTTGAAGGTATCGACAGCCAAGGAGACCAACAGATTAGTCCCAACCCAACCCAGAAATCTCAGAACAGGTAATAGAAGGCTCTGATACCATGAAAGTATTTTGGATTGAATGTCCTCATTGTGAGGTTCCTCTGTTTATATAGAAACTCTATGCTAATTACAAGGCTGAATTGCAGCCATTAACATCAATCTAGGCTAACAAACAAGGAAACAATAACTGTACAAGATTGACACAATCATGCCATAATTAGAGGACCTAATTATAGCTAAATATATGTTAATGTTGTCCTGATTATGTTGTCCCTGTTATCCCTGCTAAATATATGTTGTTGTCCTGATTATGGCTAAATATATGTTGTCCCTGCTAAATATATGTTGTCCTGATTATGTTGTCCCTGTTGTCCATGTTGTCCCTGCTAAATCTATGTTGCTGTCCTGATTATGGCTAAATATATGTTGTCCCTGCTATCCCTGCTAAATATATGTTGTCCTGATTGACACCCGAGACCTTTGGTGAGTAGATTTACAACCTGATCATGATACGAGATATATGAAGTAGAAATTTCTTTCAAATAAATCTTATCACAAATGAACTGGCAGTCAACCTCTATGTGTTTTGTTCTTTCATGAAACATTGGATTGTCGGCAATATGTATAAGAATTTAATTATCATAGTATAAAAATATTGGAACTTAGACCGCAAATCCTAACTCTTCCAAAAGTAATTTCAGCCAAACAAGTTCACAAGTTGTACGTGCCACAGATCTATATTTTGTTTCAACACTAGGCCCAGCAACAACATTCTGCTTCTTGCTTTTCCAGGCAATTACATTACCACCAAGAAATGTACAGTAATATATAGTCAACCTTCTATCAAATCTTGACCTCGCATAATCGACATCAGAGTACCCTGCTATTTTAAGATGGCCATGAGACTTATATAAAATATCTTTCCCAGGTGCAAACTGCAAGTATCTAAGAATCCTCATAACTACAGCTAAATGTGGAGCTCTGGGATTTTGCATAAATTGGCTAACTACACTTACAGAGAAGGCAATATCATGCATATTAATGGTTAAATGAGTTAGCCAACGAGTCTTTTATACATACCAAAGTCTATCAATAACTCTCATTCTTTCTAATCAAGTCTGAGATAAGAATCCATAGGTGTATTCAAGATACCTATCTCTTTTAACAAATCAAAAACATATTTCCCCTAGCACAAATTTTTCCCAACTTTAGATTTCACCACTTCTATATCTAGAAAATAACGACTAAGCCAAGGTCTTTAATCTGAAAGTGGGAGTGAAGATACAACTTCAGTTTGTCAATACCCACCAAGTCATCACATGTAACTACAATGTCATCCACATATACAATAAACATAATATAAGCCAATGTAGTATGCCTAGAGAAAACAGAGCGATCTACTTTACTTCTCTTTAAACCATATGATATTACCACATTGTTGATTTCTCAAACCAAGCTTTGGGTGACTGTTTCAGCCAACATATAGATTTGTTTAATCTACATGCCTTAGAGGACTCCCCTGACCAACATACCCAGGAGGTTACTCCATATACACTTCTTATTGCAAATCCCCATGCAAAAGAGCATTCTCCACGTCCAGCTGAAAGAGAGGCCAATCATGATTAGTAGTTATAGAAATAATAACTCGAACTGAGTTAAGTTTAGCCACTGGGGAAAAAGTATCAAATAATCCACTCCATAAACCTAGTGTATCCGTTGGCTACTAACCTGGCTTTGTAACGCTCAATAGAGCTATCAGGCAGAAATTTAAATGCACAAACCTACCTACACTTAACTAGTGTCTTGCCAAATGGAAGACCATTTAAATCCCATGTATTACATGGCATCATCTCTTCATCCATAGCCCTTTTCAAGTTTTTATCCAATAATGCATCCAAAACTAACTTGAGAATAGAGATAAGGTAAGGGCAAACTGTTGGTAATTGGTGAATAAGTGAAATAGAATGTGAATAGATGACCATTTACCTTTATGAACAGCAATAGGCAAATCACCAACAACCTTGGTAGACATAGGAGATGTTAGAACCTCAATAGCGGCAACGGACGAAGGTGTAGTGTGAGAGGAAACAGTCTGCAATACTTGATCATTTCCCCTTTTCCTGTAATAAGCCCACGTGAAATCTTTTTGAAGTTGTGATGCCTCAGTAACAATATATGTTGGGAACACACTAGGCAACAAAACTTTCGAAGGAGTGGCTTTTGCAACAATGCTCAATTTTAGCAAGTGAGAATTCTCAAAGAAGGTTCCATCAGTTGTCAACTTGCCATAAAATGCCTTTCAAGTGAAGAACAATAGCATCTATAACCTTTCTTCGTATAGGCGTACCCAAAAAAAATGCATCTAATAGAACATGGAACAAGTTTATCTTGGCCAGGCCCAAATAGGTGAACAAAATAAGCGGAACCAAAGACTTTTGGAAGATTTTTAAAAAATGGATTATCATATAACAATAATGAGAAGGGTGTTTTCCCATCCAAAATAGAAGATGGCATTCAATTTATTAAATAATATGCGGTAAGTACAGCATTACCCCATAAAAATTGTGGAACATTCATTTCCAAGAGTAAACCATGTGTAATTTCAATCAAATGTCAATTCTTGCACTCAGCCATCCATCCTGTTCTGCTAGCAAGTTTCGCAATCCAAACTTGATAGTTTTAGAAAGGATTAAACAAGGATCTACAGTTTCTGGAGAAATGGATGGCCCAGACGACAATGTCACTGGATAGCAGGACCCTATAAAGTATCACCACAACACCTACTAATTCTCTATCCAAATAGCATAGACCATTCCTCTCACGTCCTCCACCAATCGTCATGCCCATCTTGAGGTCCTAAAAAACACAATGAAAATAGAAGAAAGTGATAAAGCACTTTAAAGACTTTGTTAGCTCACTCACGGATAAAAGACTGAAGAAAATTTTAAGGGCATATAAAATAGAAGATAATAATCATTAGACTGAACAGTACCAAGTCTAATAATGTTGGAGGTAGCATCAGCTAAGGTAACAAACACATTAGAAAAAATAGTACCAAATGAGGAAAATAAACTGTGATTACTAATAATATGATCAGAAATCCCAGAATCTATTATCCAAGGAGAGAAATGGGATGCCAAGAGATAAGTTTTACATAAATGAGCCAAAATAACAGTAGATGTAAAGGGTACATTATTTGATGAAAGGAGTGAAAATGTGTATATTCTTCCCATGATAATGTGACATTCACCTGATTACCACTAGCTTGGAAGTAGTAGAAGCGTCAGGTCTACCATCATTTGGAACATCATCAACAACCAACACTCAATTGGTCATTGGAGGTTTCCCATGAAGGTTCCAATAGAAATTCACAAAATGATTAGTCAATCCACATTGAGTGTAGAAACAATCTTCTCTACCACCATGATCACACCATACCTCACCCCGAACCTCTACCACCAAGAAAAACGCCACAGCTGGTCCATCCACCATGACCTCCACCCATACCAATGTAACTAGATGAGGTAACCAAGGTTGATTTATCTGTACTATTAACCTGGGTACTGCCAGAATCATCTCCAATGGAAACTCTCCAAAGTCTATTATAAACCTTTTTTTAAAGAATAAGTCTAGCATAAACTTCCACAGCTAAAGGAAGCGAAACACCACCCAAAATCTAATCCTTCTTGGATCAATACTCCTTTAGCAAACCATACAAGAGCTTCACCACTTTCATGTCTTCCATCTGCTTCTTCATAAGTGTCACATCTGAAGTAATGGAATGACAGCTTGAAAGTTCTTCATACAAACTAATAAGCTAAGCAAAATACTCACTACAAGATTTATCTCCTTTTTAAGAGGGAAAATCTCCTCATACAACTAATACACGCAAGAAATATTCTATTCTGAAGAGTACATCCTTCTAACCTTATACCGCAAATCTTTAGCGATGTTAAAAAATACCAAATTTGAACCGACTTCATGTTCCATACTATTCCACAATCAGGACCTGATCTTAAGCATCATCACGCATCCACTGCTTATATTTAAAATCAGATTCTTCAGGTTTGGTCTCGGTGAGGAAGTTATCCTTATCTAGGGCTAAAAGAAACACTTCAACAGATTTAGCCCAAAGTAGTTCTGCCTATTAAGTTTTACAGAGGCGTATTTGATGCATTAAACAAGGAATTAGGACTCTCACTCAATGATGAACCAACAAACACACATATAGACTCTATAACACACTTTAAATGAATTTGATTCAACTAGTATTGAAAACTATTGATCTATAATCAAATTCACACTCAACTACATCCAAATTAGGTCATGGATAACAAGAATTTACTCAAATTTTCCTTTTACTGCAGTAATTGAGCGATAACAATGCAACATCACCCTGTTTTAAAAAATGAGCAAACTTTCATCTTCCAAGCCCGATTTCTGCATTTCCTTTGCAAAAGACTGCACTCACCTTAAAACAATTGCATAAGACATGATGCTTTCTGCAAAAAACAAAGAACGATCCTCTCTCTAGGGTTCGATCAGCACTTCATGGTTTTTGAGAATTCCCCCAAAATCTGATTGATACATTAGGGTTTTAAGAGAAGATCTAAATTTGAATCACCTCTCGATGTGCTCTGATACCATGTAAAACCTTAAAATTGAAGAAAAGCGGAGAGAGAATAGAAAGGAAAGAGAAAAAGGAGAAGGGCTGCTCAATATGCACACACGCCCACAACCCTCTCTCTTATTATATTAGATCTTTCATTATTAAAAAGAAAATTACAAAACTGCCCCTCTTTACTTAAATATTACAAAAGCTAAGCCCATGGGCCTAAACTCTATCCCAACACATATTTTAGCCCAATAATTACAAGAGACCATGCGTGAGACCAAGCCAGTCCACCCGAGTGATCACAACGATCCATTTAACACCTTGAATGACTTAACTCAGCTGGATTCACCTGCTAATCACACCAAACACATCAGTTGCATCATCAAACTAGATTGACGAACACATATATTAATACCAAAAAGTTTAGTGGTCTTCGTTTGATTTTGTCCAGAGTGGTTCGATTGCTGACATTTGCAAGCCAAAAATTCATGGAATCCCGTACTTATCTTGACCGATTATATCTATCCAGAATAAATTTGTATGCAAACCTTTAGGTCTATTCTTAGTGTATTTTTCCCTCTATGTTTATGAACAACCCAAAAACACGCTTCATGGCTTTGATGCATCATTTGGAGCCTAGCAGTCTAGCCTCAAGGTCTGGTTTGGATAATATGATGGTTTGATCTATGATTTATGATTACTAGTTTATGCTTTAAATAAGGACTTTTTTTATGAATGAGACTGTTTTATTGGAAAAAAAAAAAAAAAAAAACAGAGATAATACAATAAAACAGAGGCATCGAAACACTCACACAAGGAAATAACAGAGACAACCCCGACAATGCAACTCCTGCGTTCAACACAGACCAAAACATCCTCAAAGATACATATTAAAGATTCGTATTTAAATGTGGATATTTAATATTTAGTTAATGGCTTTATGATAATTTGATTTGTGATTTACATACATATGTTTTATTTAAATATGGAAGAAAGGCAATAGAAATCAGAAATGCTTTGTGAAGACGACCTGAAATAGCTGCAAGAAAGTTATGATGGTACAGATAACATAAAAGCACTAGTAAAACTACACGTATACCCTTCACTTGTAATATAGAGGGTAGGAACTCTTACGTGGTTTTGCCTCAACAGACACAGGCTTTGCACAAGGAATTTCTGCAGCATTCATATGAGCAAGTATTAGTTTCAGGCACATAACGGAATCATTCGTGCAGACTAACATATTCAATAGTACTTGCATCTGCAACAAGCCCCCTTAATGTTTTCTTCAAAATTTTATGCTCTTAAAAAGTAGTTTCATTGTATGTGATGATATATACATGAGCGTGAAATGACTAAACCTAGATTGATTAAGAGATGGCATTGAAGCATGATAGCTTTTGACGAGTCATCCATGCACATTACATTGGCTTTCACCGTTCCCTCTTAACCTTCTTCCACAGATCTCAATCTCTACTTCAGTCAGAAAAGAATTTGTGGTCCTACGCTATTGGTATATATGCAGCATTTCCATGCACATCTTTTCTTTCTTCTCATGGCCCTTGTGAGTTGTGACACTGCAAGGTGAGAGACTTCTATATACACGATGAAAGTTTAAGCAATTTTGATACTATATTCCCCTAAGCGGACAGGAAGTAGGGCTCTCAATGGAGCGGGTTAGATCCCAGATCCAATTCACTCTGAACCTGTATAATGCAAAGTTGGACCTTAAAATAGGTCCAATTAATTAAATGGACCAGATTGGGGTTCATAAAAATAAATCCGAATCATATTCGGGTGTGATCTGGATCTAGTGGTTAGATCCGATCGGATCCCCACTATTGCATGATTCAAGATGTCAACCGTTTCGACTTCCACAGTAGTAAATTATGTGTGGCCGTTCGACTTATGCTCTTCAGACTTCAATACTCATGCATGATTTAAATTGAAAATATTCAAATTGCAATATTTTATTACTAAATTAAATATATTATCTTATATAATTTTATATTTGTGATGCGGTGGATTCGGACCAGATCCGACCTGAATTCGATGGCTATATGGATTTTTGGATCGGAAATGGATCTGGCTATTTATAAGTGAATCGGATATGGATCTCACCTTTTTGATACGAGTCAAATCCGAATCCGGCTACAGATTTCGGACTTGGAGCCGAATCCAACTGGATCCGATCTAGATCCGACCCATTGAGAGCCCTAACAGGAAATCACTTTAGACCCACCCCAAGGACATTGAAGGCTAGATGTAGAAGGAAGAAGAAGAAGAGATGGGATCACACCTTAGACCATATTCAACGAACAGCATTGAGAAGAATTAATCAAACCTCTGATAATATTCCACGTAGCACACATTTTGGAGATATCTAGTTTTTTTTCCTTTTCTTTTTCTTTTTTTCCTTCTCTTTTCCTCTAAAGACTGGCCTCTAGGGTTTTCACCCACCAATACGAGAATAGCCATATTCTTAATAACTCATGTGTTGTCTTTATATAATTTTATTTTTAAAAAAAATAAATAAATACATATGAAAAGCCATATGGCACTAATGCTTGGTTGTCTAAAACACCACAAAAAACTCAAATACATTACTAAAAAGTCCGATAATTCACTAGCATGACCCAAAATTTATTTTCCTATTTACTTCTCTTTCTTATCATGTATTAAAGACTCCCATTAGCATGACTTACAGTAGACTTGCACCAGGGGTCGGCATTGAGCCTGTACTTTTTCACATTGGTTATGGACAAGTAAACGAGGCATTTGCAGGAAGAGATCTCATGATGTATGTTGTTTGCAAATGACATAGTTTTGATTGACAAGAAGAGGGAGGGAGCAAACACAAAGCTAGATTTATGGAGGGATACTTTAGAATCTAAAGGAATTAAAATTAGTCGGACTAAAACAGAGTACAAGGAGTACAATTTTAGTAACAATAGGAGTGAAAACAAGGAATTAGGTAAGATTGTTGACCAAGAAGTTTCCCAAAATGACCAATTCCGATACCTTAGGTTAATAATTCATGAGAGTGGAAAGATTGAGAAGGATGTTGCCCATACAATTCAAGCTAGGTGGAAGAAATGGAGATTTTCCCTCTACAGTTGTATGTAGTCTCTGTGTACCACTCGAACTAAAAGGAAAATTTTATAGGATAGCTATAACACCAACCATGCTTTACGAGACAAAATGTTGGGCAATTAAGGAACAAAATTTTCATAGGATGAGTATCGTTAAAATGTGGAGATCGAGATGGATGAGTGGCAAGACGAGAAAGGATAGATTTAGAAATTAATACACTCAAGGGAACTTAGGAGGAGCCAATAGGTGATACGATGAGGAAAAATAAACTTAGATGATTTGGTCATGTGCAACGAAGACCTAGAACCATGCATGTTAAGAGTGAGTGGGTACAAGTTGAAGGCTCTAAAAGGGCAAGGGGAAGTCTCAAAAGGACATCGATGGAGGTAGGTCTAACTAAAGGTCTGGCCCTTGATGGTGGAATGGAGGAACTGGATTCATGTAGTCGACCCCAATTAATTGTAGGGTTGTCAACGGGTCAGGCTTGGGGTTGGTCTCGGCTAGGGCTCTCAATGGGTCGGATCTGGATCAAATCTTGTTGGATCCCAGCTCCGAGTCTGAAAATTTGTAGCCGGATTCGGATGCAGATTCAGATCCGACTCGGATCCAAAAGGTGATATCCATATCCAATCCACTTATAAATGGTCAGATCCATTTCTGATCCAAAAATCCATATAGCCATCGAATTCAGGTCATATCAAAGTCTGAATCCACCACATCACAAATCTAAAAAATATACAAGATAATATATTTAATTTAGCAACAAAATTGTGCAATTTGAATATTTTCAATTTGAATCATGCAGGAATATTGAAGTTTGAAGAGTAGACGTCGAACAACCACACAGAACTCACTACTGTGGAAGTCAAAACAGTTGAACGCTTGAAGCATGCAATGGTGAGGATCCGCTCGGAACTCGCTACTAGATCCAGATCCGACCCAAATATGATTCGAATTTATTTTTGTGAACCCGAATCCAATCCATTTAATTAATCGGACCTATTTTAAGATCCAACTCTGCATTATACGGGTTTGGAGCGAATGGGATCTCAGATCTGACCTGCTCCATTGAGAGCCCTAGTCTCGGCCTAGATTTTGAATTGTTTTGGGTTGGGGCCATCGGACCAGGCCTATTTAAAATTCCCACCCCTAATTAATTGGGATAAGGCTTATATGATGATGATGATGACTCAACTACCGATGAAGTAGGGGCATGTAAGACCCTTTTTATTAGAAAATACTAACCAACTACCTAAAAACTGACTAATTTGGATTCTATTCAAATCATATTCCTGGCCTTGCATTTAGGCTTTCTATAATCCCATGTCCCATGGACACTTGATAAGTCCTGCAACTTCCACAAGCACACGAAAACTGGTGTCGCTTGCTTTTTTATAAAATCCCATTAAAACCTTCAAATCAAGTCATTAAAGTGTATCACAGAGACACTTGAGACCCACAGATATCTAACAATAACAATCAAGACAACTTGTAAACCCCTTAAACCATGGTGTGCCGTAAAGGCCATTACAAGGCCGTTACAAGGCCGTTATGTAAAAGTAACGGTGGCAGCCGTTATGTAAAGGTAACGGTGGCAACCATAGTTCCCTAAGACGGTGACGTTAAGGACTTTGTTTTAAACCAACCATAAAGTTGGCAAAGCGCTTTTCCGATCTCCAAAATATAAGAGGCCAAGTGTGTAAAGCCTTTTAGGCTTTTCCAAACCAGACACGCAACATGCATGTGAGCCCCCCTTGCTAATGCCATCATTGCAAACCTGTAGAAGCATGTTACGCTTGTTTTGGACTTTAGACTCCCCAAGACATGAAGTGGACAGAACACTACTCTGGACTTTTCAAATGTATATCTGCACCTGTCGACCCATGTAAATAGGTTAATCAGTGTTCTGTGCTACAAGTTGATATTTTGGTATGAACGAGTGTGTAGTACAAAACCATTCTAAATTCACAGTTTACAGGATGTCGACAATAAAATTGCAGATTGTAATCAACCTATGTAATAGACTATTAGATAGAGCTTGATTGTAACCAACCTATGTAATAGTCTAATTTATGCTAATGCAAAAAATGGAAGAAATTAGAGAAATCCAAATTTCTTCCATTTTTATCCTTTAAAATTGTTACCCTCGAGTTCATGCAAGTGGACCCCACATTGCCATGGTCCAGGCTACTGATTTGATCAACCCCTACCCCCAAAAAAAAGGGCCAAAGTCACAAAATCCCCAACAGAGCAATCTTGATTGCTGAGCCTTCAATGGGAGGCCTTCAAATAGACAGATAAGGAAAATTACAGCAATGGTCCATATTCAACTGGATAGCTAGGGTACACCAATCTCTCAGCTTTTCATTTTCCTTTTCCGCACAAAGGCGATCGACAGTGATTTCCTATAAGATTGACAGTATGGATCAACACAAGGACTGAGGATATAATTCAGATTGAACATCACATAAATAATGTCAATGACAGTTTAATCATCTGTTGTGAGAAAGGTAGGCCGGCAAACCCGGGCCGAAACCCTCGCAATAAGCAGAGGCAAATGGAAAAGGCACCCAGATAGCTGACATTGAAACTCAAGGTGTCATAAAGCATTGTGAACTTCCCATGAGAAGATTGATAATTAATATATATATATATATATATATATATATATATATATATATATCCTGATTTTCCATATAATCGAGATGGCGTACCTTTATGTTTCTTGAAACATGGAAGAGAACAGCTGCATACATACAGACCGTTATGAAAGATGCTACCAATCAAAAGCAATTGCATGCAAGAGAGAGAGAGAGCAGGGGGTGTTTTGGGGGGGCTTACTAAGGAATGAGACAGGAAGGGCACTTGTATTTCGATTGCGCTTCCTTGCAGACCTCACACTGTCTTGGACCCATCTCCGGGAGAGAGAGAGAGAGAGAGAGAGAGAGAGAGAGAGAGAGCGCTTCGTACTGATGAAAGCAGTGCGGACGGAGTTTCACGAGGAAGATGAATTATGAGGTTTGTTCGTAATGCAACGACATGCGTCGGGACTTAATAAGCCTTTGAATCCGATCGATCATCTTTCAATGATCCAAGCCGTTTACATGGTGGGTCTTTTGGCTTTTTTTCCTATCTCATTCTAGTTTAGTTAATCGAGTTTTACCCATAAGAAGTTGCATTAGGAGTTGTAGGCAATTCACTAATGCGGTTTTTTCTCCGTCTTCGACCGGTCCTGAGCCCTGCTCGACCGGTCATGGGAGGCGCTCGACCGGTCGTAGGTTCGAGCCCTGGCACGATTCAAAGTCCAGCGAGTTCGTGTTGTTTTTCTCGGATGCTAAGACCAGTCCTGGAATTTCCAAGACCAGTCGAAGGTGGACTTCGACCGGTCGTGGACAGGCTTCGACCAGTCGAAGGAGACTAAGACCAATCCTGAAATTTCCAGGACTAGTTACGCAGTTTGTTCCGCGATTTTGCACGAAACTGCGGATTTGAGTCCTTTCGCAACCGGGATGCGAAAGGGAAGTTGCCTAAACTATAAATAGGTGTTCTTAGGGTTTTTCTAGGTATGTAAAAAGCATAAGAGGGTATCCTAAAGGGTTTTAGGGTGTGAGAAAGAGAGAGAAAACAGAGAGAGGAAGCTTATAGAAGGGAGGTTATGCTCGTAGAGGTTATCTACTGTGCAATCTATATCTCAGTGCTTCTATGTCCTCGTAATCGGTTAGATCTCTCCGTTTTCTCTATTTCTCCTATTGTTTATCTACTCCTGCGTGAGTGAAGAAGGTTGTAACGTTCTACTTCATAGTGGATTGTTGATCTGGACAAGGTCCCGTGGTTTTTACCTCTTTGAGGGTTTTCCACGTAAAAATCTCTTGTGTGGTGTGTGATTGATACATTGATTGTTTTCATTGCTTTATTATCCATAATTTTGGTTTGTTCTGGAGGGCTAGATCCTAAGGTTTTGTGCAAGGCTCCCAACAAAGTGGTATCAGAGCTAAGTTCATTGAACGGGTAGGATCGGTTTGAATTATGGAAGGTGGCTCATCAAGGATGATCAGCCTCAATGGTTATAACCGGACCATATGGAAGACTAAGATGGAGGACTTGCTTTATTGTAAGGACCTATATTCTCCAATTTTAGACATATCAGCAAAATCCAAAGATATGTCTGATGATGATTGGAAGAAGTTGGACCGAAAGACGGTGGGGTTTATTAGACAATGGTTGGATGATTCTGTGTTCCACCATGTGTCTACGGAAACCTCAGCCGCTAGCCTATGGCTGAAATTACAAGGGCTGTATAAGAGGAAGACAGCCGGTAATAAGATTTTTCTGATAAGGCAACTTGTGAATCTCAAGTTCAAGGATGGTGGTTCTGTGGCCGAGCAAATGAATGAGGTCAGCAATATAGTGAACCAACTCACCTCTATAAAGATGGTCCTGGATGATGAATTGTAAGCTTTACTATTGCTTAGTTCATTACCTGACAGTTGGGAGACATTGGTGGTGTCTCTAAGTAACTCCGCGCTAGACGGAAGGATATCCATGGAACAGGTAACCAGTTGTCTCTTCAATGAGGAGACAAGGAGGAAGTCTCAGGGGTCTACTCAGCAAGAGGCTCTTGTGATACAGGAACGGGGGAGAGGAAAGAACAGGAAGGGCGGGAAGGCCCGAGATAAATCAAGAGGCAAGTCGAGTAACAGGAAAGATGTTGATTGCTAGAATTGTGGCAAGAAGCGACACTACAAGTATGAATGTCGTGGTAAGAAGAACGACAAGAAAGGAAAAGGGAAGGAAGATGAATCAGATTCTACTGCGGTCGCTTCAGATGGCGACATGGTAGTTATTCTTTCTTTAGATCACGATGTATGTCTCATGGCTACGAGTCAGGATACCGATTGAGTGATAGACTCGGGAGCTTCTTTTCATGCGACTCCACACAGGGACTCCTTCACAGGCTACAAGTCAGGTGACTTTGGGACTGTGAAGATGGGTAATTTTGGGGTATCAAAAATCGTGGGAGTTAGTGATATTTGCATGAAGATCGATGTGGGCTGCACATTGGTTCTCAGGGATGCGAGGCATATCCCAGACCTTCACCTCAACTCGATGTCGACGGGAAGGCTGGATGATGATGGCTATGAAAGCCAGTTTGCTGGTGGGCGATGGAAGCTCATCAAGGGTTCGTTGATCGTGGCCAGAGGAAGAAGTGTTGCACCCTTTACAAGGCAAGTGTCAGAATGTGCAAGGGTGGGTTGAACGCAACGGAAGATTCAGCTACTGACATGTGGCACAGGCGTCTAGGCCACATGAGTAAAAAAGGGCTTCAACTACTAGCAAGGAAGCAGCTCCTTCCAGACGTGACAGGTAAGCCTCTCAAAACCTGTCTTGATTGTTTATTAGGGAAACAACATGAAGTTTTATTCATTAAAACTGCTTCTCATGTTAATAAAGTGCATGCATTAAATTTGGTTTATTCTGATGTTTGTGGTCCTATGAGGACAAAAACCTTGGGTGGGGCATTGTATTTTGCCACTTTTATAAATGATGCATCTGGGAGGGTTTGGGTTTATGCTTTGAAATCCAAGGACGAGGTCTTTGGTGTGTTTAAATTGTTTCATGCTATGGTTGAGAGAGAGACAGGTAGACCATTGAAGTGCATCCGCACTGACAATGATGGTGAATACATTGGCGACTTTCACGAGTACTGCAAGTCCCTGGGTATACGGCATGAACAGACGGTTCCCAAGACCCCCCAGCATAATGGTGTAGCTGAGCGAATGAATCGCACCATTGTTGAGAGAATCAGATGCATGTTATCCCATGCGGAATTGCCCAAGACGTTCTGGGGAGAAGCAATGCACACGGCGGTGTATTTGATAAACGAGTCTCCATCAGCCCCATTGAATGGAGAAGTACCTGAGAAGGTGTGGACTGGACATGATCTATCGTACAGTCATCTCAAGGTGTTTGGATGCAGGGCATCCGTTCACGTACCAAAGGACGAGAGGTCCAAGCTTGATATGAAGATCAGGCAGTGTGTGTTCTTGGGGTACGGTGATGAAAAGTTCGGTTACAAGTTGTGGGATCCGACCGAGATGAAGTTCGTTAGGAGCAGAGATGTGGTTTTCTTTGAAGATCAGTGTATAGAAGACATTGGTAAGCCAAAGAAGAACAAGCCTAGTTCAGGTGAGCTAGAGGACATGGATCCGGTTACTCCTCTCGTGGTGCCTGATGACGGGGGAGTACAACAAGGTGCAGAGGACGGGGGAGTTCCTTCAAAAGATGGACCAGGGGAGGAGCCTCCACTTGATCCACCTGTTGAGCCACAGGTGAGGAGGTCATCTAGGGACAGACAGTCGTCCAAGAGGTACTCGCCGCATGAGTACATTATGTTGACTGATAGGGGAGAGCTAGAAGATTTTTCTAAGGCCCTAGCCGACGAGCATAAGGGGAAGTGGTTGAAAGCTATGCAAGAGGAGATGAAATCCTTGCATAAGAACCACACCTATGATATGGTGAAATTGCCTAAGGGCAAGAAAGCTTTGAGCAACAAGTGGGTGTTCAGAAAGAAGGTTGAGCAGGAGAATTCACAGACGAGGTTCAAGGCCAGACTTGTGGTGAAAGGTTTTGGTCAGAGGAAAGGCATAGACTTCGAGGAGATATTCTCACCAGTGGTGAAGATGACATCCATACGGGTGTTGCTTGGGTTGGCGGCTAGCATGGACCTGGAGATAGAGCAGTTAGATGTTAAAACTGCCTTTCTCCATGGTGACCTGGAAGAAGAGATCTACATGCACCAACTAGAGGGGTTCGAAGTTAAGGGCAAGGAGCATATGGTGTGTAAGCTAAAGAAGAGCTTGTATGGGCTGAAACAAGCTCCACGACAATGGTACAAGAAGTTTGACTCATTTATGTTGAAACATGGGTATGACAGAACGGAGTCGGACCACTGTGTGTTCACGCGTAAGTTCTCAGATGATGATTTCTTAGTTCTGCTCTTATACGTTGATGACATGCTCATCATGGGAAAAGACATCAAGAAGATCGACAGACTGAAATAGGAATTGGGCAAGTCTTTTGCGATGAAAGACTTGGGCCCGGCTAGACAGATCCTAGGAATGGAGATAACCCGTGACAGAAGCAGCAGGAAGCTCCGGTTGTCACAAGAGCGGTATATTGAGAATGTCCTAGAGCGGTTCAATATGAATGCAGCGAAGCCGGTCAGTACTCCACTAGATGGTCACTTCAGATTGAGCGACAGGAAGTGTCCCAAGACGAAGGCAGAGGTGAAAGAGATGCAGAAGATACCCTACGCGTCAGCTGTAGGAATTTTGATGTATGCTATGGTGTGTACACGCCCAGACATAGCATATGCGGTTGGTGTTGTTAGCCGGTATCTTATCAATCCTGGCAAAGAGCATTGGGCAGCGGTGAAGTGGATACTGCGGTATCTAAGAGGCTCATCCAGGTTGAGCCTATCCTATGGTGACGGTAAACTTGTGTTAGAGGGCTACACAGATGCAGATATGGCAGGTGATATAGACTCCAGGAAGTCTACATCGGGGTTCATGTTCACGTTTGCAGGGGGAGCGGTTTCCTGGCAGAGCAAACTACAGAAGGTCGTAGCGTTGTCGATGACAAAGGCCGAGTACATTGCAGTCACAGAGGCATGTAAAGAGATGCTTTGGATGAAGAGGTTCCTACAGGAACTTAGCCTGAAGCAGGAGGAGCACGTGGTCTATTGCGATAGTCAGAGTGTTATACACTTGAGCAAGAATCCAAGTCAGCATTCCAAGTCGAAGCACATAGAGATTCGGTATCACTGGATCAGAGATATCTTGGAACAGAAGGTGTTACATCTTGAGAAGGTCCACACGGACGATAATGGGTCAGACATGATGACCAAGGCTTTACTCAAGGGCAAGTTTGAGGTTTGTATAAACCTGGCTGGCTTGAAGAAGGTGGATCCTTCCTGGGTCAAAAAGGGGGAGATTTGATGGGGTTTTTTCCCCGTCTTCAACCGGTCCTGAGCCCCGCTTGACCGGTCGTGGGAGGAGCTCGACCGGTCGTAGGTTCGAGCCCTGACACGACTCAAAGTCCAGCGAGTTCGTGCTATTTTTCTCGGAGGCTAAGACCAGTCCTGAAATTTCCAGGACCAGTCGAAAGTGGGCTTCGACTGGTCATGAACAGGCTTCGACCAGTCGAAGGAGGCTAAGACCAGTCCTGAAATTTTTAGGACTAGTCGTAGGTTACGCAGTTTGTTCCGCGATTTTGCGCGAAACTGCGGATTTGAGTTCTTTCGCAACCGGGATGCGAAAGGGAAGTTGCCTAAACTACAAATAGGTGTTCCTAGGATTTTTCTAAGTATGTGAAAAGCACAAGAGGGTATCTTAAAGGGTTTTAGGGTGTGAGAAAGAGAGAGAAAACAGAGAGAGAAAGCTTATAGAAGGGAGGTTATTCTCGTGGAGGTTATCTACTGTGAAATCTATATCTCAACGCTTCTATGTCTTCGTAATCGGTTAAATCTCTCCGTTTTCTCTATTTTTCTTATTGTTTATCCACTCCTGCGTGAGTGAAGAAGGTTGTAATGTTTTACTTCATAGTTGATTGTTGATCTGGACGAGGTCCCGTGGTTTTTACCTCTTTGAGGGTTTTCCACGTAAAAATCTCTTGTGTGGTGTGTGATTGATGCATTGATTGTTTTCATTGCTTTATTATCCATAATTTTGGTTTGTTATGGAGGGCTAAATCCTAAGGTTTTGTGCAAGGCTCCCAACATTCACATCTTATTTTTTAGAGTATCCTACCTAGCTAGTCATTTAGTGGTCTAAAATACCAGTATTCTTAAAAGTATGATTATTTGTAAATGCTTAAAATACCAAGACATCGCCAACTAAGCAGACAATAGGGGAATGTACATCTTAAGGTCCCATGAGTCAGGCCACTAGGGGATAGTGTTGAGAAGTGGAGCCACATCTGGGGCCGCCCACGACCAGTCGAGGTTGCGCAGATTTCGTGTCGCAAGTCCTTTCGCAACTGGGATGCAAAAGGCGTTTCGCGGATTTCGTGTCGCAAGTCCTTTCGCAACTGGGATGCGAAAGGAGTTTCGCGGAATTCGTGTCGCAAGTCCTTTCGCAACTGGGATGCGGAAAGGGAAGTTGCTAAAACTATAAATTGGGGTCCTTAGGGCTATTCTAGGTTAAGGTAAATTTTAGGAAATTATTCTGAGGTGTGGGCAAAGGATTTTCTCTGTACTTCCAAGTAGAGCTGTACACGAGCAGACTATGGCTCGAGTATTCGCTCGACTCGACTCAGAATACTCGACTCGTACTCGACTCACCTGAGTTAGAGCCGAGTACGAGCGGGTTTTCACTGCTCTTTTAGATTACGAGTAGAGTACGAGTCTATCGGTACTCGACTCGTACTCGACTCGTGCACGTGTATAAAAACGCCCGAAAAAAATAAAACCCTACCCCACTCGTCGTTTTCAAGCAACGCCCGACCCCTTCCCTCCCTTCCCTCGTTGCGAGCTTTCAAAATCCTCTCTCTCTCTCTCTCTCTCTCTCTCTCTCTCTCTCTCTCTCTCTCTCTCTCTCTCTCTCTCTCTCTCTCCCAGAGCCCAGAGGCCAGAGCCCGTCCGGCCGTCCCTCTTCTTCCCTCTCTCTCTCTCACTCGCCCCTGTCCCCTGTCCGGCGGTGCTAGACCCTGCCGCTCGTCCCTGCGTCCTCTCCGGTGCCTCAGCTCGTCGCTGCCACTCGTCCCGTCGACGTCGTCCGTCATCGCCCTGCCCTGCACGCAGTTGCCGGTACGTCCCTCTTACGCCCGGTCGGTACGATTGAACTTGCCAATGCCATCCAATTTTAGGGCCCACTGTACTGTTTACTTGCCAATGCCATCCAATTTTAGGGCCTGTTTGGCCGGGCGAACTGGATGGGATTAGATCCAATTTTAGGGCCTATTTGGCCGGGCGAACGCCCAGTCGCCCACCATTAAAAACTTTCTGGGGGATTAGATCCAATTTTAGGGCCTGTTTGGCCGGGCGAACGCCCAGTCGCCCACCATTAAAAACTTTCTGGGGCCCACTGACCACTGTACTGTTTACTTGCCCTCCAATTTTAGGGCCTGTTTGGCCGGGCGAACTGGATGGGATTAGATCCAATTTTAGGGCCTGTTTGGCCGGGCGAACCCCCAGTCGCCCACCATTAAAAACTTTCTGGGGCCCACTGACCACTGTACTGTTTACTTGCCCTCCAATTATAGGGCCTGTTTGGCCGGGCGAACGCCCTGTCGCCCACCACTTTTAGGGCCTGTTTGGCCGGGCGTGTTTACTTAGATTTGGATATGCTTCATTTTTTTTGGCACACATTAAAATGAGAGGGCAAAATAGATGGATATACAATACATACATTGAATTGACTTAATTTACTTTATAAATGACAGTTTACTTTTTACTTTGTTAGTGTTAAATGCCACCACATTAAGATGTCTTTGGCTTTTCATATGACATATTGTTAATTGTTATTAGTTAGCTATATGATAAATGTCAATTTCAGCATGCTCCTTTGTTTGCATAGATATGAATTATTTGTATTGTTCTAGTTGTAGACTTGTAGTATATAGGATAATCAGTTGCCCATTTGAAGATTTCTATGTTGCCAGACATAGATTCAGTGTGTTCTTGGATGCATAGAAATCGTTTAAATTGTCCCTTTTTGGACAGTTCAGGGTTAGATAGATTGTAATGTCTTCATTTATTCCAATTTAAATGCATATGCCTGTTCTGGTTTCGTCTCTCCTTTTTCTCTCTGGATATATTTCATGTATTTATTTTCGTCGTCAAATGTCCACACTTTGTGTTGATGATTGACATGAGAATCAAATACAAGATTAATATATTCTGGAGAGATAAAGGGGGATGCTGCCGGAATTTCGGCGTAGCATTTAAATTGGAAAATGTAGCATTACAATCCATTTAACTTTGAATGGGTGACTGATTTAGACAGTTAAGTAATTATTCCCGTCTAGCGGTCTAGCCGTCTAGCCATCTAGGACCCTAGCCCCTAGGTATAGCCGTATAACATATCGAGAATTTTATTTTATAGATGGCTAGCCAAGATGAAAGCCCAAATACCCCTGGAATGGGTGCATCGGCTACATCTCCTCTAATAGTAGAGGGAGACACAGACACGTCAACCGCATGTAAAGGGAAGAAGAAGAGATCAGCAGTGTGGGATGATTTCGAAGATGTACAGTTAACGGTGTACAGAAGATAAAGTGTAATAACTGTAAAGGGTTATTCAGCAAGATTCCAGGAGGATCTACGACATATCTAATTAGACATTTGAAGACGTGTCCTAAGAAATCAAGACTCCCTCCTCCCGGCCAACAGACGCTGTCATTTACGAAGTCAGAAGGGGACGACTCTCAAAGCGTAGTGTCCACTCATAAGTTTGACAAGGAGAAGCTGAATGAGTGGTTTGTTAGATTAGTGATTTTGGAAGAAAAACCTTTCAAAATGATTGAAAGTAAAGGGTTTAGGGCTTTCTGTCAATTCCTTAACCCTCGGGTCGAGAATGTCTCCCGCGTCACAGTGCAGAGAGAAAGCATGAAGATGTACGTAAAGGAGAAGATGAAACTGAAAGAAGTTTTAGCTTCAGTGAACAGAATAGCTTTGACTTCTGATTTATGGACGGCGTCCAATCAAAGAAAATGATACATTTCATTAACTGCTCACTATGTCGATAAGGATTGGAAACTATGCAAGAGAATTTTGAACTTCAAACACCTTCCTCCTCCACATACTGGTTTACTTATTTCAGATTGCATCTACAGTTGTCTAGAAGGCTGGAGCATTGAGAAGAAAATTTCAGCAATAACTTTAGACAATGCTTCAGCAAATGACAGTTTCATTTCATGCTTACGTAACCAGTTCAGGGCTACAGGAAATTTATTTTTTGAAGGAAAAATATTTCAGGTTAGATGTTGTGCCCATATTATAAATTTGATTGTACAAGAAGGGCTGAAAGCAATCGACGACACTATAGAGAACATAAGAGAAAGTGTGAAATATATAAGGGGGTCGCCATCGAGGCTGAGTGTATGGAATGACATTATCCAACGTTTGAATATGTCATCTAAAAAAACGTTGAAGTTGGATGTCTATACACGTTGGAACTCGACCTATGAAATGTTAGATGCGGCAATAGAATTACAGCTTGCATTTCCTGAATATGCGGCGCGTGACAGAACGTATTCTTGGTTGCCGAGCACAGATGATTGGGCCAAAGCACAACAAGTTCACACATTTCTCCAAGTTTTCTACGATTGCACGAAGATTTTTTCTGGGAATCAGTATCCAACCGCGAATCTGTTTCTTCCGTCTCTTTGGAAGATTAAGGATGCTCTGCAGAAAAATGCCAGTGCGGGTCCAGATTTCATACGTCAGATGACAGTTGGTATGAAGACAAAGTTCGATAAATACTGGCACGAATGTCATCTGTTGATGTGCTTGGCAGTTGTTCTTGATCCCCGTTGTAATATGGGATTGGTTAGCTTTATTTTCATGAAGCTTTATCCTACTGAAAGAGCGGCAGCAGAAACGTCTAAGGTTCGTGAAGCCCTTGAAGATCTATATAAATCGTATGTTAATACTTTACCTGCAGTGGGTGTTGAAGAAAGTAAAGATGCGGATATTTCTATACCTGGTAATCCGGATGTGCTAAATGAATACATATCATATTTGGCACAAGCACGAATGGAAGTTGATACTAAGGAATCAGAGTTAGAAATGTACCTCAAGGAGTCAATCGTAGTGCGAGCTGAATTTGATGTGTTGGAATGGTGGAAGATGAGGGTTAATGAATCAAAATACCCTACATTATCTGTGATGGCACGGGACATATTATCAATACCAGTTTCAACAGTGGCGTCAGAATCCGCATTCAGCACAGGGAGCAGGGTTGTGAGCAAGTATCGAAGCTCACTTTCGCCAAACACAGTTGAAGCGTTGATTTGTACGCAAGATTGGTTGCGCCCGATATGGGGAGGAGATATGAATGATGATGATGAAGAAGAGGAGATTGAGATTCGTGATGAGTCTCTACCTATAGATCAGTAATTATTTTCGATTTTTCAATTTTTTTGGCTGAATGTTGAATGATCTGTAATATTATTTCACTGCAACTGAAAACACGAAAGTGTTGGTCCTTTTGGAATGTGGTTTGGAAGACTTTGAATCATTGATATTTATTTACATATGCCTGTTCATTTACTTTTATTTTTGAATTTTGATACATTTATATTGCTTTCTTTTGTTGCTATATCAAGTTCAATTTATTTATCAATATTCTGATTTTTTTATTAAAATTGAATGTAGATATGTCGTCATCTGAGCCATCGACAAACATTTGGGACTATGCTTCCCTAGTTGAATCACCGCCACGGTCTGGAAAAACAAAGATTAAGTGTGGTTTGTGTGGCACAAAGTTTGTGCACAAGACTAATCGTTTTCGCCTACACTTGTCATGTCGAGGTGGTGATGCAAAACCATGCCCCAGTGCCCCTAAGGATGTCTAAATTCTTTTTCAAGCCCTGTTAGATTCGAATAGAAAGCCTTCCACTCCATCCAAACCTTCTGCTTCTGGATCTGGTACACAAATGACATCCACAAAAAATGCAGAGGAGGAAGCCAGATTAAAAGCTTTGGAGGAAGAACAATTCCAAATCGCCATAAAATGCAGTATGGAAGATGCTTCTAGACTTCAGCGATATTCGAGTCAAAGACAACACGATGTTGAAGCAGGGTCAAGTTACTCGTCGAGTACGACAAATAAGAAGAAGAAAAAGAGTAACAAATTGAAATTTCTGACTCGTCTCGGTGAATTTTATAGGGCATTGGGTACTACATACAATTCTTCACATAAAGCAAGTTTGAAAAATCTAGTTGAAAGTGTAGAAGAGCACGAAGGAAAAATCTCTTCACCTTCTGACTCAGAGGAAGTGAATCAATTTGTATATGAAAAAATAGATAGCAGTTCCGATGGATCAGATGACAATACAGGAACAGGAAGACACTCATCTTATAGAGGTTATTAGTTATAAATTGTCATTTTGAACAATGTAATGTAATTATGTAAATACGTTAATGTAATTATGTAACAATGTAATGTAATTATGTGCATTTTATATATTTTATTGTTTCGTTTAACTTTTCAATTGACAATTGAATTGAAATTCAAATTAATTTCAATTTATAACTTGAACTTGGCTCAAAGCTCGAACTCGTTACTCAAAAACCCTACTCGAATTGGGCTCAAATTCAGACTCGGACTCGAACTCGCCTCGAAAACTCGCACTCGGTACTCAACTCGTGTGCTTGTACTCGGACTCGACTCGAAAACTCGGCCTCGACTCGACTCGTTTACTACTCGTACTCGGCTCGTACTCGGGCGAGTAGAGTACGAGCAGGGAGTCATGCTACTCGGCCGAGTAGAGCCCGAGTAC
>JAJHSJ010000007.1:69108585-69173022 GCA_021015155.1 Magnolia officinalis
TTCCAGTCCACGCTTCTTCTGGTTAGCCCACCATCCATAATGGTGCTGAGGGACTTCTATTGATGAGATATGCGGCGTAGTATTCACAGCAGCTGCCCACAAAGGGTCTTGGGCAACCATGTGTAAACTCATGCTCCTGGCGCGCTCAAGGATGGTCCTGTTAATGTGCTCAGCTACACCATTCTGCTGTGGTGTCCCTGGTAATCGTTTTCTAATGTTTGATTCCATTTGCTGCACAATACTCCTCAAACCTCTTAGCACAATACTCTCCCTCATTGTCAGATCTGAGACACTTTACTATTTTACTGTCTCTTTCTACCATAACTTTCCACTTCTTAAATACATCAAATACATCAGATTTATGTTTTAAGAAGTAGACCCACAGTTTTCTACTAGCATCATCAATAAAGGTAACAAAATAACGTGAGCCACCAAGAGATAATACCTGTGCCGGTCCCCACACATCAGTGTGTACAAGCTCCAACAGATGTGTCTTTGGAGCGTGTCCCGTCTTCTTGAAGCTTACCCTCTTCTGCTTGTCATACACGCAGTCCTCGCAAATTCCAAGTCAATAGACTTCAGCCCTGGTAGCTTCCCTTTTGACAATAGCACTTTCATCCCTTTTCTCACTCATATGTCCCAGCCTCTGATGCCATAACTGCTCATTCACTCCAGTTGATGCGACTGCGAGTGAACTATACGATCCTGAAGTCACGTACAAAGTACCTTCCTTTTTGCCTCGAGATATTACCAAGGCACCTTTTGTGATCTTCCAGGAGTCACTGGTAAATGTCGTCACATAACCGGTATCAGCCAACTGTCCCACTGAGATCAGATTACGTTTCAAACTCGATACATGTCTGACATCTTTCAATTTCAAGACCGTTCCGTCTTTCTGATTTACATTAACATCTCCCTTTCCAACAATATTGCACGGCTCATCATCACCCAGGTAGACTTTCCCAAAGTCACCTGACACATAATCACGTGGAACTTCCTTACACGAAGTAGCATGAAACGAAGCACCCGAGTCTATAACCCAAGACTCATTCCTCGCATCAAGAGACAAGATCAACGCCTCTGTGTCGCTCTCCTCAGACAGATTCACTGAATCTTTCCCACCTTGAGAGCTTCCTTCTTGTTTCTTGAGCACCCTGCAATCACGTTTCATGTGCCCCTTCTTGCCGCAATACCAACACCCGTCTTTGTCTTTCGGTCCCTTGGACTTATTCCTTGACTTAGAACGCCCGTGTTTATTGCCTCCTTTGTTCAGCAATCTTCCTCTTCCTTCAACGTTTAGAGCATTCCCTAAATCCCCTGAAACTCCTGATGCCTTCCTTCTAGATTCTTCGCTGAGAATTAGACCGACCACATCATCAAATTTCAGCTTTGTCGATCTTGAAGAATTGCTCACAGCAATCACCAAACCATCCCAACTGTCTGGCAAACTGGATAAGATCAATAACGTCCTGACCTCATCCTCAAAAGCAATGCCAATGGATTCCAACTGGCTTGTGACTGTATTGAACTCGTTTAGATGTTCAGCCACGCTCCCACCATCTGACATCTTCATGTTGAATAGCTGTTTCATAAGATGAACTTTGTTGGATGCTGAGGGCTTTTCATACATGGTGGCTAGGGCTTCCATTAATTCTTTTGTCGTTTTTACCTTGGATATATTGAAGGCGACGCTCTTAGACAAAGAGGGTCGGATCGTTCCTAAAGCCTTCCTATCCAGTAAAAACTATTCATCATCTGTCAACTTTTCTGGTTTCTTCTCTTTTCCTCCTAGAGGAATATAGAGGTCCTTCTGATACAGATAATCCTTCATCTGCATCTTCCATAAGGCAAAGTTTGAACCATCAAACTTCTCAATTCTAGTTTTTCCATCTTCTGCCATCGCTCCCAATAGAACTAAACCAATAGCTCTGATATAAGTTGTTGCGCAGCATGCCAGCCTAAATCCAATCTAAGGCCTCACCCACAAACGATAGACAGGAAGAAATATAAACTAGAAATAGATCAAAGCAATCCAAAACAAACCACAAGACAAGATATACATGGAAAAACCCCAAACTAGGGTAAAAAACCACGGATGCAAAATTCCACTATAAAAAGAAACGAAGATTACAAGGCAGTATACTAACCTCTCCCTTGGAAGTACAGAGAAAATCCTTTGCCCACATCTCAGAATAATTTTCTAAAATTCACCTTAACCTAGAATAGCCCTAGGGACCCCAATTTATAGTTTTGGCAACTTCCCTTTCCGCATCCCAGTTGCGAAAGGACTTGCGACACGAAATCCGCGAAACTCCTTTCGCATCCCAGTTGCGAAAGGACTTGCGACACGAAATCCGCGAAACTCCTTTCGCATCCCGGTTGCGAAAGGACTTACGACACGAAATCCGCGCAACCTCGACTGGTCGTGGGCGGCCCCAGATGTGGCTCCACTTCTCAACAGATAGTGTGATGTCAGTTAAGTGACCGAGGCCACCGCTTATGGTTGGTGCTTTGGGTTTGTTACGGCAATTGCGCTTGGCATCTGAGGCCAAGCTCTCACCCGACCTCTTAGGCCGAGCTCTCACCTGACCTCTTCATCCAAGTTGTATGCCTTGTCATTTCTATCTCATTCTAGTTGTTTGGTCAATATAGTTTTACCTATAACAAGTTACATCAGGAGTTGTAGGCAATTCACATCCTATTTTTTAGGCTATCCTACTTAGAAAGACATTTAGTGGTTTAAAATACAAAAAATTTTAAAATATGAATATTTGAAAATGCTTAAAATACCAAGACATTGCCAACAGAGAAGACAATAGGGAATGTACAACTTAAGGTGGCATGAGTCAGGCCAAACCACCCCCATGTCTTAAATAGATATGACATCCATGAAAACATTGTTTAATTATGAAGGATAATTTCCAAATAGAAAAAAGAGAATGTACAACACTTTGGCTTTATCTTCATGTTTTAAGTTGTATAAGTTGGCCATGGTTCAATTATTCAAATCATTGATGTGATGGGTCTTACCATGCATTGCATGTGGGAAAAAAGACCCGTAAATTGGAAGATTTTGGCTGTATATTGTTTGTCATTTTCCGTAGTTTAAAGCGTCATTGTATGTACTCTCTTAATTATCCATTTATTTACCACATGTGAAGGGTCACAATTCTTCCAACAGGGGAATATTTTATGCATGGCCCATCCACAAGCCGGCCATATTGGATGATTTATGACCAGAATAATAGACCCACTTGATTTTTTTTCATACACACCCACACCTCATGGGCACTCGAATCCATGACACCACGGTGTTGAAATACACTGTGTCTACGCCATGGTTGGAACCCGACCCACTTAATTAGTGTTATGGACAAGTATGCCCAAGAACATTCACAACAGGGGTTTTATTGGATGAGCAGGTTCAATGATCGAAACCATTGATTTACTGGGCCTCACATTGATTAGATCATTTTCCTATAAAGAGAATTTTCTTAGTCTACGATTCAAACTTGTAGCCTACAAATAGATGGTACATAAGATAAACACAATAAAGGTCCGCGATGAGCTAAGGAAGCGTAAGATTGGTGGCTAGGATCATCAATCTGGAAGATTTTCGGGCATAGACCGTCCTCACAGTGAGCATTAGACCCATGGGCCCGACCTCACGGTGAACATTAGACCCATGGTCTGACTCTCTGAATCATGAACCCCACTCATATAAATAGATGAACTGAGTGTGGAGGGTATAACCCATGAGACAAGATCCTGTAGGTCTTCTTTATGATAAAGCAAGGGGGATTTGATAGATTGTTGGGCATTATTCCTGAAAAATGATACCACGAACTAAGGTGGAGCACCAATCAAAGGACTAGCATGGCGTTTAAAAGAAATTTCTACCATTTTTTTCTGTTTTCCCTCTTTATATCCACGCATTCCATTCTTGAGCTCATTTCAAGGTATGAAATAAAAAATAAAGCAGATCCGAAGCTCAAATAGACCACGCCATGGGAGAGTTTTTTTGAGCTCATTTCAAGGTGAACAAGAAAATGAAGCGGATCCGAAGTTCAAGTGGACCACACCACAGGAAATTGTGGTGATTGAATGCCCACCATTAAAAACTTCCTAGAGGCCACAAAAGTTTTGGACCAGGCTGATATTTGTGTTTTCCCTTCGTCTAGGTCTGAGTAACCTTATCAACAAGTTGAATGAGAAATAAACATTACAATAGGCCTCTAAAAGCTTCAACAGTGGGTGTCATTATCCCCATTGTTTCCTATGGTACTGTAGCTCGCGGGAGCTTGGGAACTACTTCATTTTTGGGTTCATGCCCTAAAATGAGGGAGCAAAACAAATGGACAGCGTGGATATAAAATACATGGCTGCGATTTGGCTACTGCCATGGCCGGTGACACTAGCCACTCCTCAGTGCTTTGTGGGCCCCACCATGATTTATGTTCTTCATCCATGCCCTCCATTTTTTTTCATATCATTTTACAACATGAGCCTAAAAATGAGCTAGGTAGGTCCAAATCTCAAGTGAACCACATCACTGAACGACCCACCATTAAGAACCTATCAGGAGCCACAAATGTTTTTTGATCAAGCTGATATTTGGTTTTTTTGTTTTTTCCCTTCATCCATGTCTATATGACCTAATCAGCAGATTGAATGTCAAATAAGCATTTAATAGTGGACATTTAATCACTACTGTTTCCAGTGATGTGATCCACTTGAGATTTAGATCTAGCTATTAATTTTTTTTGTATCAAGCCCTAAAATAATATGAAAAAAATGGATGGTTGGCATGAATAAAAACATGCATCATGGTGGGGCCATGGAGCACTGATAAGCAGCTACATTGCTGGTGGCTACCGGCAGCACCACCAGCCTAACCGCCTCCAAAATACATACATCACGTTGGGCCCCACAGCTGCCAACATATCAACACCCCAGCACTGGGGGTGGTATTGGCAACACCACCTGATCCGTGTCCCACCCTATTATGGATGTTCCATAGCTACATTTTTAGGGCTAAAATTCGAGATAGTAGGACCCATTGTAGGCTGTTAATATCCTCAAAATCAATTTCATCAAGCAATCCTGACCTCTTAAGATGGCTGTTAAATTTGGACGGTTTGATTTTATTTTTATTTTTACAGTTTTACTGTTTATTTATTTTGAATGGTAAGAACTTGTGCGAGAGGAAATTATTTTACAAGAAAATCGCTATTTTCATTTTATAGATTGTAAAAAGCAAGAAATCCTCGATTTCATTTCCACTACATATCATTATTTGGAAATCATAATTACCTTTTTACACAAAATTACCATCTTCCATTGTTTCCAATTGAAAGAAACGGCGAGAAACCTCTCTAGCATTTATTGAGGATTTTTCTTGAAATAAAACTCAAAATTATCTCTCTCAAAATTTATTATTTTTAATTATCTAGGTTGCAATAAATTACTAGAAATCCTATCATTTCTATTATATTTATTGTGATTTGGAAATTCAACATGTACAATTTCTTCTAGATTGTGCATAAATGTCCAAGTTTTTTTTTTTCCATGAGAAAGAATCATCGGCTTCGGCAGGGCCGGATTAGGTTTGGACCTGGCCTCACTCGAGACAGTGCAGCCCTTACCATGGGGCCCGCCTTGATGTATGTATTCTATGTCCATGTTGTCCATCCATTTTTCCATATCATTTTAGGGCATTATCGACAAAATGAAGCATACCCAATTATCAAGTGGACCATATCATAGGAAACGGTGGTGATCGAACATCTTACCTGTAGCTGCTATTTCAATATTGGTCATGTGATTAGTGGGGGCATGCCATAATTGAATGCACACGAACATCATACGATCCCAATTGCTAAAATAGGTAGATACGTCAGAAATAAACCATACATGACCAAGTTCTAATAAGATCGGTCACTTATTCAGCCACTTGCACAATGTTGCTTAAGATGATCAGGTGATAGTCAGAGAGTAGGGTTCGTCCTCTGAAAATCGGTCACACCTCTGCCTTCCATACAAAAGGATTTTATTTTATTTTCAATGCAAACAAAACAAAAAGGAAACTCTTCTAGTCGACTGCGGAGAACAACTGCATAATGCCTCTTTGGATGGAGAACTTCACTTAATATCTAAACTGAATCCAACGTATGAGTATAGACTCGAATTATAGCTAAAGTTAACATCTACTTTATTACTGCTATAGATTACATTAAGGATTGTAAATGGCAGATAAAGTAAATTAATGATTACACTCAGGAATGTAAACGACTGATAAAGATAGGTGATTACACTAAGGGATGTAAATGACTGATGATTGAAAGGATAATTGAAAGATAGAATTGGTTTGGTTTGGTTGGTATGAGACAATTTTTTTTTACTTAATTCCATTGTTATTTATATCTTTAAAAATAATCATTTGGATGATTCTCATGTTTTGATGATTGTTATAACCGTTTCAACACTATTGGACCACTGGAACCTTTTCCATTCTTAACTTGCCACCTGTATCGATAACCACTCCAAGCCTCCTTGCTGGCTCAACCACGCTCTGCTTGGCCACTAGTGCTTTATGGATGATGTAGCATCACTTAATAGATACCAACTGTATACCCATAAAATCTTTTTTGGGCATCTCATCATATTTTAGATACACTACGCATCTTGAGCAACATTACTCGTGCCTTTCTTTAATTAGGTTTCCCAAAATTAGTCAGAAATAAGGTACAACACTACTATTAAAAACTTCTTAGGACACACCATACGATATATGGGGCCCACAGTTATGTCCTAGTGGTAGCAACAACTGAAAGAAACTAGTTTTGAGCGTATTTCACGCCAAGATCCCCGACTGCGAGCAACAGACACCCAAATGCTTCACATTGCGAACCCACCAAGGAAAGTTCCATGGAGCTTCTAAAACTCACCTTCACAAGCACCCTTAGATAGGTCCAAGCCATCCATAAGTGATGGAATGAAGAAAGAAGTGATGGACGAGATTCTGCATTGTCGGGCACCTTCTTTGATCGAGAAGCTCAACCACAACTTCAAAAATAACCATTGTCTATAAATTTAAACCATGTGTTGTTTTGGGTTGTCTGATCATCACCATGTCAAGATCTTCTTGTCGAAGATCAAATTCGAATCATAGATACATTGCGCTACCCATCCAGTTGCAAAAACTTATCACAACAACTCGCCATGGCGTAAACTATAACTCAATCTTAAGTCCTTGTCCAGGTCCGATTTGGGCTTCCAAAGAGAGTTGAGAGAGCTCAATAAAACCCTCTTGCCTTAAGGAAAAAGACCACATTGACAAAGATCATATCATAGAAGAAGAGAGAGAAATTGAAAAAGAATAAGAAGAAGAAGAGAGAGAGCGAGTGAGTTAACTCACTTGCTATGCAACTGAGTCCAACTTCCAGTTGTTGGATCTAACTGGGAGTAAAGAAAGAATAAGAAAGGAAGAGTAGTAGGGAAGAAAAAAAAAAGGAAAAAAAGGAAGAAGAAAATGAGAAAGAGAAGAAGAAGGAAGAGTCGAGTCGACTCACTGAGTCGACTCGTTGAGTCAGATGAGTTTGAGCCAGGTTTAAGTCAGGTCGAGACTAGCAGTGCTGGAAACCCGCTAGTGAGAATCGAGAGCTGGTTGGAAAAGCTACACATCGAGTTTGCATTGAGTTCAACTCCAAGTCGCAACCGAGTCAAACCGAGTTGAACCCAAATCGAGTTAAATTCATGTCAAGGATTTCATCAAATTAAGTGAGTGATCTTCTGCTTATTTGATTTTCCTAAGTTTCAATTTAGGAATCTCCATGTTTCCTATTCATTTCTTTTCTATGTAATACCAAGATCCTCCTTGTTCTCAAATAAAGTATCGTTTATAGCCCTCCATTTGTTTGGAATTACTTTTCTACATATGGGTTTTGTCCTCTTACATTGGTCTTGCCCTTATCACTTTAAATATATACCTACATTAATGGGAATAGCCATTTTCTCTTCTTAAGGGAGTCTTCTCATCTACTATGTACATATCTTTAAGTATTAAGACTTGATGTTCTCTTTTAAGTTGATTGTGCTAGCCTCTCTGTATATTTCACCCGTACCTCAATATGTGATGTAATAATCCTTGTAATCATTCTCTGTCAACATACAATGTTTAGTTCTTAAATTAGTAATATATTCGATCATGTGTATCCTATATTTAATTATTAATTTTAATGTTTGCATGTGTCGTGAATGTAAATATATAAATCTATCTACTTGAATTTGCTTGGATTGCATTGAAGGGAAAAAATAGAGTGATTGATTATTCCATTGATTGCCTCATCATGGAGGACATTGATTTTATATTGATTGATAATGTGGGTGAGATTGAGCAAGGGTTTCCATAGCCTTCAAGGCAAGGATGATTGATACGGTGGACGAGATTAAGTTGGGGTTCCCTTGGCCTTTATGGCAAGGATTGTAACACCCCGAACTTTTCAATACCCGAGTATTGAAAGTTCTCGAACGTTACCAAGTAATTTACTTAGTATGTACAAGTGTACGATACCAATCCAACTATTCTACCTTACATCCTTGCCATGACACAAACTTAACCGTTGGTAGTTACCTCCATTCAATAGATCCAACCATCTGACAGTTGATTTCAAGACGAGACTATCCATCACGCGGTTTGACGTAAGTATTTTCCTATGAATAACATGATGAATAGCTCCCTATCCGTTATGATTTAGATATATATTCTTTTGTAAGAACTTCTTAGAAACATGCCTATAACCATGTGGAGAAATTGGATTTTCCAAAACTCACACATAAACAATAATTACGAAAATACCATTTACCTAGGCCCCTGAATTCTAGATCACATAGTTCCCATGATCCGTTTCATGTAAAATTTTATATCAGGCCTAATTATTATAAATTAACCATACACGTCAAATTTTAGCCCTTAGATCATAGTAAATCAGGTACTTGACCTGTACATCCGTTCATACACTTACCAAATCAAGATTCTGACCCGTCCATCTTGTTCACCCCATATGGATATGCTTAACCTACCATTAGAATTTCAATCCGAGGAACTTACACATATGAACAAGTCACTCGAATCCAACAATATATGTGTCATACCCATAATCACTCAAGAAACACACCTGATGACCATCCATTTACGAAACTGACCGTACATCTACTAACATACATGACCAGAGTGCTAACCATCAAGTCTTCTTATTATTAATAAGTAATCTGACCACCCATCATGTTTGGATCCGCCAAACGGGCCATGTAAACATCATGACAAACTGATCATCATGAAAATCTTAGGGTTTAGGTCCCAACTGTCCGGTAACTTGTCGATCAGAGGAGTACAAATGTTATTTTAGAATTTTAAAATATATTAGCCATTAAAGAAGAATCTTAGTCATCCTTAAGAGATCATAGCTTAAATTTGGGCGACGGAAAGAGCGTGAAAGATAAAGACCAATGTCAAATTTTATCACATTTGGACGGTAGACTCATGAGTTACGGATGGCAGAAGTAAAAAAAAAAAAAAAAGGGTAGAATTGTAAATATGGTAACATGCATGTCACTGTTGACTACGAGAGTTACAATTGAAATTTTTTAACGGTGAGAATTATTGTTTCTTGGCAAGATCGTGAGGCCCACCTTAAGTTCAGATCTACTTCAAATTTGGGACCATGGGTTTGCACGGCGTGTGCCAAAGACGGTGAATGGGATGGATCTTTCGAAAAATTATCACAAGTGGACCCATCTATTTTTAACAACAACGTAGAAAAGAAACTTATATGAATGTTGTGACATGACAGTGAATGGTGAAACGGGAAGTTACCGTAGTTTCCACCCCCATGTTCCTATAACATGTGGACCCAGTCATCTGATAAATTCCGGGGACCATTCTAGCCGTTGACATTCAATTTAGGAACAATCTGACCAGTAGATCGACGAGAATCCACCGTTAGAGCTAGGAATTGAACCGTATGGGCCACCCGGACTTTGGATTTGCTCCATCTTTGGTAAAGTACTATGGTAGGACTCACCAAATAGAATGGACGGTGTGGATTAGTCACAAACATCATAGAATACACCACACGGGGTGCGAGTGCACCTGTACCCGCCATGCACCAGGCGTGTCTGCTCGATCAGCTGGCGCTGGCCCGAAATCTCTTCAAAAAGAGAGATTTTCTCTCCCTTCTACTGCTCTTGTCAGCGGACGGTCGGGCACCCATTTCCCTTGATCAGTGGCCCACCTGAACGGTCCATCTGGACAATCCAAACCGTCCATCCGACAAAGGACGAACGTGAGGCCAAAACCCAACTTTAACATCATATTTTCATGCACGAATGGACACACAAACCTTGCTGTGAAATGGCCCTACAAAACCATAGTCCCGGAAATGGAAACTGCATGCGTTCTGTGCAACTGACTGGCAATCCGCGTGCTCCGCCTTCCGTATATCTCAGCCCTCCATTGGGGCAGGTCCTAGCCGTTCATTTCAAACCACCATTGTGTGATCTACCCACAGTAAAAAGAAAACCACGGGCGGTTTGGTTTTCATCAGCCGTATCTGGAAATTGGTGTAAACCAGCTTAGTCCTGACCATGTATTTTTCATCCAACGGTCTAGGTGGGACCAGGGTTCTCTATATGAAGGTGAGGATCGGACGGCAGCAGGGGGATCCTCTTCCGTTTCTTGTGGCAACTCGAAAATGGCCTTCTCTCCCTTCCCCTGAACCCACCAGGAATATCTCCATGGAGCTTCACTCCGACCGTGCTCCAAGCTTCATACAATCCCTGCGGACTGTTCTGAAGAAAGATTAGGGAGGAGACGCCATTAATGGCTGTCTTCTCCTTCACCGAGAAACCGACGGGTGCAGGTAGTTTTAGCTCTGTCTGGCATCGTCCAGATGTAGCTGGAGGCAGACAGGAGGAGTGGGAGTAGAAGAAAAGAAAAAGAAAAGGAAGAACAGGGTGGTCGTGAAAACCACCGTTCGGCCAGGTAACACCACCCCGCCTTCTTCTTGTTTCTTCTTCATTTTTTAGGAAGTCAGCTTATTGCTGAGGCTGAATATGGCTTGATGATGAGCTCTGTATTGAGGCCAAACAAGGCCGGGAATGGCCTCCAAAAATAGCCTGCAAGAGTGGCTGCTTCTTGTCAAATGCAGGAGATAGCCAAGCACGTTGGAGCAGGCATGGGCCTCACCAAAGCTCAGCTGGGCCTCGCCAGATGCAGGTGGGCCTCACCAAAAACTAAAGGGCTGCCATGGTTTTGGGCCCTGCTTGAGTGCAGGTGGGCCGCACCCTGCATCAGCAAGTGGACCCCACCTTACCACAGTTAGGTGGGCCGTGTATGTGCCCCACTTTGATGATGTGGCTCGTCCAGGCCGTCCATCAAGGGCCATCAAGCCCTGGACTTTTGTTTCAAAAAAATAAAAATAAAATAATAATGAAATATATGTTAGTATATATGCATGCATCCGTGCCTGGATGAAAATTATAAAGTATTATATTACACCTCTAATGCATGAAGCATAGTGTATGGGGATTGCATTCAGAACTGTCCATCCCATTTCCCACCTCATTTTAGGTGTTGAACCGAAAAATGAAACCAACCCAACTCCCTGGTAGGCCACACCAGCAGAAAGACTAATTTAATAGTGGTAAATCATTAGGGCCGCTGTGATATTTCGGTGCATCAAGACGCATCCAATATTGGACATTGGACCTGTCCTGAGCTCTGGAATCCAATCGATGGAGTAGATCGTCCTGAACCGGGCCCCACCTATCAAAAATAAAAAATAATATAAATATATACAAGGAACACGTAAACGTCCAGGGACGCTGCCTCCTTGTGATAAAATTTTTGGCTAGGATCATGGCCCTCACCTTCGGCTCTACCATGATGTGTGTTGAACATCAACACCGTCCATTTGATGGGTTCCATTTATATATACGGTGCCCCCAAAAATCAGCCATACATAGAGCTCAGATGGCCCACACCATTTACAATCTTGTGAAGACATGTTAAACCATATAAGAACACTTGTTGGGGTCCATCTGAGTTTTGGATGCACCTGAAACTTGGTTCGACCCCTTAACCTAGCGGGACACACATAATGGATGGGTTGGATTTGTGAACCACAACTTGGTGGGCCCAACAAATGATTATGAATGCTTTAATGGCAGATTATAGTATCTATTATCATAATTAAGTCCACTATTGATACTCGGTAGCTATTATTATTATCATTGGTATTACGATGACAATTACGGTTATTAAACACAACTAACCATTAGCAGATTATATCGCCATAATAGTAGTGCTTACAAACAAAATTATCATTATTACATATTAATCATTTAATTATCATTCTTAGGTATAAAACATTAATAATAAATCATAGCATTACTAGCATTATAATGATTATTATTAATAAGTTGGCAAACGATAATTATAACACTAATGTTAATAATTACTTTTCAAATTAATATTGTAAATTATCATACGCCAACTACAATCCAAATCCTAAAAATTTATCGTAGACCTAAACTTATGGATGAAAACCTAGTTCTACATCAAAACCCTAAAACTAAGGTAATCAAAACCTCAGGTTAAGACCTTGACCAAGAATATCGTATAAAGCTTGAATCTAATGGTGTAACTTTACAATTGATGGTAGGGTTTGGCTCTAAGGAATCATGCATTCTCTAAACAACACTAGTAGGTGATCCTAAACATAAGGTGATGATTCTTCCCCTTGAGCTTTCCATCTTCTCATTAGCTTAAGTTATAGTTTTTATTTAAGTTCATAATTGATATCTCCCTTTATAATCACATGTGTTAGCTGACGAAAATTGAATTATTGTATTACATGCTTTATGATTATCCTGTATAATTGCTCATGCTTGTGGATTCCTTTTTGTGGATTGCTTATGGAACTTAAACTGGTACATTAGTGGGAAATTCTCTCATATGAATGTACACCCATACTTGGGATGTAACTTGACTAGTTGTGATTGTAATGGACCTTTGACTTGGTGGTTATTGAGTGGTGGTCTAGATAGATCATTGATGTGGGCCTACCATTCAAGGTTGTTGTGTCCAATGGTTTTCAGGGATGGTCTTTTATCGCATGGTTTTGATACTCGTCCTATGCGGCTTATTTTGATATCTATCTATGTGGCTTTACTTTGGTATTTGCCCTATATGGGTCCGATGTTTTATATCGTGCAACCATGCGATGGTAAGCCCCATATATTGTAATATGATTGGCCACTAGTCGATGGGTTTCCATTAAACATCCTAAAATGGTAGTCTCATGAGCCGGGGATGGTGGTAATGGGACACTATGCCCAAGCTGTCGGCCTACGCTGGGCTATATGCTCCCCGTAATGACCTTGAGCTTATCTAAATTGACTGATTGCAACTGGACTAATAACGGTTTGGATAATCATGCATCCATGGCATATTGGCGATGACGGGTGGCTAATTCTGGATGTTGTAGCACGTGCCCTAGAGTTGTTGGGGTATCGTTTCGCTAGCTCCCAGACCACCGACTATCGACTCCTGTTCCGACTGGATGATTTTTCCAGGTCGATGATTTGCATGGGCGACGAGCCCAAGTCCGACTGGATGTGCATCCCCAGGTCGATGTGCATTCACACATCCATGCATTTAAAAAGACTGCATCATGTATTATTTTGATTGCCTCGTTGTTTTATAACTATGCTTACCTAATGCGGCGATGTGTAATCTTGAGGGGAATTCACACTGAGTTGGCCACTCATCCATCAAATATACAACTGTACAGGTAGTACAGGTGGCTTTAGTGATATGCATGTTCAGACTTGATGAGGAGCAGAGTACGATCGCCAGGGATACATGGCTGTATTTGCCTGGAGGAGCTGCGTGGTCTTGCGGCTTATATTTATATGCTTTCTTCTATTCTTCATGTATTAAATTTTTATAAATCTTGTACTTGTTAAATTCAGAGACATTAGTTTGTATAAGTCATTATGGGCAGCTTCTTGTATATTTGAATGATAATGAAATTATCCTTTATGTCGAATTGTCCACACTACGCTCATTTGCTTACTCTGATGAAGAAAAAAAAATGTACACTCGAATTTGACCATCCTTTAAGGTTAACACTCGGGTTTTTGGGAAACGAGTCATATACTCGGGTCCTGAAAACTCGGGGCGTTACAAGGATGGTTGATGATTGATACGGTGGGCGAGATTAAGTTGGGGTTCCCTTGGCCTTTATGGCAAGGATGGTTGATGATTGATACGTGTTGGGGATTGGCTGCTACGGAATCACACAGATATGGATCTAGGATAGCAATCCAAAAGCGCTAAGCAATCATAAGAGAACACAAAGATTTAACGTGGAAAACCCTTCCGGGAAAAAACCACGGCACAAACCGACAGAAATCCACTATGAAAGTATAAATTACATAGAGAGAGGACTTACCCGATTCGAACAACCTCGAATATCACCATTGTTACCCCCTTTGGAAACTCTAAAACCCTTTTTAAAACCCTTGGAATACCTTTAGAATGCCTTAGAATATCTTAAATGGCCCTAGGGTAGAATATCTTAGAATGGCCCTAGGGAAACCTCACTTACGCACCGACTTTAGAATAGTTCGGAAACCGCCTTAAATTTACGCAGTCTGCGTTACCTTCGACTAGTCAAAGCAAGGCTTTGATTGGTCGAAGGGCACCTTCGACTGGTCAAGCCCGTCCTTCGACAGGTCGAAGACCTCGGGAATTCCTTGCTAGACTTCAAGTCGAACTTTCCCTAGACTAGTCGAACTTTGTAGATTTAAGACATATATTAACAACAATTTCTACCATGTCTTCAATCTTCAAACGTGTAGCTTCTTAATCTCTTCTCTTATTTCTGCATCGCATCATAGCTTCAATCAACGCTTCTCGTGCACACTCCGTCCTTGGTGAGCTTGTTTGCTGGATTCACGCTGGTGTGAATCTTCTCCAGTATTACGCTCCCTTCCTCAAGCACCTGTCGGATAAAATAGTGATGAACATCAATGTGTTTAGTACGAGAGTGATAAACAAAATTTTTAGCCAAATTGATAGTGCTCTCACTATCACAGTTAACCGACACGGCCTTTTGTTGAAGTCCTAACTGATTTACAATGCTTTTTAACCAAACACCTTCCTTAAACGCTTCCATCACTGCCATATACTATGCTTTGGTTGTGGAAAGATCCACCATGGACTGAAGCTTCGACATCCAACTAATTGCTCCACCCGCTAGTACAAACGAGTATCTTAAAGTAGACTTCCTGAAATCGACACTACCTGCGTAGTCTGAATCCACATACCCTACCAATTTTACCCCTGTCTTCTCAAAAGTTAAGATGTAGCCTTTTGTAGCTTGAATGTATGAAAGTGTCATTTCACCGCTTCCCAATGTTGTCTGCCAGGGTTTGACATGTATCTGCTCACAACACCGACTGCCTGTGAAATATCTGGTATCGTACAGACCATAACATACATTAAACTGTCAACCGCATTCGAATAAGGCATATGAGACGTAACCTATTTTTCCTCATTTGATTTAGGACATTGTTCTGAGGAAAGCTTGAAGTGAACCGCATGGGGAACGCTAACTGGCTTTGCCTGGTCCATCCCATATTTGATCAACACCTTTTCAAGGTATTCTACCTATGATAACCAAAGTCTGCTCCTCTTCCTGTCTTTATGAATATCTATACCGAGAACCCTCTTTGCAGCCCCCAGATCTTTCATCTCGAATGTCTCTAATAACTGAGTCTTCAACACATCAATTTCAGACATATCATGACTGACGATCAATATATCATCAACATACAATACTAGGATGATGAATTTTCCATCACTCAATGTCTTGTAATAGACACGGTGATTGTATTCACTTCGAGTAAATTTCTGACTCAACATGAAATAATCAAATTTTTTATACTACTGCCTAGGCGACTGTTTCAGGTCGTACAATGACCTCATTAACTTGCAAACTTTTTCTCTGCCCCTTTAACTTCGTAGCCCTCTGGTTGCTTCATGTAGACCTGCTCTTCTAACTCCCCGTGTAGGAATGTAGTCTTGACATCCATTTGTTCCAACTCGAGATCGTATTGGGCAACCAGTGCCAACACGAATATGATAGACACCTGTTTAACCACCGGCGCGAATATCTCTATGAAGTCGATTCCTTCTCTCTGAGCATAACCCTTCGCTACCAATCTAGCTTTGTATCTATCATATTTTCTTTTGAATAACCGCTTGCATCTGATCACTTTTCGGCCTACTGGAAGCTCCACCAACTCTCATGTGTGATTTTTGTACAACGAGTTCATCTCATCGTTCATAGCCCCCTTCAACTTTTTTGCATCAGGCTCACTGAGAGCCTCTTGAATAGTAGACGGGTCCCCATCATCTGTAACGAGGGCATATGCAATATTAGAGTCGTCCCTATATCTTGCCGGTAACCTGCGATCACGCGGCGAGTTTTTTCTTACAGGCGTCTGCTCCACTTGATCTCGTACCTCTGTCTGCGCATCTGTCTCTGCCTGAGTATGATCTGTATCCATCTGGACGTCTACAATCAACCTATCTGGTTCCTCTTACTCCTCTTGATCATTCTTGTGGAATATAGAGCTTTCATCGAATCTGACGTCACGGCTAGTGATGACCTTGCATGTGACCTTGTCGAATAACCTGTAACCTTTCACACTAACACCATAGCTAACAAAAATATACTTTTTGACTTTATGGTCTAGCTTATCCCTCTCAACTAACAGTACATGACAATAAGCTTCACAACCAAATATGCGCAAATCTGAGTAGTCGACTTTATGACCACTCCATACTTCCTCTCAAATTTTACATTCAATTGTCGTAGAAGGAAACTAGTTCACCAAATAGCAAGCCGTGTTAACGGGCTCGGTTCATAAGTCCTTTCCCAACGCAGCATTACTTAACATGCATCGAGCCCTCTCTTAGAGAGTCCGATTCATTCGCCCAGCCACACCTTTTTGTTCAGGCGTGTGGCGCACTGTGTTGTGCCTAATTATCCCTTTATCTTTACAATATTCATTAAATTCAGTAGAAGTAAATTCTTTACCATTGTCAGTCCTTAAAACCTTTATTTTTCACCCCGACTATTTTTCTACCATTTTCTTCCATTATTTAAATATGGTGAAAACTTCGGATTTATGTTTCATGAAGTAAACCCAAACTTTTCTGAAGTAGTCGTTAATGAATGAAACAAACCATGACAACCCTCAAACGGAAATCTCTGGCAATGACCCCTATACGTCAGAGTGCACATAATCAAACACTCCCTTGCATACATGTTTTCCAGTTTTAAAAGATAATCTAGATTGTTTACCATATATACAATGCTCGTATATATCTAAATCAGAATTTTTCAAAGCTGGAATTAAACAACGATCAGATAGTATCTTCATGCCTCGCTCGCTCATGTGGCCCAGACGAGCATGCCACATACATGTAGATGTGGAATCTATAACATTCGTTACCACTCCAACCTTTGAAGTGCTTCCAATCAACCTGTAAAGGTTTTCATACCTTTGCGCTCTCATAACCACGAGTGCCCCTTTTGAAACTTTAAAGACACACTATCAATACCAGTGAACTTGCACCCTATAGCCTCGAGTGCACTGAAAGAAATCAAACTTTTCTTCACATCAGGAACGTTCCTGACATCGATTAAAGTACGCTCCATCCGATCAAACATCTTGATGCTCACCGTACCAATAGTCACAACTTATAGGCATTATCACTGCCCATAAAGACCTATCCACAGTTGCATTCTCTGTAACTGGCGAACCAACTCCGATGAGGAGTCATGTGATATGACGCTCCTGTGTCGAGTATCCACTCATCTCCATGATTGTCGTGCAAGTGTTCGATCATGGACACAGACAATACATCACCACCACTTGTCTTTTCATCAGATGTGACAACATTGGCCTCCTTGGAAGAAGCTGCGGAATTTTCTTTCTTCGCTTTAGGATTGGTACAATCCTTCTTCATGTGTCCAGACATCCCACAATTCTAGCACTTTAGTTTTCCTTTGCCCTTGCCTTTAAATTTAGATATAAATCTTAAAGATTCTGTATCTCGCTCAGAATTCTTGCCTCTCATAATCAGTGCATCGGAAGATGTCCCTATGTCGCCGTTTAGCTTTCTCATGACCTTCCCTTGAAGGGCTGAGATAATGGCGTCGACACTCAGGGTTTTATCTATGGTGCACATTGTGTCCTTGAATGACTCATACGATGCCGAAAGAGAATTCAACAACATACATGCTTGTTCTTTATCTTTGATCACTTCATATATATCCAACGATTTGAAAACTAATTTATTAAAGTTGCTGATGTGGGCCTTCAGATCTCCACCCTCTGCCATCTTGAAGTTATACCACTGCCGCTTCAAGTGTAGGAAATTTTCAGAGGATTTTTTCACATAGATATCCTCTAACTTTGTCCATAAACTAGCCACAGTTTTCTCCCTCAAAACATTATAGAGAACCTCATCCGTGAGGCATAAACAGATTTAGGACAAGGCCTTTTTATTAAGGGTATTCCATTCATCATCAATCATGGTAGACCTTTTTGCCTCAAGAGCACCATCATCGCCTTGTTTGGTTAAGAATCTTGATCTTCCATAACACAAAGTTATTTTTGCCTGAGTACTTCTCAATATCATACCTAGTACTTCCCATTATTATTAATCCTGCAGATTCGGATATGTGCCCCAATGATTGCTCTAATACCACATGTTGGGGATTGGGCCGCGGAATCACACATATATGGATCTAGGATAGCAATCCAAAAGTGTTAAACAATCACAAGAGAACACAAAGATTTAACGTGGAAAACCCTTTTGGGAAAAAAAAAAAACACAGCACAAAGTGACAGAAATCCATATGAAAGCATAAATTACAAAGAGAGGACTTACCTGATTCGAACAACCTCGAATCTCACCCTTGCTACACCCTTTGGAAACTCTAAAACCCTTTTAAAAACCCTTGTAATACCTTTAGAATGCCTTAGAATATCTTAGAATGGCCCTAGGGACTCCTATTTATAGTTTAGGAAACCTCAATCACGCACTGACTTTGTAATAGTCTGGAAACCGCCTCAAATTTATGCAGTTTGCGCGCAGTCTGCATTACCTTCGACTAGTCGAAGCAGGACTTTGACTGGTTGAACCTGTCCTTCGACTGGTCGAAGACCTCGGAAATTCCTTCTTGGACGTCGAGTCGAACTTTCCCTGGACTAGTCGAACTTTGCAGATTTAAGACATGTTAATAATAATATGGTGGGCAAGATTGAGCGAGGATTCCCTTGGCCTTCATGGCAAGGATGATTGATACGACAGGCGAGATTAAGCGAGGGTTCCCTAGGCATTCAAGATTAAGCGAGGGTTCCCTAGGCATTCAAGGCAAGGATGATAGATACAATAGGCGGGATCGAGCGGGGGTTTTCGGGGAGATCATATGTAGGATGACTTACATTGTATGCATTGAATATCTCATACATCATGACATCACTCACATCCTATTATTGTTGTATCATGTCATTACATTCTATTATATGGTTACTTTATCTCTGTCATGTTTATTTTCAATTCTTAACATCTTTAATCATTGTTTTTAATCATACTTTTGTTATGTATACTTTACCTCAACAATTTATCTTGTTAAATCGTGTTGAGGTCAAAATCTGGACCACCCTCCACTCAATGCAGTGAACCTTCGACGAGCCCTGGCCCTGCACAAAAGAGTGAGCAAAGGAGACCCTGGCTAAGTCGAGGGACCCTCTGATGCCTAAGTCAAGCTAGGAAATCTGTCTAAGTTGAATGTAGAGAGAGGGTGCGAGATCTTACGTACCTGTAGCATTGGGGTCCCCTGGTATTTATACCTGTGGGTCGGACGATCCACCTCCGGTAATCTCGGCATGATTCACTCGATGAACGAGATATTATGATCGTGGAGATATTATCCGCAATCTTTGGATCGTGCGGCGTATCATGTCTTAATGGCGCATATCCTTGGGCGAGATCATCGTTCACGTCCGCATCTAGGTCGATCTCCAGATTTGGCGTATGAAGTACCATCACACGGGCTCAGCCTTGGCCTCGGTATGTGACACATCCATGCCTGGGCTCAGCCTCAGCCTCGGTGTATGGAGTATTCATACTCTGACCCGACCTCGGATCGTACAGTCATGAGGCCGAGTACTAGTGGTCAAAGTCCATCGATAAACCACTGAGGTCGAAGTTCGCTAATTAAAGCCGAGAACGAAGATTAGGACTCAGCTCAACCATTCTCCTTCGAACGAGGATGAGGGTTCGGGTCAGCCAATAGGATTGTAATTCCGAGTCGTGACTTAGGAGTTGGCCCTTAACGTTGTATCCTCCTTCCGAGGCCTCGTTATCCAATTTGTGTAACTCAGGTTGACCCTGATTATCCTTATATAGATTTCCCCCATAACAGAAGCCCCCTACTCTCTTGGTCCGAGTTCAAACTTGGAGAGTAAAAGCTTGGGAAATGAAACGAAGTCCCCTCGTCCCTTGCTTATGATGGCGATTGGGATGATCGGGGCGTAATTAATGCTATTCATACGCCTCAGATCCCGCGTGTTGTGCCGCAGCTGCGACCCTTCAGTTTCTATCCACTCGGCGAAGAATGCGTGACGATCGTTACGATTCACAAATGGCGGGGCGAAGGAGACAGCGCCACGTGTATGCGAAGGGATGAGGAGGCACCTGCATCATTAATGACATTAAATGCCGAGAAGACCCAAACCTCGAAGCATGAGTTCAGACGTATAACACTCTTCCACGTGTCCCTTGGTGCAGTGCCGAGTTGCCATTGGCTTTGGGAACGGTCGCTTGCAATGATGGTGCCGAGTAATGAGGTGGTTATATGAACCCCTCCCATCCTCTCTCTCACACTTCTCGCATTCTCATTTTCTCTATTTTTTCCTTCCAAATTGCCCCTGCCGAAAATCGCTTTTCTGCCGAAAATCGCTCTCTACCGGAAAAAGTATTTTTATTGCCGAATAAAGGATTCCCGACCATCGGAGAGGGGATTCAGCTCAGCGGAAGCTGTCGGAGTTAGGGAAACTTTTATCGGAGGAAATCGCCTGCAACGCTGTGAGTCCTCTAATACTTAAACGCCTTTTTCCTTCATGTCGAGCAACTCTGACAAAATGAACGAGGTCCGAGGAGCTGGTTCAGAGTCCGAACCAGAGACTACAGCCTCAGGACCCGGAGAGTCTGAAGGCCCTCTCGAGGCCGTACCCCTTTACACTCCAGCCCCGGCCCAAGGAATTGCAAGTCAGAGGGCCAAGAGTCGATGCAAGGGACCGAAGAGGGCCCTCCGAGATCCCGCAGGGCGGTCGAAGGCGGGCCCCACGGGAGGCAGGTCGAAACCGTTAGTCCCTGGGGGATCAATTCTAGTCGAATCCCAGATGGCCTAACTCCGTAAAGACTATTAGATCCCTGACTCGGTTCACATCTGAGCCCCTGCCCCCACAGACCAAGCGGGATCTCTAACCGAGGGAGAGATTGCAATCTTCATCTGTGCCCTATAATGTGGGCTCTAATTCCTCATCCATCCTTTCTTGCGCGAACTGACAGCACAACTGAAAATTGCGTCGGGGCAGCTAGTCCCGAACTCCTGAAGGATCCTGCCTCCACTTTTGTCATCTGGCATCGGGCGGGAAACCAGAGGCTGACGCCAGAGGAGTTTCTATTTTTGTACATGGCCAAATTCAATAATACGGATAAGGCCTGGTGGTATGCCTCCTGGGTCTGGTAACTCAACTTCCTTCTTCCAACAAAGACTGAAAGGTAAAGTGGTTATGGGTCTCTGGAGAATGGGAAGCCCCCGCCTCTGAATTAGACAGACTACGGGTCCGAGTCCTAACTAGATTTGCCAATCCAAGTCGGATATTTCTTTTAGTCGCACTGCATGCTCAATTCATCCTTCTATACTTAAACTCATTCTTTGCTTCTGTTTGCAGTCTAGCCGAAGGAGGCCCTCAACCTCTCTGTCCTCCAAAAGAGGCAGGTTGACAGAGTTCAAGTGCTTCCTGCGGACCAGCGTGCCTGGTTCAACCTCATCAGTCAAGAGAACTTGGTATCTTTTGGCTTTTGTAGAATTCAGCCCACCCTCTTTGCTCTGTGTAAGCGGGGTATGAACCTTGGGAAGTTAATTTGCTGACGTTTAGCTATCCGGCAACTCTTTCTTAAGCTAATTCCTTATTTTGAGTAGGAATGAAGACAAGCGGTTCAAAAAGGAAGAAGCCACCCCTGCCCTCCGATGGACGTCATCCTCTCCTCCGAGCCAAGGACGAAAGTGACGCCGAAGAAGAGGAAGACTTCTGAGGTTGAGCCTTTTTCCAGCTGTAGCCAGGCCCTTAGCCGAAGCTGCGCCCATCACGCCCCTAGCCGAAGTCGTGCCTACCACAGTCCCCTCTAAAGCTATCCCTACCATTGTTCCGACTCCTACTACTGAAGCGCGAGCTCCCGAGGCCCCTACCAGAGTCAAGCCTATCACGATCTCATCGCCTTCTGCAGAGGAGCAAGCCCCCAAGGCTCCGCCTTTCATGGTTGCGAGTCCTTTTGGGGTAGGGAGAGAGGTAGTGGGGGAGACCCCAGGTACGGTTGCCCCTGCACGACCTACGGCCGCCCACGCTGCCACTGAGGCTGTGCTCTTAACCGATCAAACCGGCGCTCCTACTCTTGTCAGGTATACCACCACACCCGAGGCTGATGCACAAGCTACTGCTGCTAGTGGGGTCGGAGGAACTTCTGAGCCTGCTTCAGGAATTTTACCTCCCGGTTATCACATGGCGTTGCCGAACTCATGGGTGGCTAAGCACGTCCCAGAGTCGAAGATAGCCGAAACGCTCTCCCGACGCCACGTCAGCTTCATAAATGATTACGCCACAGTCTGTTACTAGTCGTTGCCGATGATTGTGGAGGTGAAGGAGAGGTTGAAGGAGATGGAACGACTCGAAGCAGAGCAGGCCAAGTTTGTGGTCGAGAAGGTATAACAAAAAGTAGAGTGGGCCAAGTTTGTGGTGGAGAAGGCAGAGCAAGAGGCACTGCGGGTTGAGCTCGAAAAAAAGTTGGAGGCTTTAGCTGTGGAACAAGGGGAGTTGAGGAAGGTTGCTGCGGAGGGTCGGGCAAGGGAGCTTGCGCTCCAGGGCGAGGTCAATCAACTCTAAGCTCGCTTGGACATTACCGACCCCGAAGTTAAGCGTTTGCGCCAGGCTAAGTCGGACCTGGAGTTCAGTATCGAGGAAGCTGAGTCGTGGCTCGAGGATGCGAAGGACAGACTCGAGACGGAGCGGCGGATGGCTGCGGACCAGTTGGCCCAGCAATGGATTGTCCTTGAGGCTGCGACATCTGCAGACTGAGCGACATTACGGGATGAGCTCGAGGCTTAAGCGGCCTCACAGGCTGCCGCGGTCGTGGCCGCATACAAGGATTCAGCTGAGAGGGCCGAGGAGCTGTATAAATTGTACTACTTCGGCTATGAGACTGGCTTCGATGCTTGCTTGGTTGAGGTTCAAAAGCTTCATTCGACCCTTGACCTCGACGCTCTCGTGACAGAAAATGCCGAGAACGCTAAACCGGCTGCAGCAGGAAAGCCTGAGAATGCCCCTCCCGTCACCAAACCCGCCCTTGGCGCTCAACCCCCTAGCTCGGTAGCTAGTGCCTCTACTCGGAGGGAATGAAACTATATATATATATATATATATATATATATATATATATATATATATATATATATATATATATATATATATATATATATATATATAACAATGTGGATGGAAGATTTTGTGACAATTTTTTTTTTTTATCAATGACAATTTCTGGCAGATGACTTGTTCACATATGTTGATTACTGTGATGATTCTTTAGCGTTAATATTTAAGGACCGACCCCTTAAGAGGCCAAACCTCCCCCCCCCCCCCCCCCCCCCCGAATGGCGCGTTCCTGGTCGTTTTCGTAGATTTGTCATTGCATGACGAGCCGACCCCTTTCTATGGAATTGGGACGTCTCCGGTCTTTTCCCCTGAGTACGAGGGGGTCCCTTTGTAGATTTTCATGGGTTTAACATTCTGACCCATTCTTTAAGGGATCGGTCTGTTAAGTTAACCTCTGCTTTGAGAGATAACTTTTTCTGTTTGTAGATTGCACAAGTAGACGATGTAGAAAAAGAGAAACTTTTATTAGAGGCCTTAAGAGGCTAGTAGCTTTGAGCAGTACATTTATTAAGGGCCTTCGATAGCTAGTAGGTCCTCAAGAATAGTAGATCTTCAGATGTTCGACATTCCAAGGGTGGGGGAGTTTGCGCCCTTCGAGGTCCTCCAAGTGGTAGGAGTATGGTTGGGTCGATCTGACCACACTGTAAGGCCTCCCCCAATTTGGCCCGAGTGTCCCAGCCCCGATTCTGCCGTATTTTCAAAAACACGGTGGAGGACCAAGCCCCCTGGCCGGAATCGCCTGTCTTGACCCTTGAGTTGTAGAATCGTACCACTTGATGATGCATAGCAGCAACTCGGAGTCGGGCGATATCTCTAGCTTCTTCAAGCAAGTCCAGGCTTGCTGCAATCTGCTCTGCATTCTGATCTTCCTGGTAGTTTATGACCCGAGCCGTTAGGAGTCCGATCTCAACTGGGACGATCGCCTTTGAGCCATAAGACAGGGAAAAGGGGGTCTTCCCAGTTGACGACTAGGCCGTGGTCCAGTAGGCCCAGAGGACAAATGGGAGCTCCTCACCCAGTTGCCTTTCGTTTTCTCCAATTTTGTCTTAAGATGGTGCTTGATAACTTTGTTCACGGCCTCCACCTGTCCGTTGGACTGTGGATGCCTAGGCGAGGAATAAGCGTTCGAGATGCCGAGCCCTCTGTACATGCTCCGAAACTTGTCATTGTCTAACTGCTTACCATTGTCAGAAATGATGGTGCGCGGGATTCCGAACCGGCAAATGATATTCTTCCAGACGAAGTCGATCACCTTCTGTTCGGTGATTTAGCCACAGGCTCGGCCTCGGCCCATTTAGTGAAGTAATCGACCGCGAAGATTACAAACTTCGCTTGTCCTTTTCCTGTGGGCAGAGGTCCGATGATGTCGATCCCCTACTGAGCAAACGGCCATGGCCCACTCATGGGGGTCATTTCTTCTACGGGCTGCTTTGGTATTGCCGCAAACCGCTGACATTTGTTGCACCTTCGGACATAATCTTTCGAGTCCTCTCGGATGGTCGGCCAGAAGTACCCCTGGCAAAGCATCTTCAAAGCTAAGGCTCGGCCACCGGAATGATTACTGCAGATGCCCTCATGGATTTCTCGTATCACGTAGTCCGCTTCCTCGGGTCGGAGGCATCTGAGGTAGGGCTGTGAGTGCTCCTTCTTGTATAAGACCTCGTCCAAGATAATATATCGGGTGGCTCTAATCTTCAGGAGTCGAGCCTCCAGTTTGTCCTGGGGGACCTCACCAGATATAAGGTAGTCATAGATTGGGTTCATCTAACTTGGGGTAGTTTTGACCGGGTTGACCACCTCCTGGTCCGTTCGGTTGATGCTCTGGTTTTTCATGAATTCCACGGGAATGATCCGAGGAATCTTTCCTTCTGTGGCCGAGGCTAACCTTGGAGGGCGTCGGCCCAAGAATTTTCTGCCCTCGGGATCTAGTTGATAGTGCAGCTCCAGAACCTTTCTATCAAATTCCTTGCCTCGACCAGGTAGGGCACCATCCTGGTTTCCTTGGCTTCATATTCGGTGGAGATATGATTTACTACAAGTTGGGAATCACATCGCACTTCAAGGGACTGAACCCCTAGACTGGCCGCCAGTTTGAGTCATGCCAACAGGGCTTCGTACTCTGCCTCATTATTGGAGGCTCTGAAACCGAGTCTGATGGCGTACTGTATAGTTGTGGAATCTGTCGCGACTAAGACAATTCTTGCCGCGACGCGCTTAGCATTGGAAGACTCGTCGACATAAAGGACCCACTTCTACCCTGACTCCGTATCCCTGATAGGCGAAGGAACAGGCGGGGTCGCGACAACTGCTTCTGTTATGGGATCGATACTGGGGATTGTAAACTCGGCTATGAAATCACCCACAGCCTGGCCTTTGATTGCAGTCCTTGGCCGATATTGGATATCGAACTCCACGAGTTCTATCGCCATTTGTCAACCGACCTAAGACGTCTGGCTTATGGAGAACTTGCCTGAGAGGAGAGTTGGTCAAGACGATGATGGTATGCGTCTTAAAATACGGACGCAGCCTCCGTGCTGAGAAGACCAAGCTGAGTGTCAGCTTCTCCACGTTTGGGTATTTGGTTTCGGCAGGTACCATTGCTATGCTTGCTTAGTAGACAAGATGTTGCTTGCTTCCCACTTCCTTGATGAGTGCAGAACTGACGGTCGAGGCAGAGACAGCTAGGTATAAGAGTAGGGGCTCGCCCTCTTCTGGTTTCGACAGCAAGGGAGGTGAACCCAGGTATTGGTTCAACTGTTGGAATGCTTACTCGCATTCAGAGGTCCACTCGGCTTTCTTGTGACCTTTCAGTTGCTGGAAGAAGGGGAGACATTTGTCTGTTGCTCTAGAGATAAACCAACCGAGTGCTGCTACTCAGCCAGTCAGGCACTGGATCTCCTTCGTTGTCCGAGGCGAGCTCATGTTGAGTAGCGCTTTTAACTTCTCAGGATTTGCCTTAATGCCTCTCTAGCTGACTTGAAACCCAAGGAACTTGCCCGAGACGACTGCGAAGACACACTTGGCCGGGTTTAACTTCATGTGGTACTCCCAGAGGATTGAAAATGTCACCCCAAGGTCTGCGAGGTGGTTGGATGCTCTGACGCTCTTGACGAGCATATCATCAACGTAAACTTCCATTGTTTGACCGATCTGCTTAGCGAACATCTTGTTCACCAATCTCTGGTACGTCGCCCCAGCGTTCTGCAAGCCAAAAGGCATGACCCGGTAACAGCAGAGCCCTTTGTCGGTGACAAAGTTAGTCTTCTGCCTGTCTGGGGGATGCATCGGGATCTCTTTGTACCCGGAATAGGCGTCCAGGAAGGAGAGTCGTTCGTGCCCAGCCGTGTTGTCCACCAGCTGATCGATCTAAGGTAAGGGAAAGTTATCCTTAGGACAGGCTTTGTTCAGGTCTGAGTAATCGACACACACCCGCCACTTTTCGCTTGATTTCTTCACTAGGACCACGTTGGCAATCCAGTCTGAAAAATGTATTTCGTCGATGAAGCCAATGCTGAGGAGTTTGGAAACTTCATCGGCTATGGTTGCGTACCTTTCGGCATCGAACGCTCTCCTATTCTATTTTACTGGTTTGTGATCTGGATCCACGTTCAGTCTGTGGATATAACATCTGGAGAGATTCTTGGCATATCCTCATGCGCCACGCGAAGACGTCCTTGTGCCGTTGTAGGAAAGTCAGCATCTGAGATCTCTGCTCGGAATTCAGCGAAGACCTAAGTTGAACGGTTTTGCTCGGGCCAGCTTCCTTAAGCTGGACGGTCTCCAAGTCCTCATGGGGGTCTTCTATGGTATCAAGGACGTTGATGGTGAGGGCTCGCTTCACTGACCCTTTTCTCACAGCTATTGCATAGCATCTCCGAGCTTCACGCCGGTCCCCTTATTCGGCGGGAAACTTCATCATCAGATGGTATGTGGACATGACCGCCCTCATTGCATTAAGGGAAGGCCTGTCCAGAATGACGTTGTGCACCGATGACAAGTTGACAACAAGAAAGTCCACGAGAAGTGTAACTTGATGTTGTCCTTCTCCTGCCGTCATGGGGGGGGCGATGGCTCCCTCGGAGATCACCCTATCTCCAGTAACGCCGTGCATAGGGGTTTTTACAAGTCGGAGGCATGACCTTTCGATCCCCATCTTCTTGAATACTTCGAAATAGATGACATTGGCTGAGCTCCCAGTGTCCACCAAAATACGGTAGACTTTGTGGTTGGCTATGATCATAGTCACCACGAGATCATCGTCGTGCGGGTGCTAAATTCCACGCGTGTCATCCTCTGTGAAAGTTAGACTGCAAGGGCTGACTCGGAGCTCTTTCTTCGGCCTTTCGGCCAAATGGATGTAGTGCTCAGGGTCCGAACTCCGAGTGTGAGCCTTGCGGGCTCTGTTCGAATCACCTCCACCGGATGAGCCGCCATAAGTAGTGCGGATCTCGGTAGGTTCTTCCGCAGCCTTGCTCGGTCGTTCTTCTTTCCGAGCTGACTTTTCTTCCTTGATGTATCGTCGCAGATGACCCCTACGGATGAGGGTCTCGATCTCGTCCTTGTGATCTACACAGTCGCTCGTATTGTGACCGTGGTCATGATGAAACCGGTAGTACTTGCGTTTGTCTCGATTCTCTGAATCGATTTTAATTCAAACCGGCCAGTTCAGGAGTTTCTGGCCCCTAATATCCAGCAGGATCTGCTCAGGAGATGTATTGAGGGGAGTGTAAGAATGGAATTTGCTCTCAGGCTTCCTGCTGGGTCGGCGATCGTGAATGGAGCAATTGTCAGGCCTCTTACTGGATGATTGAGGCTCCTCGTTCCTCAGTCGCTTCTTCTTGGATGACTGCTCAACAGCTTGTATGTTCTTCCGGGAGTTGGAGAATTCCTCGGCATTTGTGTACTTCTACGCTCTACTGATGAGCTCAGCCAAGGTGGTCGGTGGATTCTTCCTGATCGAGAAGGTGAACTTCCCCTCTTTAAGTCCGCTGAACATGGCCGAGAGTGCCATTTTGTCATCATAATCCTCCACCAACAATGCCTCCTCGTTGAAGCGGGCAATGTAGTCCTTAAGTGGCTCCTTGTTCCCCTGCTTAAGGGTAAACAGATGGGTAGTCGGCTTTCGACTCTTCTTACCAGAGATTAACTCGGTAAGGAACAATATGCTAAGCTCTGCGAAGGAACTGACTGATTTTGGTTTAAGTTGTCGATACCAGCTCCGAGCATATCCGGAGAGGGTTATCGAGAAGGTTCGACACATCATGGCTTCCGTGGCTGACTGGATCTGCATTCACGAACGATATGATTCCACATGCTCAGAGGGGTCTCCGGATCCAGAAAATTGGATGACTGGAGGCATCCTGAACCTCGATGGCATCACCTCATTCATGAATTCTGAGGTGAAAGGAGGCTCGGTCTCTTCCATCATTGTCTGGACTACAGTTGGGATGGATGTAGAATGTTGGTTCCTCTGAAATGCCTTAAACTGGTCTCGGAGTTCCTTAAACTGTACTTCCAAAGGATTCTGATTCGCAGCTACTATTTCTTGTGAAGCACCTGCCACCTCGGATGCTCTGTCTTGTCTACCCCTCTCCAGCTGATGGCGGAGGTCGGTGGAGGCCAGAGCCGAAGTAGCAGACATGTAGGACTATTCGGCGTCCTGAGCGGGTTCTGGGATTCGGGTGGATCGCTCCTGGGGTACGGCATTGTGCGCAAGGTCGGGAGCTAGTGCGGACTGCGCTTGGGAGCCTCTGACTCGATAACTGACTTGTTGCGGTCGTCCCTCGGGAGCTGGGGTAGCTCCCACCAAGTTCAGTGGTGGATGCAGATTCTGCTGCGCCTTCATTCGGTTGATTTCGTCCTTTAGGATCTGGACTTCGTTTTGCAGCGCCTTGTATTTCTCTCCTCGGCTCCGAGTCCGTTGGGACGGGCCCTATCGGAGCCGACTCGGTGTGTAACAACGAAGAAGATTGGCGTTGCTCGCTAGGTTCGGGCTCCACTGTTATCGCCTTTTTCTTTCCCTTCGCCATTTCCGGTGAAACGTTTTAGCTTTTTGTTTGCGTTTCCCATAGACGGCACTAAAAAATATTGAGGTCAAAATCTAGACCACCCTCCACTCGATGCAGTGAACCTTCGACAAGCGCTGGCCCTGCACAAAAGAGTGAGCAGAGGAGACCCTGACTAAGCGGGGAGACCCTCCGATGCCTAAGTCAAGCTAGGGAATCTGGATTGAAGTTGAATGTAGAGAGAGGGTGCAAGATCTTGCGTACCTGTAACAATGGGGTCCCCTGGTATTTATACTTGTGGGTCGGATGATCCACCTCCATTAATCTCGGCATGATTCACTCAATCAGCGAGATATTATGATCATGGAGATATTATCCGCAATCTTTGGATCGTGCGGCGTATCGTGTCTTAACGGCGCGTATCCTTAGGCGAGATCGTCTGTAACGACTCGTAAATTTCCGTGCAAAGACCTGACTACTACCTCGATCAGAAATAACTTAGGATTAAATCCTTTAGAAATTTGATAAAGTTAATTAAGTGTTAAACTAAATTAGCCATGAAATCCATTTGAATCGCTTTAAATACGATCTGTAAGACCCAAAACTTGTAGAATCATTGACGCTAGGTTACCCTAAAGTCTAGGATCAAACTCATTACCCGACTGCTCTCGAGAACACATTGAAACTCCGTATCAGGTCTAGACCGCACATCAGGAGTCCGAATACTACGAAGTTAAGGATTTAGGACCGCCTCACTGGGCTTGACAATCATCTCGGAAATCAAATCCAGACAGTGTCCCACGGCTGTTCGTTTGAGTCCGGAGCGAGAGAGTGTGAAAACACTTGTTTTCTTTACAAAATAAATATCTTGAATAGTGATCTGGTACGTGTCGCTTGCGGGCATTTTGTAAGCAACCAGACCGTCAGAATCTGACCCAAATACACCCTCGGATCAGGAAAATTTTTATAAACATATCCATGTACTTGGAATTTCTGATCGAAACCCGCTGACCGTTGAACTGAAACTGGTCCGCCACGCGTGATCTGGAAACCATATTGGAACGAAAACTTAACTCCACCTAGATCCAAGGTTGGTGAGCTTAAGTTCGACTTTTGGCTCAAGGAGGCCCGCAAGAAGTACTCCGTTGAGCTGGTAAAGTATCACTTTGGTTATAACCCAAGTATACCTTGACCTTAAGTCTATTTCAGAGAGTTTTTAGGCTATATAAGAACCTTAGAACCCTCTCTCTCACAGCCATACGAATTTGAGTAAAACCCTAAGGGAGAAGAGAGAAAAAGAGAGAGAAAGCTAGAGAGTTGTGGGAGATCCTTCCTACTACTATCCCCTGCCGCTACACAAGCTGCACCACCCCTTTCTTGTCACTTTCTCGGCAATACCGACTTCGTTTTGAGGTAAGAAACCCTAACCCTAATCTGTTTTGGGGTGTGAAGGTTGTAGGTTATGAAATAGCTAACCTATTCCATTCTTTAGGCTACCAAACTGACGAATACGGTGGCTTAGCAAACCTAGCTGATTCATTGCGATTCTACGGTATAAGGTGAGGACTTTAGGTGTATAGGTTACGGTTTTCAACGCTTTCAATGTCAGATAATGATAGATTCATGATCTGCATGTAATTGCACATGTAGAAAGTGTTGTCTGTTTTCGTTTCGATTAAAGATGAAAATTATGGAATTCTACATACTCTAGGTATTTGTAGAAAGTACCGTATACGTACAAATTTTGGAAATGCGTATGACATGATTATTTGTTGTATAAATATATTATATGTGGATAAATTACTTGTTTGGCAAAAGGACTCGCCCTAATACATGTTTTGCTTATATACATTATGTATGTCGAAATTTTGTATTCTAGAAAATACCGTATACGTATAAATTTTAGAGATGTATTTGTCATGATTATTTGCTGTATGAATATATTATACATGGATAAAATACTCGCTTGGCGAAAGGATAGTCCTAATACATGTTTTACTAACATACACCAAGTATGTTGAAATAGTGTATTCTAAGTGTTTGTGAAAATGCTTGTGAGAGTAAGTGCTTGGATGTTAGTGCCTTAGGTAGGTGTTGAGATGGGGTTCTCAACTACCTTAGAGACATGTATGATTTCTTCCATGTGGTTGTTTACTTTAGCCACTTATGAAATATATGTGTTTGTATTCCTATTTATATAGTGCTTTATAATATGCTTTATAACATGCTTTGTAACATGTTTTATAACATGCTTTATGACATGCTTGTTAATATGCTTGAATTACTTTGTTTATAATGCTTTACACCACATGCTATGGGTAAGGATTGATTGAGTTTGGGACTATGTCTATAGTCCAGACAATCGGTACCAGACTTGAGATCGTGGTTGAGATTCATGTCGCCACGAAAGATGTGTTTGACGAACCCGAGTCGTACTTCAGTTGGCGACAGTGGTTAGGCCACACAAAGTGCTTGTGCACTTCATGTCGTTCGGTTGATTGTGCGCTCGAGCTAGTCAGACTCGTTAAGTAACCCGATATGTCTAATGTATGTTCACCATGTTTGGTCGCTACTGCTTGAACCTAGGGTACCAAACTTACCAGTGGAATCCCGTTAACCATGGTACCTCGATCCGCTAAGACTCATGAGCTGGGCATGGTGGTATGGGACACCGTGGTCGAACTGTCGGCCTACGCTTGGGCCACGTGCCTCCCCGTAGTGACTAGTGAGCAACCAGACTCGTGAGCCGATTATGGTGGTATGGGACACTATATTCGTGCCGTCGACCTACATTGATAAGGTGATGGGGGAGCGGTGTAACCTTTGTGCGTAACAGCCCTGACAGCCCTTTGTAGTGACCTCGAGCATACTCTGAATTTGCGGTGAGACGACAAGTCTTGCCGCAGTATATAGAGTATGGACTAGGCCTGTATCTGTATAGTGATGAACCGTTAAAAAGGTGATGGGGGAATGGTGTAACCTTTGTACGTAACAGCCCTGACAGCCTTTGCAGTGACCTAGAAAACACACCATCGTCTGAGATTAACTAGGACTGACGACCCTGGAATGGATCATGTTTGGGAATGATACAAGGGAGGTACCTTAGTTTTCCAATCCTGCTGTTTGAAATGGACTAATAATTACTCGGTAATCATGCTCATCATCGCACTGCATGTGCCTGGTAGATGTGGAGCACTGAGGGATGAACCCATTCGTGAACGTAAGATGGTGTCGCATGAGGGTGGTTTGGCAAGGGCATTCATCATGTCATTTCATACTTGCATTTAATAATAGTTAGGATTGGTTGATTGTACTGCTTTATCATTACTGCTTGACTGAATTGATAACATGTTAAACCATGCTTTATTGTTCCACTGAGTTAGCTACTCACTCCCACGTTACGGGACGGTGTTGTATACACCAACCAGACTCTGTCTCAGGTATAGATGGTACATCGATTCAGGAGGCGGAGCCAGACTACGATGAGGACCAGGACGAGTTCTCATACATGCAGTACTCTGACGGCTTTGCTTAGGCCGACTGGATCGCGGGGATTTCATGATCTACCTTTTAGTTGTATTTTGACCCTTTTGCTTTAGAAATAATACATGTATATAGATACTCAGTTAGTGTTCATACTCTGGAATTCATGATGGTTTTGTTTCCTTACATACCTTATATATACAATTTCAGTTTTTCGCTTGCCTTTATACAATTGATCTGGAGTATGAATTACTGTTTTGGTATAATCTCACTCATGTGTATTGCACTGACACAGACAACATTCAATATTCATCATCTATGTTGCATAAGTGATGATCTAGAACTCGAGAGTTGAGTTGTTACTCGACCCTCGAATTTCAGGGCATTACATCGTCGGTCACGTCCGCATCTAGGTCAATCTCCAGATTCGGACGTACGAAGTACCATCACACGGGCTCTGCCTCAGCCTTGATATGCGGCACATCCATGCCTGGGCTCAGCCTCGGCCTCGGCGTACGGAGTATTCGTACTTTGACCTAGCCTTGGATCGTACAGTCATGAGGCTGAGTACTAGTGGTCGGAGTCCGTCGATAGACCACTGAGGTCGGAGTTCGCTGATTAAAGCTAAGAACGAAGATTATGACTCGGCTCAACCATTCTCCTTCGAACGAGGACAGGGGTTCGGGTCAACCAATCAAGATTGTAATTTCGAGTCGTGACTTAGGAGTTGGCCCCTAACGTTGTATCCTCCTTCTGAGGCCTCGTTATCTGATTCGTGTAGCTCAGGTTGACCCCGATTATCCTTATACATATTCCCCCATAACAAATCGTATTTTTCTTTTCATTCTCGAGTTTGAATCAAACTCATTTTGGAAATGATCTCATTGGGCTTCTAGCTCACCAAATTAACAGATATGCATATTTTAAGGATAAGAGATGAGCAAAAGATTAAAAAAAATACTTAAATGGTGACTAATATTAGATTTTAAACTATCAATTATTTTCTTTTATTTGAGAGTTTGTAAGGAACATGCAATAAACAAATGTAAAATTGATTTTGTAATAATGGAGAGGTTAGATTGTGGATTTCAGTAAGTTATTTTGAAATCTTAAATATCAATATTATTGATTGGATTATTTAATGATTTGATTTAGATGTATAATGGATTGAATGAAAATTTCTGAGTGACGAGAGCAACCCGTGGGTCGCTTCCTCCAGATGAGGCAAATGAGAGCAATTGTTGGCCCGAATACAGGATTTTTGGGCTCGTAGCACGATTAATATTATGTCTGCGACAATGTGAAGTTGATCCTCCAGAATACTTTGCGAAGGTTGCCTTGCAATGTCTACATCTAACCTTGGTAGCACGGTTCACACCCTCTTTCACCTTAACCTCTTCAAAATCGTCTCAAATTATTGATCTTTTCTTCCATTTCTTAGATGCATCTGAATTTAACTTTTTCTCATCTCATTGGACATCAACAACTCGAGGGGATGTGACGGATGCACAAACACCATGGGTATTAGGGACTTCCTTGCTAGCCATAATTAAATATGAAAATAAGAAAATGTGCATAAGACATGTGAGGTTAGAAGGTGTCATTGTAATATATGATTTATAAGTATGCATTTTATAACGTCTTTTGAATTTTATTTTCACTTTTTATCCCATTCAGTAATATATTAGTATCTTATTCACGCAATTCACATGCGAGTCAAAAATTCGTCAGTATCTCCCTATAATTCTTCAAATATATATAAAAATTTTATATTGTTTGAGTGTCATTACCATTATCCATTATTCACATATGTGAGATAGTCATTTAGTTGAGAACCATATATTCAGAGAATAAATTGGGTTGATGCACCGAATCTCAAACTCTATGTGAATTGTGTAAGCACTATTAGGTACATGATATATTACCAAATTGTTCAACTTAGATAATTTAAGAATTCATATTTATAAAGAATTTTAAACCAATAATTGATTGGAATGCAATTTACTGTATATTAATTTTTAAATGGGTAGATAGATTATTAAATTCATATGTCAAGTATAGCCTCTCTAAATCTTATTGATTTGTGTTTAATTGAAGTATACAACTACAAATCACACATTTAATATATAATTTGCATAAATCAAATTCAAGCAATCAACTACAAGTTTACACATGTCTATAATTTCTCAATTAAAGGTAATTCAAGTAATCAAGATTTAAATTAAAGTAATTATATAATTCAAGTAATCAAGATTTAAATTCAAGTAATTATATAATTCAAATTCAAGTAATTAAGATTCAAGTTCAAGTAATATATGATTTGATCCAACCTGAACTCGACCTTGACGCAACCCGACCTTGACCTTGAACCAATTGGCCAACCCTAACCCTAACCCAACACGACCCTAACCCAACCCAACCCTGACCCAACCCGACACGACCTAACCTTGACCCAACTTGACACAACCCAACCCTAACCTTGAGCCAACCCGACCCTAACCCAGCCCGACCTTGACCCAACAAGCACGACCCAATCATGATCCAACCTGACATAACCTAACCCTAACTTAGACCCAACCTGACCCATACCTAACCTTAACCTACCTCGACCCTTACCCAACCCGACGCAACCTACGCACAACCATAGATAAACATACCTTGAAGAGAGGACTGAAGGAGAAAGAAACCAGAGAAGGAGAGAGAGGTGGGGTCACTTGTCATGTGGTGGGGTCAAGTGAGGTCCCTGTCGGCCTGACGCTCAGGTAGGGTAAAAGGAAAAATGGAAGAGGGAAAGGGGGGTCGGGTAGGGTAGATTTGGGTTTTAACTTTTTTAGTTTTTAGTTTTTAATATAATATAATATATATAATTTGAGCGAGTCGGGTTTGAGCTTAGTTTCAAGTCGAGTCGATTCGAGCTTAACAGAGCTTGAACTCGACTTGATTTTTTTTTTTCAAGCTATAAGTTTAGGTGCTTGGCTTAACCCGAACCATTCTGCGAGTCAAGTCGGATCAAGCACAACCGAGTCGATTTAAGCGAGTTTCTCGAGCTAGCTCGACTCGTGTTCAGCTCTATCACCAGCCTCGGGCAAGTTGGCAAGTACATCCGAGGTTGATCCTAAACAATGGTTAACTGTATTCTCTTTATTGTCTGTTGCCTTTGCTAACATTGCTTTTGAATATGAGTTATCCCCTTTGGTGTCGCTGAGAATTTCAGATGACTCGGTCTTTCCCAAATGCCTTCTTGGCTGAGCCAAGGTTTAACCATCGTTGGCTCGTGAACAGATCTTGGGTGATCGCTGACATGTTTGCCCTTATGTGGGTAAAAGGGATTTCCTTTCTCATAGTTTTGATTGATCGATTGTCTTGTTTGATATATCGGTTGATAGAATCTCTGGTTTGACCGAGTCAGCTTGGCACATTTCTCACAAAGGTGATGATAATTTGACATTATTGTCCCTGAACGTGCTTCGGTCTGGTCGACCGCGGGGTCAGGCCTCATACTCCTCTTGTCATTTGCTCACTTAGTTTACCCATTTGCATTCCGAGATCAATCTTTTGTCGTGGTCGAGCCAGCTTTTAATGATTAATGGTGGCCATATTGATTTTTATATTGGATAGAAATGGATCAATATTGATCAACATTGCTTCTTTTTCTTTCTTAGAAAACTTCAAGAACCCTTTATCGATGTTATCCTGAATAACATTCTTGAAAATAATACACTTGTTTGTGGAATGCAACTGAGTACCATGCCATTTGTAATAATTAAATTTTTTATGCTCTTCGACTGTCAAAATCTTATGATTAACCATAAATTTAATAAAATTGCCAGCTAACATGATGTCAAAGATTTCGTCAAAATGAGAAATATTAAAGGTGTGCGTTCTTTGAACTTTCTGATTATAAGATGTTGTTGCTTCTACTTTAACTAGGGATGAACATGTAAATGGTTGTTTATATGCTACTTTAGCCACTACAATATTATAATAATACATTTCCATTGACGTTTTCTTTTGTCTCATTGACTCTTGAAGTAGGGCCTCATACCCAGACACCTTCCTGGTCAAGTCATGAAGATTCACGAATTCTGTCCCGATAAACTTATTTTAAAATTTGAATTCCGGTCCATCTTGAGCTAATTAGACAAACTCTGCTTTGGTCGTGATTACATTGCATCGACCTTTTGCTCTCTTAAACTAAGCAATATAATTTTCGATCAATTCTCCTGACAAATGTCGAAAACGAGCAAGATCGGCCATGTAAAATTCCTTGTTATTATAAAAGAACTGAGCCTAATTTTTTTCCTTTCATCTCTTGCCGGTTTTCTATGAAAATTGGAAACAAATTAGAATACCAAGTAAATGCTACTCCAATGAGTAAATGACCAAATGGTTGTAATTTATAATACACATTATTGGCCAATTCTTCACGCTATATGGTAAACCGACCTATATGTTTTACGATCGATTGACCTGTATCACCTACAAACAACGTAAAGTTAGGTTGATAGTTCCTCAACAATGGATATTGTTGATCGATCAATCAAGATATGGCTTATAATAAACTAGAGCAATAGTTCGATTGAGAACTTAACATGCTACTTTCTAAACCAATTGAACAATTTGGTTACACTCCCAGTGTTGTTGTGTAGCAACTATAAGTACTTATGGACTACCTTGTTGTTGTTCTTCATTATATGGTTGATTTCAAACCAAATGTTGCTCTGTAGGCATCCCTTCCTATCTTCGTGAATTACGTTCCTATTCTCATGTTTAAGACACCTGAAATTTACCGGGGGTGATGAATTTTGCATGTTCTGGATAAGAAAACGTTCAGGACGTCCGAAATTTACCACTACCAGTGAATTTCGCATCTCCAAAATTAGACCAGTGATATGAATATGTGGTGTATTTCGCTGTAAAGAAGCATGTGTGGCACTGGCTGGACCGGTGATACAAGTGCTTGATTCTCAACATAGCTTGTATCAGCCTGTCGCTGAAGTGCAACAGGTGCTCTTTCAGCAAACAAAGCCACCAACTGATTCATGCTCTCGGTTCGTCCGACCAACCACCTATTAAAGGCCTTGCCTGGACTTGTGAGTATTCAGTTTGAACTCCTGAAAGCTCTACAATGTGTTGAATCCCCCTTTGTAAACTAACCATCCCGGTTGATATAATCTCAAGAGGTTTAACCTGAGATATTGATATTTGGTGAAACAAATATCATACTAGCCAGTGAATTTCCTTTTTCAAGCACCTGTTGAACTTGCAACTCCTCATGATCAGAGGGTATGTTAGCTGTAACAACGATTGTTAAAGTATCAGGACCACATCTTCGAATCATGACTGCGAGAAATTACCACACCGACGAGTATATTGGTGTAAAAAAATATTCTTTTTGCATAGTTGGTACAAAAAGCAATATTGATGACCGCCAAATATTTTATATTGTCCCATTGGGCGTGCCAAAAAAGTTGGCACTTCGATTTTTTCCTGTCACGTATAGTGTGCGCCGGCGTGCCATAATCGATATAGCGACTTGATCCAACCCGATCAACTTTGACCCCAACCACTGAAATAATCAAATACGTCCCAATATAAACGTATATGATTAAAATTTGAGAAGATCGATCGCTTGCTTAGCCACTTGCAGAACTTGATAATGAGTAGGCGATACTTGGAGGGTGGGGTTCTTCTTCCAAAGATGGGTTGCTTTGCGCCTTCTACAATGAAGGACTTTCAGAGTATCGGTGCAATCAAACAAAAAGAAAAAACTCAAAATCGGTCACTAAGAGCAACTGTAAGAATGCGTCTCTTGAAATAACTGCATGATATATGATAAAAAACAAATTCAGCATATGTGCATATATTTGGATTACAACTAAAGATTATAGCTAATAATTATTGTTACTGGATTATCACTACTCATAGGATTAGCTGATATAAAAGATAAATTGATAGATTTGGTTTGATTGATTATTGTGTTGGATTTTTTGTTCTGTTGGATTCCTCTGCTATTTATAGAGTCCTGTTGCAGCTTGTTCTTCCAGATCCTTTTTCAACTACTACATTGGTTACGGTAATCGAAAAGTCTTTCCAGATCTTTCTCTTTTATATATCCTTCATTTATTACGTTTCTTTTCACGATGGTTTCTCTTTTATTGGCCAAGACTTTTTTCCTTTGGTTGCCTTTGTATCTTGAACAACTTGGCTACATTTCTTTTTTCGTTACTAACTCGACCACAACACTCCATCGACCATCCCCTGATGTGAAAAAACTGGATTTACGCTAGTTATAATCCCGTAAAAAGTGCTCCAAGTATCTTGAAGATTTTTTTCATCCACTTCCTGGCCCTCATGTGATGCCACATGTCGCCCTCTTATTGGCTTTCCCAAAATGGTAAAAAATAAGGAACAACAAAGGTAACCATATGCATGTAGGGTTTTGCTAACATCGCTAATGTGCTCATCTTTATAAGATGCTAGCAACATTTCCAAAGCTTTTAAATGATGTTTAGGATGCTTAATCATCCATTGAGATGGTTCAATCATTAATACCATTGGGAGCAAATTATGGAGTAAGAACTATGTCAATCTGATGATCATAACTCTATGAACAATATGAACAAGGTAAATCTTCTACAACTATCTCTCTTTTTTTTTTTTTTTTTTTTTATACAAGCCATGGTTCATATGGTTATAATTATATAGATTGAAGTGCTTTAAAATCATAAGCAATACAAAATGGAAATCATAAAATAGATGGTTCTAGATAATGATTAGATCTATTTCTCCGTTTTAAAATAGGTGGTTGTAGATAATGATTATATCTATTTTGTTTATATGCTCGATATTGATTATCCATTTTCAATGTTATTGATGGAATACTTGCTATCATTCAATTGCTGTGATTTTAGTTCCATGGCTTATCCCTAGTTATGTGAGTGAATGAATGATTCGATTTGATAATTGGTCCTTCCATGTGTCAATTAAACTTTAGGACCTATGAAGGTGCAAGGATATTAGCAAAACCTGGCTGTACACACGCACATATTTGTGCACATGCACACTTGGTTTTTGTTGGGAAAATATATTGCAAAACTGAAAATAAAATTATTTAGATTTTAACACCAGGCTAAATCACGTATAAATACGCCGTCCTTAAAGCTTGATTTAACCCTTATCGATTGTTGATGGGTTACAAGCAAATTGCTTCCAGGATAAGACAAGCATTATCTCTTAGATCGCATGCAACATCACGAATGGATCTACTTAGGAATTCGGTAAACGCAGCTCATCGTCTGGTAGACTTAATGAGTGGTCGTCTGACAATTTTTTAGAAGGAGAATGTTTTGAAGACATCAGATTAAATTCCGATGGGATATGTTGGAGTTGATGATTAGGGACTAGGATGGTCCAATTTATATAGCATCCTGAGTAGTGGGCTGTTGGTAGTTGGTCATTAATGGTTGAGAACGTTTGTAAAACGTTTATGAACATTTGCACTAAAATTGAGCATTTTAGATTGTTGGATCAAACGATTTGACTATTGGATCACTAAGGCCCATTCGTTTTCGGACCGTTTTGACTATTAAGGCTACTAGTCATTCTCAAAATGGTCAATCGATTTGGATCTATAGATCCAACTGTTTTCTAGCAACCCATAAAACCTAGGCTCATCTCACATCTCTCGCGACGATTCACGTAAAGTCATAAGGGAGTGACCACTTTGCGGTACGATGCGAAGTGTAAAGTGCGCCACTAATGCCACGCTGCTACGACCATGCTCAAGCTCGAGCGTTCCATGTAAATCGAGCATCTCATCCTTCATTTCTCCAAGTAAAAATACTAGCCACTCAACCACTTATAAACCACAACTTTTTTTGCACTCTCTGCGATGTATGACTAAAGAATATACAACTTTCCATTTGAAAATTTGAAAATTGTTTTTGGAGGAAAAACAAAATTCTTAAAAATATTTTATTTGTAAAACCAAAATTTCAACCGTTTTTACTAGTATTTATGTAGAAAATGATGGTGCCCAAAACAGGGAAAATATGTATAAATCACCAATTTTAGATTATCTATTTGATGGCTTACCAAACAATCCTTACTTAGAGATCTCTTGGAGAATGGCCTTACACCATCTATGGTGAATCTATAGACCATTGGCCTAATCTAAAAAAAAAAAAAAATGCTCCATATTTCTTAAATTTGTTGCCTAAATAAGGAATGGGTGTGGGGATTTTATTTGGATTTTACTGTGGAGTTTCTGTGAAATAATGGCTTTACTAAAACGTGCCTAGACGTTTAGAAATTAGACATGGTTTTCTTCAGGTTGAAATGACCGAGATGTCTTGGTCCACTTTTTGGTTGAAAGACGGGTAGAGTTGAGGTTTGTGGATCCACGTTTTGATTGCATGACATCCAACCCTTCAAACAGGTGTATTCCGTCGTGATGATCAGATAAATAAAAGATCAACATGATCTAATCATTGGTGGGCCACAACCATAAAAAAAATTTACACCATCTAGAAAACTATAAATTTTTGTGTGGCCCACCTGATGTTTAATCTGCATGATTTTAAGTTCAACTAATCATTACGTTTAGGTGTAGCTGTTGAACGGGTTGGATTTTACACACAAAGCAGGTAGGCCCATTATGCATTATTCCAATAGATTTTAAAAAACATAAAAATGTAGATGAGGCCGATTCGGTCATTTCATTCTAGACGCATGTTAAGTTTAGAAGCTTTCTGAAAAAAGTACCTTTTTTATTTGGTCGGATAGTTTTAAAAATCATCCTAAGATGATCTAAAATCCAATCAGTTGGACGATGAGTTATGGTCCACCTCGCAAATAAATTCCATCTTTTGTTGTGCGTGCGACGTCCAACCTGTCCAATAGGTGGGTCCCATCATGAGTATGAAAAAAAACAGCTGCTTCAATTATCACATATACTTGTATTTTTTTATTTATCAATGGCTGGATAATATGTTATAAGGTGTAGTCCACCTGATAAGTGGATGCAGCTGAATTTTTCACTAGGAAATTATCACAGAGGGACCAACCTATTAGAAGGGTTGGATTTTTCATGTACATGATAGGTTATAAGTCATCCATTAGATGTACTGTAACTGTGGTACGACGAGTTGCCCTTGGGACATGCTCGCTTGTAGTCTTTTTTCCAAGAATACCAAAGTCATTCGCACGAACGGGGATTAAATAGCCCACGCTCGTGCCAATGCCTCAGCACGCGTGATATCAGGTCTATCTAAAGACCAACAAAACTAGTGCAGCGCTTGAGATTTAAATCGAAAGAAAAATGAGGTGGCATCTAAACTGCATCTAAACCGTTAAAATACGGTGGCGATTCCTCGACCATGCACATGGCATGACTGTAAGAGAATCCAGTCCATCCAAATCACTGAATGTGTTCCCAAGTGAGATTCACAATTTGGATGGTCTGGATAGTTCTAGCCACGTGTGAGGAGATGGGCCACCAGAAAGGTAACTTTCACTAACGTGTGGGAGAAAGGACTTAACTTATATGAAATCCACACCGTCGAACAAGTAGAACACATCTTTTTGTCCGTTGATCCTAAATATCAGAATAATTCACCACTCGATTGAGCCATTTCAATAAATTTATCTCTAAAACCTTTAAATTCACGTCTCATGGCCTTCCTAAATTTAGAATACTTCGATGTTTGGATGATTATTTCATCCTGGTAAGGAAAATCAGATGAATGGATTGGATGGTATATAAAAACCATGGCGGGTCCTACCAAAACCAACGGTGAGCGTTCCAAAACTGATGTTCCCATGGTGTGGGCTACCTGAGTTCTACACAATCATGAATTTTGGCTTCAACGGTTAAAACGAGGCTTAGTAACTGATGGACGAGATGGATCTCATGAAATTTATATCCACGTGGCTAGCGCTAGTTACACGAGCGCGGCTCGCGAGGGACCAATTATAAAAAATGGCGCTCCCTGGGATTCTACGCGAAGTCTTCAAACTTCAAAATCCGAATGGCATTTCCGTAATTTAGTGAAATCCCAGGGGCATTTCCCGAACCTCGAACAATACATAGGAAAAGAAAGAAAACGTAGTCGGGGCCCTCTTCTTTCACTTGCCTTCGTTTTCTCTTTCGCTGACCGACTCTTTGTTTCTCGCTTCCACTCTGTTATGGCTGACGGAGGTCTAACGGTCCTTGATGGGACGCTACTGCGATCCTCCATCCCTCGTCTCCCAAACCCTAACGGCGCCGTTACCGGAGCCGAGCTCCTTCAACTAGCCGAAATCGAAACCTCTTCTGCCTTATTCGGCCTCTCCTTACCAGAAAACCTAAAATCCGCCGCGTTAAAACGGATGAATGCTGACGCTGTTAGCTTCCCCTTGACAGAATATAGCCAGGAAGAATCCCTTCTATTCTCCGGAATTACGTAACTGCCATTGCCGATGAATTGAAGAGGTATGTTTGCCGCTTCCGTTCCTTTCATTTTCTTTGAATTTTATGTTGGAAGAAATCGATTTGGAAGATTTTGATGTGTTTGTAGAAAAACAACCTTGGCCTTTCGATCGAGCGTTGTTGACTGTTTGATTTATTAAGTTGAATTTGGACAGCCGGATTGCTTTAGTCATCTGTTCGATGGACGTGGATTGGATGGTTGGATCGTCCTATTGGTATCGTTTTCAGGATAAGCTCCATATGAAACATGGATCGCGATTCAGATGGACGCTGATTACCTACTGACACTGTTGGTGGCGAGTCGCTACTGATCGGTGCTCTGTGGGTCCCACCATGATGTATGTGTTTTATCCACTCCGTCCATCCATTTTTCCAGACAATTTCATGTCATGAGTTAAGAAATGAGGCAGATCCAAGGCTCAGGTGGACCTCACACCATAGGAAACAGTGTGATTGAATGCCAACGATTAAAAATTTCTTGGGGGCTACAAAAGTTTTGGATCAAGCTGATATTTGTGTCTTCCTTCATCGACAGGTTGGATGGCAAATAAACATTACAGTGGGCCCTAGGAAGTTTTTAATGGTGGGCGTTCAAGCACTACTGTTTTCCTGTGGTGTGGTCCACTTGAGATTTGGATCTGCCTGATTTTTGTGCCCATGCCATAAAATGAGCTGGCAGAATGGATGGACAGCATGGATAAAATACATACATCATGGCGGGGCCCACGGAGCATCCTCCATTAGCAACACCACTATTGGCAGTGTCAGTACGCAATCCGCGTGTGGTTCAGATGGTCTCAATTGGCAGGCATCTCTGCGGTATGTCACATGTATGGCGGATGATTGATTGAGTCTGCCAGAACTTAGTGAGGTTTTGCAAAAATGGTAGGCTAGAAAAAAGAGAAGAAAACTGTAGGAGGAATATTCAGTTTTGATCCTTTGAAGAAAAAGGGAAAATTGGGTCAAAGAGATGGAAACGTCAAAACATAAGAATGTGAAGTTTGGGTTTAAGAGTAAAAAAAAAGGCTTGACATGTGGGGTATGCATTGCAGATAAATTCAAAAACTACAAAACCCCAATGAGAATTGTTATAATTTCTACATGCTTGAGCAATTCTGCATACAGTCAAATAGTGCATTTATATCATTCTTTGTTTCTCTCATATCTTTGATTTTGAAGTAATCGCAGATTCCCTATATAAACTGACCATAAGGTTTTGCAAGTAATCACAGATTTCCTATATAAACTGATCACGGATGATTGATTAAGTCTGCCAGAACTTAGTGAGGTTTTGCAAAAACACATGGTGGGCTAGAAAAAAGAGAAGGAAACCGTAGAGGAATATTCAGTTTCGATCCTTTGAAGAAAAAAAAGGAAAAAACTCAGTCAAAGAAGTGGAAACATCGAAGCACAAGAATGTGAAGTTTGGGCTTAAGAGTGAAAAAAAGGCTTGACATGTGGGGTATGCATTGCAGATAAATTCAAAAAGTAAAACCCCAATGAGAATTGTTAGAATTTCTATGCGCATGAGCAATACTGCATACAGTCAAATAGTGCATTAATATCATTCTTTGTTTCTCTCATATCTTTGATTTTGAAGTAATCACAGATTCCCTATATAAACTGACCATGAGGTTTTACAAGTAATCACAGATTTCCTATATAAACTATCGCGGATGATTGATCAAGTCTGCCAGAACTTAGTGAGGTTTTGCAAAAACACATGGCAGGCTAGAAAAAAGAGAAGAAAACCGTAGAGGAATATTCAGTTTCTATCATTTGAAGAACAAATGAAAAAACTCGGTCAAAGAAATGGAAACATTGAAACACAAGAATGTGAAGTTTGGGCTTAAGAGTGAAAAAAAGGCTTGACATGTGGGGCATGCATTGCAAATAAATTCAAAAAATACAAAACCCCAATGAGAATTGTTAGAGTTTCTACGCCCATGAGCAATACTGCATACAGTCAAATAGTGCATTATTATCATTCTTTGTTTCTCTCATATCTTTGATTTTGAAGTAATTGCAGATTCCCTATATAAACTGACCATGAGGTTTTACAGGTAATCACAGATTTCCTATATAAACTGATCGTGGATGATTGATTAAGTCTGCCAGAACTTAGTGCGGTTTTGCAAAAACACATGGTAGGCTAGAAAAAAGAGAAGAAAACCATAAGAGGAATATTCAGTTTCTATCCTTTAAAGAAAAAAGGAAAAAAGCTCGGTCAAAGAAATGGAAACATTGAAACACGAATGGGAAGTTTGGGCTTAAGAGTGAAAAAAAAAAGGCTTGACATGTGGGGTATGCATTGCAGATAAATTCAAAAAATACAAAACCCCAATGAGAATTGTTTGAATTTCTACGCGCACGAGCAATACTGCACACAGTCAAAATAGTGCATTAATATCATTCTTTGTTTCTCTCATATCTTTGATTTTGAAGTAATCGCAGATTCACTATATAAACCGATCGTTCACACTTCACAGCTAAAATTTCCCACCTTCCACTTGGTTCCATCAATGGATGAAAACGACCAGTCTCTATCTTTAAGACACCCTCAAAAGTTCTTTTTTAATAAACGAGTTCTCATTTGGAATAAAACCACTCTAATTTAGTCTGTACCGAAAGTGAGTTTTTTGGTTATCTTTTGAAATATGTGGAGTTATATGTGAAAGGAATTATAAGAGTTCTTTTCTTTTTTGGTTTATTTATTTATTTTTATTTTAAATTTAAATTATTAAAATTGGAGTTTCTAAGTCTAGACCCGTGTTTGATTTGCTAGTTTGTGAATGTGTTGTTAACTTGTTATATCCTCAACATTCGTCTCTTTAAGCTTTTGTATGCACCTTTTTACTCGACGAGATTCTTGAGGACTGCTAGTATGCAAGGTCATTGTATAAAATATATATGTAAAGTATTTACTCATGGGAAACATATGGTGATCACATCTATTGATCTGGTGGGCCACTGTATTGAAGGGCTTTGTGTAAAAGATCTTTGTGATCGAACAACTTTGACCATCTAGCTTCTGCGACTTTTGCTGGTTGAATGTGGACTGCTTGTTAAACTGTTCCTTTTGCATCTTCCTGGTAGGTTGGCTGCTACAGGCCGATCCCCTTGCCTTTTGGGTTATGACCTATTTATGTGGCAGACTACCAGAACAACAGTCCTGATCACCAGACATTTATGCTTCATGTACCATGAGGAACTGTATAGAACATCTATGAAGAAAACCTGCATAGTAACATTCCTCACTTTATGCAGAAAACATGCATATAACATTCCTCACTGATCCTTGTACTTTATTCCTATGATGTTACATGGGCACTAAAGAGACGAAACTCTAACAAGAGATTCACGAGTGGGCCACTCAAAGCAGTCTTGTCAGTGCCTTCTAGGTTGATGCATTTTGCCTTTTTTCCTGTTCAATAAAGCTTTGGTACCATTTCTTTTTATAAGATAAGTTTTGTTACTATTCATAAGAAAAAGGAATGGAGGGAATAGGGCCGTCAATGGGCCGGGCTGGCCCGTCAGGCTTATGGGCCTGGCCTGCTTTGGGCTGCACTTGGACTGGTTTATCAGGCCCAAGGGCCATGCCTGGGCCTAAAATTCAAGCCCGTTTTAAGCGGGCAGGGCTTGGACTAAGTATGAAGGCCCATCTTGAGCCTGTCCTGGACTGACTTGTTTAAGGTCATTAAGAGCGTTCATGTAATATACGTCTGTTTAGTTACCATTTATATAAAGAATTTATGTAATGTACACATTTAATTATCACTCTCTCTCTCTCTCTCTCTCTCTCTCTCTCTTTGGGGTAATTGAATGTCTTAAAATAGTCACTTCTTAACTTACCCTTCTTTTCTTGCCTTTGACATGCCTCTTGATAAATTTTTGTTCTAAAAAAAAACATTTCCCAATCAGTTTTACGAGAAGAGACTTTTCGTAATCCTCTGCTTGTAGGAACATTGTGCGACATTCAAAATCTGTGGGCTTACTATGATGTTTGTGTGACATCCAATTCGTCCAGTAGCTGCGGCACATCGTGTTAGACTTGCGCTCAATGATCAAGCTGATCCAATGCTCAAGTGGGCCACAACACAGGGAATAGTAGGGATGGAGACGTGCATCATAGGAACCTCCTTAGGGCACACCATGTTGTTTATATTCCATCTAATCCATTCATCTAGTGGGACTCAATAGAATGAAGGGGCACCTCAAAACGCAACTTGATCCAAAAAGTTGGCGGCCTACTGATGAGGACATTACTTCACATACACCTTTGCGTATGTATTAGAGGAGGAGGTGGGCCGCACTAATTTTCCTATGGCTAGATCCGTGATCGTGTTGAAGACCCCATGTGCATGTGCGAGCATCTGAAAGACCCCACACTGGGAAGATGAACATGAGCTGCTTTATGGAGTGATCTAGACTGTTGGATTGGAGGGACGTGACGATCGGGCCATAGGATCACATGGATCGCATGATCGGGCCATAGATCGTGGATCGTCCACATCAACTTTTTAGACTTATCATTTTTTAGGATTTAGTTTTGATTATTTTATGATTGGACACATTTATGAGTGATTTTAGTAGATTCTCTTTAGACTAGGGCCATTTTTATTAAAATTCATAAGACATGGTTTTATTTGAAAATTTTGAAACTTCTTGGAGCTATAAAAGAAAAGAGGGGGGGGGGGGGGGGGGGGGGGGGGGGGGTGTGTACAGGATATTTACGCGGCCAATTTCCAATATTAGTTTTGCTCCATTTAGAAAATGGTGTGGGATTCCATCTTAAAAAAAAAAACGTGGTGATTCTTTAGACGTATCCATGCCCTAGTGCCATGTAGGGCTGGGCTTGGGCTAAACGTCATAGGCCAGGAATGGGCTAGTTAGTTTTGTTCTGTCATGGGCTATGGCCTCCAGGCTGGGCGTTGACAGCCCCATTTAACAAAAGCTTGGAAGAATAATGTGGTAAAACTTTCAGCTGTGCATCTTAATTTTTGCAGTTGAAATCAATTGTATTTCTAGTTGCATCCTTGTAGTTTCTATAATTTCTAAAGTTTCTATAGTTTTAGGGAATATCTGTATACATAGTCACCAAATAAGCCAGTATCTATGTTCTTTCAACCGCAATTAATTGGGATTTGGGATAAGGTTTAGATGAGGATGATGATGATCTATGTTTTTGCAAATATAAATATTGTTTTAATGTTTCTAAGTATCACGTCTTGAACTTTTGAGAAGTGCTACATCCGTTCACCCCAATCCACTCTGCCTTGCTCCATGCAACTCAGAATCAATTTGATTTGTTTTGGGAGTGTGGGTCAGCATGTCTTCCTAAGTCTTGTAGATGTCATTAGAATACTCGATGCTATTGTTTGCAATGAGGCGAATATTGGAAACTTTGCAGGTACTGTCTATGGAATCACTTTCTTAATATAATATGGATGTTTTATGCTCGGTTGCATTTTGCAAACAAAGCACCTCTTTTTTATTGATTTGATAACTTTGAAGCCATCTCGTTTGATTTATCATGTTGTTACGGAATGGGCTTAAGCTTCTGGATATATATGCTTGAGTAATATGTATTACTATTGGGTAATGTGGAATGCCTTTATATATGAGTTGTAGCCGAAAAGGTTGAATATATTGTTATGAATTTAGCATTAATTTGGTACTTATGATAGTGCCAATGAGGGCAGTGGTTTTCTTCCTATAACTTCGAAATTTTCTACCCCGAAGTATATTTTGATCTGTTCACACTCATTTCTCCAGTTGCGCAGTCTTACCAATTGAATTTCCTTTCAGATGATCCTCTTGTCGTGTCGGTTTTGGATGGAAGTGCTCTTCGACTTTTCTTGGATGACGAAGATGATTTTGCTATGCTGGCAGAGAATCTCTTCACTGATATGGATACAAAGGATAGCGGGAAGCTCAGTAAAGATGAGATAAAGAATGCTCTTGTTCATATGGGAGTAGAAATGGGCGTTCCTCCTTTTTCAGGTTATCTTTGAAGCTTTAGTTCCAGTATAACATGTGAAACTTTTATTGATAAAAGATAATAGAAAAAAAAATTAAGTGAGGCTTTTTGGCTTCGTAGTGGGGAATGGCTTTTCATTTTGGTCCATGGATGCATATTTTAGCTGTTTGACTCTGGTTATGTTTTGGTCTTTCTTCTCCTTGCCATACTCCACTTCTCCTAACTTCAATAAGGCTTTAGTTTCTGAATATGCAAGCAAATTTTATATGCATCACTGTCGTATTTTATTTTAATCGCATTAGTAAAAGTATAAGAGCTTCAATTCAGATCTCTCTCTCTCTCTCTCTCTCTCTCTCTCTCTCTCTCTCTCTCTTCAAAAAGAGAGGGAAATTGGATGCTGGATAAGGATGAACCCTTGACCTCGAGGCTTGAGAACTTCATGTAATCCTCCTGCCAATTGGGCTACAAGCCCAATAATGCTTAATTTGAACCTTAGGATTGTGTGATATCCACTAATTTTACAGTAATAGCTCCTCTTTGTAGGGACGTGGTGCCAGCTGAGTGAGTGAAGTGGTCGGTCGGTTTTGAATGGATCACATGAAAGAAATGCCGGGGTAAAAATGGTAAGTGACTGGAGGGCAGCAGGTCACTAAACTTAGCCAAACAATCATAATAACTCATAAAACCAATCACAAATAGGCTGGGACAAGCCAATGCCGATGACTAAATTTAACTAATTGTGATATTTTTAACATTTGATTCTTTTAGCCTTTTTCTAATGTAATATATTTTGCCCATATTAGATCCTTGTAACTCTGCCAATGGGAGTTTTGTGCTAACATTGCTAGTCCTAAGCACGGATAAAGGAGGGTTATGTCAAGTTGGCAAACAGTGTCAAACTTCTGCCACAACTTTTTCTCATTAGATCCTTAATGTATTATCCTTTTACCCATATCTATCGCATCATTGCAGATCCTTGCCATAAATGTTGTATCATGAAATTTCATATATTTTGAAGGATAACCGTCTGCACCATGCAGTCCTTCCTATACTGGTGACACATACCTATCTCTAGGGAAGATAGGTTGGCATTATGGAGATACATAATATTGTCTCATGTGTGTGTGGTCCACCCAGTTGCACCACAAGTTATTACATCCAATTAAGTGCATGCGAAATCCAATGCTTCCCATAACTTGGTCCGACAATGATGATCATCTACTGCAAAAAACAGCCATGCCTACTCCTCAGGTGGGCCACACCACAGAAAACAGTGTCTAGTGTGGTTGATAACAAGTGTGGGACACTCTATGAGTGGATGTGGCTGATTTTTTTCAGAAGGTGATCCTCATGATGTGTCAATCTATTGGACGATTTGGATGTTGCATGCACATGAAAGGTTGGAAGTTATCTGCTGGGTGGATGATACCTTATGGTCCAACTGGTTGGACTTGAAACCTCTATATATAAATATATCATATGCTCATCTATTGAGCTTTGAAATAGGTAGAATGTGTGTAGTTTGTATTTCTAGCAGCCAAAATGTTTTGTTGATTTTTAGAACAGAATAGTATGACCTACTTCATAACAGATTGGAAGTTATCTGCTGGTTGGACGATACCTTGGGTCCGTGCTTGTAGTTTGTGTTTCTAGTAGCTAAAATGTATTATTGATTTTCAAAACAGAATAGTATTACTCGCTTACTAAAATTGGGTAGTTGCTTTGCTCATAGGATGAATACATTATGTCTCTCTGGTTAGCATTTGTGGAACTTTGCATGTTCCCTCATCATCACCATCCTCTCACCACCACCTTTACCATGATGCCTTGCCTTGTCCAGCTTTTGGGGCCAGCTTTGGAACTTTCATTCTTGCTTGGGCCTTAAAAAAAGTTCAATGACTGGCTGCCTACCTGATATCAACCCAAATCCTTTACCCAGGCTGGAGAGCAGCTAGTGCATTGCTACCGGGAGTTATGTGAACTTTGCATATTGCCTCATTCAACAAATATTTATTGGCAATGTGAATTCAGATTGCAGAATGTCCTGCTATCAATGGGGATGTCTCATTTTGGGATTACTCATTTCACAATGATGGTTATAATAAATGCTTTATCAGCTAGATGGATGTAGTGGAGGTGAACCTTCGGAGTTTTATGTGATCATTGCATACCAATGAAACTGAAAAGAAAACTTTTATAGGTTAGCTATAAGATCAGCCACGCTTTATGGGACAGAATGGTGGGCAGTCAAGGAACAACATGTTCCTGGGATGAGTTTGGCTGAAATGAGGATGTTGAGATGGTCCAGATGGGATGGGTGGCAAGACAAGGAAAGAGATAATTAGAAACAAAGGCATTTGAAGGAATCATGAGTATCACTTGCAGGTACGAAGATGAGCGAAAGTCGACTTAGACAGTTTGGCCATGTGCAACGGAGACCAACAACTGCACTGATTAGGAGTGAGTTGTGGTGGTTCACGTCGAAGGCTCTAAAAGGGTAAGGGGAAGACCCAAAAGGATGTGGATGCAGGTAGTAAGAGAAGACTTGATGACCTATGGTTTAACTGAGGATATGGTCCGTGATAGAGTGGAAAGGCCAAATAGGATTCATGTAGCTGACCCAATTAGTTGGGATGAAGCTCAGATGATGGTGATGATGAATTGCTATATCAGGTTATTACATGAAAATATTGTTAGATTTACCCTTCGCCAACCCCTAATCTGCTTTTTGAAGTCAAAAGCTTTAGTCGTAGTTCTCTCAACGACTGGTGGTGAACAATCAATCTTGCCAGATTTACTCATTGCCAACAATCTTATCTTTTGTCATTTTCTTAAGGGATGGGTACAGCACAGCCACACTTCAGCATTCCGCCCATCCATCCCTTTTTCTGTCTTCACTATGTGAAATCATCTAACTTTTTTCTTCTTGGCTGACTATTTCTGTCCCATCACCAAGGTATTCAAAATCGGTTATGTAACGGCTGTAACAGCCATTACGTAACGGTAACGGTCATACCCATTACGCGTTACAGGGTCAAAACGGCCGTTACAGAAAAACAGGCCGTAACGGTCTGTAACGGTCCGGTAACAGTTTTTATCAAAAACTATAAAACGGCCGTTACAGCCCGTATCATAACGGTAACAGTGGTGGCCGTTACGGCCACCGTTACTGTTTTGGAACAGCTTGCCCATCACCTGCAATTTCTGACTACTTTTACAAATAGACACTGGTTGCTGTTGCATTTGCATTTTACAGCAGGTTGCATATTCTTGTTGCTCTAGCAAGAATATTGTCTGACTTTGACCCTTCACTGTGCTGAGTGATGCTTTGAGGCGGTTCATACTGGTAGACATTTCCTCAGCATGGCAGTTGTGATGGAGCTTGCTGTATTAAAGTCACTTGTTAATCATTATTTTTCTTAATGTCATCAGTGAGCAGGGATAGATTCTGTCCTGATCATTTTGGGTTCTGACTTGTTTCCTCACCACCTCAATTTCCCCTGTCATATCTTTCTTTTGGCTTCCCACTTTTTCTTTCCTTTCAGTTATTTATGTGACAAATCCGCCCCCTTTTTCCTTTCAACCTTTTCAAGAGTGTGAAAGATTTGGACAGCTGAACATCTCCTAACAATATCACGTCACCTCCATGTTCCTTTCCAGATACTTATCTGAATGACCTATATCCCATGTTGGAAGATGTGAATTGGTTGGGATTCAACATTTAGGAGGAAATAGATGTGAAGTTAATCTGGAAAGGTGAGCCCCCAATTTTCTAGTTCTACAGAACTGCCGGAGTAGGTCCAAGTGTCTACGAATGACGTGGAAATTTTATATGTGGACTTAGCCATGTCTTACTAATGGTTCGCTTTGATTAGGTAAACTGAAATATCCACTGCCTTAATGATTTTGCCGTTTGTTTTTGTTTTTTTAGGGGGGGGGTGGTCTGTAACAACCAGCAATCTCTCCATTGGTCACTGGAATACCCCATTAGCTGGCAATCTGGATTTCCAAAGATAAGGTGGAATATCACCCAATTCCCACCATGGATTCCCCATGTCCAGTGTTTGAAATATCGGTATCGTGCAATGTATCGCACCCTTGGGATACAGATACATATCAGTTATCGCACGGGATATATCGTTTGTATTGCATAATTTATCGCACTTTTTGGGAAACGTTGGGAAACTGGTTGAATTTTTCAATAAAACTTAGGGGATGGTTAAAAAAGACTTTAATACACTTTTAAATCATAACATCTCAAAAAAAAAGTACAGACAATAGGTTTCCTTTGTATAGGGTCATAAGCCATACGCTGTTTGATTGAACTAAGTCAACTATATTCAAATATAATGTATAACATTTATAACTGTATCAAAACATGTGAAAACACAACTAAGTGGACCCCACCACAAAAAAAAACAACAGTGGGGGGGGGGGGGGGGGGGGGGGGGGGTGTGGTCTGTTGTAACAACCAGCAATCTCTCCATTGGTCACTGGAATACCCCATTAGCTGGCAATCTGGATTTCCAAAGATAAGGTGGAATATCACCCAATTCCCACCATGGATTCCCCATGTCCAGTGTTTGAAATATCGGTATCGTGCAATGTATCGTACCCTTGGGATACAGATACATATCAGTTATCGCACGGGAATATATCGTTTGTATTGCATATTTATCGCACTTTTGGGAAACGTTGGGAAACTGGTTGATTTTTCAATAAAACTTAGGGGATGGTTAAAAAAGACTTTAATACACTTTAAATCATAACATCTCAAAAAAAAAGTACAGACAATAGGTTTCCTTTGTATAGGGTCATAAGCCATACGCGTTTGATTGAACTAAGTCAACTATATTCAAATATAATGTATAACATTTATAACTGTATCAAAACATGTGAAAACACAACTAAGTGGACCCCACCACAAAAAAAAACAACAGTGGGGACTGGGGACAGTGCCACCCGCCGTTGAAACCTTCCTTCTTCGAAACCAACATGAGCGTGGGACCCTTAGTGTGGCCCTTGCCATTATATGTGTTGTATCCACTCCGTCCATCCATTTGGAGAGATCATTTTAGGTTCTGAGCCAAAGAATTAGGCCGATCCAAAGCTCACTCTACCATAGATAACAATGGGAGCAATGACACCCACCGTTGAAACTTGAAACCACTTTTATGTGGTCCACCATAATGTTTATTTTAGATCCAATCTGTTCATAAGTTCATACAAATATTTGCCAAGGTAAAACACAAATATCGGCTTGATTGAAAACTTTTATGGCCCTCACAAAGTTTTTAATGGTAGGATTTCAATCCCCATTGTTTTGTGTGGTGGGGTTCACTTGAGCTTTGGATTTGACCCATTATTTGTCTCATGACCTAAACTAATCTCTCCAAATGGATGTACGGAATGGATATACAATACATACATTTATGTGGGCCCACCTTTGATGATATGTTATATATCCACTACGTTCATTCATTTTTATAGATCCTTCTGGAAAGTTTTTCCAAACATTAAGTACATCCAAATCTCAGGTGGACCACACCACATGAAACAGTGATTATCGAACGTTCACCATTAAAAATATATCAAGGCCTACTTTAAGTAGATCCTTAATGTTTATTTGTCATTCAAATCGTTGATAAGGTCAATCAAAACCGAATGAAGGAAATATACAAAGATTAGTGTAATCCAAAACTTTTGTGGCCTATAAAATGCTTTTAACGGTCATTCACCAGTTTTTCTGGTGTGGTCCACCTGAGATCTCGATCTGCCTAATTTTCTGTATAATATCCTTAAATTATATAAAAAGACGGATGGACGGCTTGGAATAAAAAATATACTGGACCCATAGAGCCCATTACAGACCCTCTGTGTGTCTCTTCGCATCAATTAAAAAAGTACCAGACCGTGTCCTACCACAGCCCTTCTTCAGCTGAGAACAGGCAGCACCTTTGATTGACCACCGTGATATATGGGTCTTATCCAAACCGTCCATCCGTTTTTTCGTATCATTTTACGGTATAAGCCCAAAAATCAGGAAGATTCAAGGCTCAAGTGGACCACACCATAGGAAGTAGCGGTGATAATGACTCTCATCGTTGGAACTTTTCTAGGGCCCACTGTGATGTTTATTTTCCATCCAACCTATTCATAAAGTTACGTAGACCTGGATGAAGAGAAAACACAAATATCAGCTCCATCCAAAACTTCTGTAGCCCCCAAAAAGTTTTCAACGGTAAGAGTTTAATCCCCATTGTGTAGTCCACTTGAGCCCTGGATCTGCCTATTTTTGGGTTTATACCCTATAATGATATGAAAAAATGGATGGATGGTGTGGATAAGACCCATACATCACGTGGCCATTCACGGAAGCGGATTAGCTGGTGTACCACACACCAGCTATATAGCTGCTGTGGGTATGTGTCGTGTGAAGACGAGCGCTGACACTCCTCGAGCTCCGAATTGTACGACCGGTTCAAAGGAGATCAAAATTACATGGGCCTACAATGATGTATTTATTATATCCACACCGTTAATCCATTTGGTGTGATCATTTTAGAGGATGAGCCAAAAAATGAATCATATCCAAAGCTCAAATGGACCACACCACATATAGCAGCTGTGATAATGATTTTCACCGTTAAAACATTTGTAGGGCCCACCATAACATTTATTTTCCATCCAATATGTTCATAACGTCAAAAAGACCTGGATTAAGAGGGAAAACAAATATCATATTGATCCAAAACTTCTGAGACCCAAAGGGTTTTCAATGGTAGATGTTCAATCTCCCACTGCATTTTTCAGTGTGGTCCACTTGTTCGTTAGATCTGTCTTATTTTTCGGCTCAAGACTTACGACGAGCTCGCCAAATAGATGGACGGTTTGGATACAACGTATACCTCATAATAGGACCCACTGAACTTGCTAACGTCAGTACAACAACTATATTGCTGGTGTGTGGTACACTAGCTAATCCGCTTTCGCCGCTCAAAGCTGCTGCTCGTTCCCACCTTTCGAAGAAGACGGCGTCCTCAAAAAAGGCTTTCGAAGCCATTCTCACAGCAACAGGGATAGGGTTCCGGTCATCCCGGAACCCTGAAAATTTTAAAATCTCCACAAATTCCTGCGAGTTTTGGCAGACTTGTCCATCGAGTGGCCCCACGGTTCCAATCACTCAATCTTCTTTCACAGCTACCGAAATCTCCTCTTAAGAAAGATTCCCCCCCCCCCCCCCCCCCTTTTTTTCCTGATTTTCCTGTAAATCTGCGAATACAACACGTCGTATCGCTGATATCGGCGATTTCGCAAAAAAATCGTGCGATATTGTGCAATATATTGCACGATAAAAAGAATTTTGATTTTGATTTTTTTTAAAATTTCCGAGGGTATCGGATGGGTTTCGTCTCGCTGGGCAGCGATAATGATAATATCGGCTGATAGTATCGATATTAGGAACACTGCCCATGTCTACCACAACCATTTATTCACCGTATTCTACCCAACGCACATGACAATCTCCCTCCCTCTTTCTGCCTTCTCGTTTTGTAGCTTCCAAAACCCAACATAGTCAAGGACGAGGAAACACAAGCAATCTCTCTCATGCCTCCCTTCTCTCTTTGCACATCTCTCTTTCTCTCTCTTTGATTTTTAATTTTTGGTGTTTGAATGTGTAATGTTTCGTGAATAATTCTGATGATGCTGATTTTTTGTTAGATATTTGATAACAATGGAAAAATGACCACTCATGTTGATTTCCTTCTTCTCCTAGTCGTTCTGAATGGAAATGATATTTCTGCTCCTTTTTATTTTTATTTCATTTATGTGCAGATCCCTTTTACATACACTTTTGATGCTTTGGTAGTCCACATTTGCTACTATTTCAGTCCAAATAGAAGGATTTAATTGATAAGCTGAGCAATTTGTAGCCACTCCACAAGCATCTATTTGGTATGGAGGGCGAGATACTCGCTTGTTGGATAAGGCCCAGTAAATGAACCGAATCTTTAATATCTCTAACAGAGAGATCTCTTTGAAATCTTGGTCACCATGCAATATTTTGCCCCCCTGGGGATGCATACTGGGTAATGGGATTGTTTTCCTCAGTCTCTAACCCAAACAAACTTGGGAATTCAAAGCAAAGAGTGCCATTTCCACACGACCTATCCTACCAAAACATAACTTTGGAACCTTCCATAGGAACAAAGGAGATCTCTCTTCTGAAAGAATTTGCTACTTGGACATAGCTTTCCACAACCTTGAAGCTCTATACTGCATTGATTCTTGTGGGAACTACCTACCCTCTGATTTGCATTTACCATGGATCACCCTATTCCATAATCAGCCTTCCTCTTCCCTAAGGGCCTGTTTGGTTTTCCAATTACAACGGAAAATGGCTGTAAATGGGTAATGATTATTTACTCATGTGAGTGTGTGGTGACATCACTTACATTTGATGATTTTGTTACATTATTTGTTTCACCCAGAAATCATTGGAAAAATGATAGTTTTATAATATTAAAATGTAATGATTACAATTTACATTACCTACTTCCTTTACAAGTGTATTTGCCTCTCGATTTACAAGCCATAATTCCTGATTAAATCAGACAGTTGGAAATCATAATAATGGCTCATTTACTTTGCATTTCATAGGAAATTGGACAACTAATGCAGGGGCATTTTCACACTGGGCTCGAGTGGGGTAGCCTGTGGGATGCGGGGACACACTTGGGGTAGGCGGCCTGTGTGAGGCGGGTGTCTTTTGTGAGGTGGTACCTATGTGATGTGGGGCCCACGGAGGGGGTTCGGCCGAGGTCCTAACCCATGCGATGTGGGGTCTGTGCGATGAGATAAAGGGATTAATTCTCCAAGCTCTATCAGTTTGAGCCTTTTTTTTTTTAAATTTTTTTTTAAGTTCGAGCTTATAGTGCAAGTGGTTAATTGTCCTGCCAAATTGGTATCAGAGCGGGAGGTCTCGTGTTCGAGACTCCTCACTGTGGGTGATTAATGTAGAGACATTTTCACACTGGGCTTGAGCGGGGTAGCCTGTGGGATGCGGGGACATACTTGGGGTGGGCGACTTGTGTGAGGCGGTACCCATGTGATGTGGGGCTCACGAGGGGGTTTGACTGAGGTCCTAACCCATGCGATGCGGGGCCTGTGCGATTAGATAAAGGGATTAATTCTCCATGCTTTATCAGTTTGAGCTTTTATTTTATTTTTATTTTTTTTAGTTCGAGCTTGTAGAGCAAGTAGTTAATTGTCTTGTATCAAATTGGTATCAGAGCGGAAGGTCTCGTGTTTGAGACTCGTTACCGGGGGTGATTAATGCAGGAGCATTTTCACACTGGGCTCAAGTGTGGTAGCTTGTGGGGTGCGGGGACACACTTGGGGTGGGTGGCTTGTTTGAGGCGGTACCCATGTGATGCGGGGCCCACAAGGGGGGTTCGGCCGAGGTCCTGACCCATGTGATGTGGGGCCTGGGCTATATGAGATAAAAGGGATTAATTTTCCATGCTCTACAAGTTCGAGTTTTTTATTTTTTTAAACGTTCGAGCTTTTAGAGCAAGTGGTTAATTGTCTGCATCCAAAACCAAACAGGCCCTATGATGCAGGACATGAAATTAAATATGAGTTGCAAGATTTCAAGCTTTAGATCATATCAATTTCTAAACAATCACAAAAAAAAAATCACATCCCACATACGTTCAAACATTCAACAAGGGGAATCTACGGGGGTCCAAGCCTACACATGTTTAGGGCTGGATCAAGTAGAATTATAAACCAAACAATACCCAATGGAGTGTAGATTCATCCAATCCTGTAAAAGACTTCCCCAATTCAAGAGATTCACCATGTTTCAAATAAGGGAAAACCTAGGGTTTGCAAAAGTCGGAAATACTTAGGATCTGGGATTTTCTAGGGTTAGGGTTTGGGATTTAAGGCGAGAGAGGAGAGGAATATAGGAGTGAGAAGAACCTGAGAAGGATCCTGTGTGTGGACAATAGGCCCACTTGGACGCACGTGCGTGGCTGTCTGGCCACACGTGTGTGGGGCCCGCGAAACTAAAAAAGGACTCCTTAGGTGTGGTCGACCATGGGAGGCCCACTCTCACACCAAGTTTTGCGACAATCTGCCTTCTGGTGTGTGCGTGGTGCTTCGCTGAAGTTTTAGCCCCTTTGATGGGCTAAAATCTGGAAATTTACTATAGTGGAAAACTTGGGCACAAAAAAGAAGAAGATAAATAAATCTGAAGAAGGGAGGGCTGTGGAAGATGGTGGATGTGGGGTGGAAGAGATGGGGATGATTCAGGATAGTTGTGGCTTCGCACCACGGTAGTTAGTCCTTCGAGGAAGGGAGAGTTTCGCACCCAATTAGCTTCTTTAACTGAGAGGGATAGAGAAGAAAAAACGCAGAATTTTATTAATAAGCTTCAATAAAAAAAAAAAAACCTACATGGGGTTGCCTATTTATAAGAAAACCCTAAACCCTAAAAGCCGCGCCATGTGCGCACACTATTACTTAGAGACGAAGTAACAAAAATAACAACTAATCAAGGTAATCAAAACCGTTCATGATGTTTCTAATAACGATAATAACCAAAACTCAAAATCCTAGATCATATAAGGTAGTGGGCCACGATCATGAGATCCAATGGTGGAATCCCTATGATGATTGGGTCCACTCCAATGCTCCATAGCACGACCCTCTAACTAAGAGGTCCTCCATAGATGTCGTCGTTGATCCAGATCGATAGTGGGGCCTTCCTCCTTGAGTATGTGCGTGCGCGTGCACATGATGTCCCCATCACCCTAAATCTCCATAGCCATTTTCTCATCAAAGCTATGTTCATGGCTTTTAGACTGTTGATGCCCAACCCTCATCTTCCTTAGCTGGACACACCTCACCATCTGATAATGGGCCTTATTTTTGGATTCTGAGCATTGCCAAAGTCCTTTGGATTGTGCCTTAAATTTTGGGTAATTTGACTATACATTTGACAAGGTGGACGTTAGACGCTTCATCTCATTTGACAAGGGGGACCTTATTTTTGGATTCTGAGCCTTGCCAAAGGAAGTCTCTTTGGATCGTGCCTTATAATTTGGGTGATTTAAATGTACATTTGTACCATTTTAATCCCTAAAATGGAAAGCAGGTAGATGTAAATCAATCAGTTTGGTTATAGATGTACATTCCCTTTTTTCTTTTTGCTCCTTTGTAGATGGTAGTAGTAGAGTGGTATTTTACCTTTCAATTTTGATGAGGAAGGATTTACCCTTAAAAAAAGGAGCAACCACTGAGTGTTCATTTTCCATACACAGGGCACGTGTGGATCTAGACCTTTCGTTTGTAGTTTTTGTGGTGTGTTGTACTTGAAAAATCACAATAATTCGGTGTCTTAACTAAGCCATTAGGGGACACCTTTCATATGTAGGCTCTCTCTCTCTCTCTCTCTCTCTCTCACACACACACACACACACACACACACACACATATCACAGAGGTTCTGTGAAGCACTACAAAAATTCCAAGCTCCTTATTATGATGAATAATGTCATTTTTTTAATGATGCCACCACTAGAAATGAAGCTTTTAGACTAAAAGAAATTTGGAAGATAGAGTGTAATTCAGGTGGAGTAGTAGGCAATGTTCAAAGTTCTAGTATTGTTACAAGTTTTGTTGGCCAGGGATATAGAAACAATATTGATATCGCTGATAACTAAAAATGCAGGGCAACATTGGGGAAAATGGTGGAATTTTTTAGTGAAACCTCTAGGAGATGCTAAAATACACATATTTGCATATTTAGGAATAAAAAAATTACAAAAAGAATGCATGCATAATAAGTTTCCATTTATTAGGGGCCTAAAAGCATGAGTTGTTGTAGGAAATCAGTCCAACCATGCCATCCATCCCATTTATCCATCCATTCATCCATCCAACCATCCATCCAACCTTTCATCCAAACATCCATCAATATTTAGAATATCGACTACACACGATATTTCTCTGAGAAATCATCGACAACTAGAAAGGAAACCAAAGATTATAGTCTCGATATCGCCCATGTTGTGGTGTCGACAAATCAAACATTGCATACAACCATGCATCCATAAAAAATCGAATAGATTCTTTATAATAAATATTTTTTTTGGCGATATCGATGCATTGGTGATATTATCGAAATATCGCTAATACGCTAGTGATACAAGTGACATGCAATATCGATACATTGGCAATACATGAAACGCCTAGAATTTACATAGTCGAAAATATTAATGATTCATTTGCGATATCGATACATTGGCTATACTTAACCGATACCTGGAATTTCTGATACTACCAGTGCCATCGGTATCGCCAAGTTGGAGATACGGATAATATCGAGGATATTTCAATAATATCGGGGATACTTCGAACAATGGTGGTAGGTAATCAGATCTTGAATGCCATACTGATGAAGATTTAGACAATGATATCCATATGTTTGAATCAATGAATTAGGGTCTAAGAACATCATTTACACGGCCTTATAGTAGAGCTACTACTCTAACATCATTAAGACAACGTAAGAAGAAGAAACAAACACTCACAGAAGTTGGAAAACAAGTTGTGGGGGGCCTAGTGAACGGTGGATTAGTTCATTTTTTTTAGTGATGACTCAGTGATCAATCGGATCGAGGTAGGTACTTTTTGCAAAATTGACTAAGACTTCTTCTATAAAGCTTGTAACACACTCACCCATGATAAAGCACTAGCTCCACCATTCTTGACAATGAGAGAAGATTGACAAAGCAACTAGTTGAAGAAATTGTTCGTGACTGAGCAACTTAATGAACGTCTTCTATCAGTTTATTGCTCGATGACATTGCGATGAACCTTTTTGTTGGATCGTAGATTTACATCTGGGGTTAATTTTTATTGGTGCATATAAGCTTTATTTGAGTTTGTGATACACATGCACTATGGTGTAATGACACTGTAACATGGACAACTATTGTTGGGCCAATGGTCATCAAAGTGTATTATAGGTCAGCTTAGTCACCATGTGGGCTACACTTACCATGTGGACTGACTGGTTAGGGCCTGTTTGAATTATGGGAAAAGAAAAGAAAAGGAAAGAAAATGGGTTTCCATTGTTTGAACCTTCAACGTTGTTTGGACTTTGGATAGCAAAAGAAATAATGAGATTGGAAATGGAAATCATTAGCTTTTTCCATGTGCAAATTCTCACACACAAGATACAAGGTGGCCATTGTGAGATGAATATGAGATTTCCACCCGCTATCCCAACAAGACCCTGAAAAATGGAGTCCATGCAAATCAATGTTTCAATAGTGTTCATGAAATCCATGAAAATCCATCATTGGATAACTACACTTCTATTTTCTTTTCCTACAATCCCAACGTGCCCTTGGAGACATGATTCTATTTGATCCATAGACGAGCATGTTTTTCCATGGCATGTTCAATGTTGGACCCACCTGACGACTATCTTGGATCTTGCATACTCATGTCATTTTCATGCATTTAATTTACATTTTGTATAGGTGGGAACTATGTTTCATGGTTCATGGTATAGTTTGTGCAATGCTTGATTTGGCAATTAGTGTGTGTGGGGCCTACCTCAATGATTTACATTTCTAGGCCTCTTGATCACGTGTGGGCCAACTAATACAAACATGTGACCAATGAAAATACATGTGGGCTACCAATTCATAAGCATTTCATATTCACGTGTGGTCCACTTGGTTATAACTATCCAAAATATACATGCGCTAATTTTTGGACGCCATTAATTTATAAACCATCCATGTGGACACTAATGATTTATAGCCTTTCATTAGTTCATTTATACTTGCGCACCAAGTGTGTGCAAATTTTGCATGTGGGCAACATCCAATCACTCATAATTTTGATTACACAATTTACAACTTGCAATTAAAATTTGAATTTGATCACATGAAATGGTGGGCTGCACTTGTTCTTTCAATTTGGATCATCATCATCATCAAAGCGTTATACCAACTAATTTGGGTCGACTACATGAATCTTGTTATGTTAGGATTCATGCTCAAAGTTGTGGCAAAAGTTCTTTTAATTTGGAGGCTTCTTAAAAAAAATAATCAGAAGACCATTTTTGATATCCACTTTATAAGCAAGCCAAATGCAAACATTACAATTTTTGGGAATCACAATGCCTTACTATGATGTTAGTCAAATAGAGAAATCATAATTGCTAGCAATGGCAATACCTGGGTATTATAATCAAATGGTTACCTAACGGCCGTCATGTAATGATAATGGGAGAATCGTTACACATTACGGGGCCGCAATTACCAAGGTAATAAAAAATGGTTAATGTAACGATCGTAACAACCGATATGTAACGGTAACGGTCAATACCATTATGCGATATGCTCCCGAAATGGTGCCCTGCTCGTGATGGCCGTTAGAAGGCATTATTGCCGTTATAATCCCTGTAATAGTTCTTCTTCATCATCATCTACTACTACGGCGCTGCTGCGGCAGTTGCTGCTTCTTTTTCTGTCTTCTTTTTGTAAAAGCACCCCAAACAGACTATTAAAGTGTTGGCATGCGAAGCCCTAGGTAGAACATGGAAA